>JAHRHZ010000144.1:11867508-11977838 GCA_024137785.1 Ginglymostoma cirratum | reverse complement strand
CAGCCTTCCTGCTCCTCTCATGCTGCTTGGCCTGCTGTGTTCATCCAGCTCTACACCTTGTTATCTAAGGATCTTTGGGCGTTTTTTTAAACATCATCCTGTTTCAGTCCAAAGTAGGGGATATCATCTCTGCTGGCACTGAAATCGATCTGCCACCAGTTTTTAAAAACATTTTTCTTCGATAGGATCTGGGCACCATTGGCACAGCTAGCATTTGTTGCCCAACTTTAATTGCCCTCAAATTGAGGGACTTGCTAGGTTAATTCAGAGGGCAGTTGAGGAGTCACACTTAGGCCAGACCAGGTAAGGATGGCAGATTTCCCTCCCTAAATGACCTTAGCGAACTAGATGGGCTTTTACAACAGTCCGTGGTAGTTTTGTAATATTGAGAGTGGTTTCAATTCCAGATTTAATTAATTTATCTTTAACTTCCAAAGACTGCCATTGACAGATTTAAATCTGTGCTCCTGGACCCTCAGAAAAAAATCACCATCAGGCCACTCTCTCCTGCTCTTCACAATGGCCCTTGTGGTTGGCACGTTCCACATGAAGGTAATGGTTCAAGAAAGTGGCTCACTTACCATATTCAAGGTCAAGAAGGGAAGGGCACTAAATGCCAGTCTGGCTAGCAATGCCCGTATCTCATGAATGGATATAAAAAGAAGCAATTTGTGGGGCAAATTTAGAAAACTCCCTCGAGTGATCCAGTCCAGCAGTGGGCTCATTGATGGTCATCGAGCTGGTGGCATTGTGGAGTTGTGAGGAGCCATCTGTCATCGAGGCAACCTCTACCCTGGTGCTGCCATCCTCTGGTGTTCCTGGAAGGCTGGAAGGAGAGATGGTGTCTCTGGTTGAAAGTATGGGACTGGTACCGACAGATATTCTCTATGAATGCCCTCTCCTCCTGAAAACATCATGGCGCACAGCTGGACCCTCTGCCTTGCATCCCACACCTGCATCCACTTCCTGCTACTTCAACCTTCTTTCGGACACACCTTTGGCTTTGCTATCGCATTCTCACAGATTCTAAGAATGAATAACACCAAATACTTTTCTAGAAAACAGAAGATTTTGCCACCTCCTGGGTAAAAACTACATTCACATTCACTCTCCTCAATGGAATAGATTCCAGTCTGTTTGAAACATGGACCACAGGAGCAGGAGGAGGCCATTCAGCCGTTTGAGCCTGCTGTACCATTCTTCACAATCATGGCTGATCATCCAGCTCAGTGCCGTGTTCCTGTTTTCTCCCCATACCCATTGATCCCTTTAGCCTTAGAAACTATATCCAACTCCTTCTTGAAAACATTTTGTGTTTTGGCCTCTGTGACTGAGAATTCCACAGGCTCACCACTCTCTGGGTGAAGAAACATCTCCTCACCAGTTCTAAATGGCGTACCTGATATCCTTAGACTGTGACCCCTGGTTCTTGATTCTCACGTCATCGGGAACATCCTTCCTGTGTTGACCCTGTCTAGTGCAGTTAGAATTTAATAGGTTTCTGGGATCCAACCCAAGGACCCAACTTTAGTACTGAGACGTATATTAATCTTGAATTAGAATTGCGACAGAAGGAGACCACTCAGCTCGAACCTGTTTTACCATTCAACAAGATCATGGTCATTTGTAGCTTAGCACCATCTAATTGGCTTAGTTTAACATCCTTTAATACCCTCGCCAGCTATTACAAAATAGAACCAGTATTGATTGATGTAGACTTTTCTATGACAGGAAATAGTTTCCCTCTGACTACATGATCAAATCCTTGCATTAACTGAAACCTCTCAATTTGGTCACACAACCTTCCAAGCACAAGTCAGTGCATTGAGTATAGGAGTTGGGAGCTCTTGTCGCGGCCATACAGGACATTGGTTCGGCCACTTTTGGTGTATTGCATGCAATTCTGGCCTCCCTCCTATAGGAAAGATATTGTGAAAACAGGAAGGGTTCAGAAAAGATCTACAAGGATGTTGCTGGGGTTGGAGGGTTTGAGCTTATAGGGAGAGGCTGAATAGGCTTGGGGCTATTTTCTCTGGAGCGTCGGTGGCTGAGGGGTGACCATATAGAAGTTTATAAAATCATGAGGGGCATGGATAGGGTAATTAGTCAAGGTCTTTCCCTGGGGTGGGAGAGTCCTAAACTGGAGGGCATAGGTTTAAGATAAGAGGGGGATAAAAAGAGGGACCTTAGGGGCAACTTTTTCACGCAGAGGGTAGTGTGTGTATGAAATGAGCTGTCAGAGGAAGTGGTGGAGGCTGGTACAATTACAACATTTAAAAGGCATCTGGATGGGTACATGAATAGGAAGGATTTAGAAGGACATGGGCCAAATGCTGGCAAATGGGACTATATTTATATAGGATCTCTGGTTGGCATGAATGAATTGGACTGAAGGGTCTGTTTCCGTGCTGTATATTTCTATGACTGTGACGCTAAGTGAATACAGAGCTAATCCATATAACATGTCCTCATTATTGAAAGCCTTCACATCTGGTGTTTATTCTGAATAACTTTCATTTTTGAATTTAATACTTGATTTAAATGTACAATATCAGGGGGCTTTTCCAATACACAGAAGTGATGAGGAAGGATTTTTCTCCCTGATCTAACAACTCCCCATTTCTGCAGTATGGAGTCTCCATTGTATCTTTTAACTGAAAATATAAGAGGAGCAACTGGAGGATGAGGAAGGATCAAAACGAATGAAGAAGAATTTAAATAGCATCTTTCACAACCTCAGGACATAGAATCCCTACAGTGTGGAAGCAGGCTATTTGGCCCATTGAGTTCCCACTGACCTGCTGAACAACATCCTACCCAGGCCCACCCAATCCTGATAACCCTGGATTTTCCATTACTAACCCACCTGGCCTGCACACCACGAGCAATTCAGCATAGCCAATCCAACTAACCTGCACATCTTTGGACCCAGACGAAACCCACGCACACACGGGGAAAGTGTGCAAACTCCACACAGACAGACAGTCACCCGAGGGTGGAATCGAACCCGGGTCCCTGGCATTGTGAGGCTGCAGCACTAACCACTGAGCCACTGTGCTGCCCAAGACAGCTGCCTTAAAGTGCAGTGACTAGATTGTATAGCACACTCCAGCTGGGGCCTGACCAAGTGTGCTACTTACAAGTCATGCCAGAATGTGATGCTCCATTATCAATCCTTTGCTTATATTGTGTCTAGGGCCTTCCAAGTTACCAGTGGATCAGGATGGATCACTTGTGAAGCGAAACAGAAGAGGCATTTGTCTTAATTAACAAGATGGTTTATTCCGTGATATCAGTAAGTGTTAATCACATTACTAGTCAGGCAGAAACACTACATAAGACTCTCAGGAGCTGTACTGAATGCATCAGCTCCCTTCAACTCCCCATGCAGAACTCAACCGTCTGTACCAAAAGACTGTGATATTATCAGATTGGGTGGATTTGCTGCAACATGAACATTAACTCTTTCATAGCCATTGTTTTATAGAGTGACCAATGATTTATAAGGTTTCAGCATACTGTCAACATGAATACAAAAACCAATAGCTACATTGATGAGGTTGTAAGAGTAGTTATTGTAAATGATTTGATTGCTTATTGTATAGTCACCAGCAAGAAAATGATAATTTTGATTGTTCGGATTGATTGAATGCCCATTTGGAATCATTAATGGTTAACTGTAAAGCATTGATGAACTGAATTAAGAGCACGTTGATCAGGATATTGAATGTGTAAACAACAGCACAGAGGATGGACATACAAGCTGCTGTCACTTGGCTGACGCTGACTTTCCTGACATTACTCCCATTATCCACTGGAAGAAGCCAACGTTGTTGCTGTATTCAATGACGTACTCTGGATAGATCTGGTGCTTCTCAAATATGACGAAGACTGATGGGTTGCAGCCATCGTCAGTGCAGCTGTCATAGAGATTGGTGTACGAGCCATCTTTTGAAGGTGGCCGACAATATTGTGCACTTCCTTTGAAAAATTGGCCAACCAGGACCCTTGCCAGAAACATAGTCTTTGTGGCTGCTGTGGCGGAGGAGAAATAGTTGTCGGCGTAGGATGCATCTCTGGCCAGGTAACTCCCTATCGATGGAACAGACCATTGTTAAGCGCGCACGCACACACACACACGCACACACACACGCGCACACACACACACGCGCACGCGCACAAAAAGCAGTGAACAAAGACAGAAATGAAACCGCATTTTCTTTTACCGTGTGCACATCTGACCAGTCCACAGGCTGTACACCTTCTGATGGAGATCCGGTCTCAGAATTGGAACAGATTCAGATTACCACCCAACACAACCTTCCCAAGTCTTGCCTCATTGTTGCAATGAGCCAGCTAAAAGCTGATAGATCTGACCTCACACACAAAACAAAAAACCTGATCAACGGGATTGCATTTCAGAAAGCAGCCTCACCTCCCAAGAGCTGGGGGTGGTTTTAGACATCTGCAATGGGTGGACCACCAGGCTGGTACCCTGCACCATTCCTCACCACCCACCAGGATAATCTACCCTCATGTGTGAAAATCTTCTCACCTCTTATTTTCTTTCCCTTGCCCCCTCCCCATAGGACTGTGCCCTCTTTAAGGTAATGGAGTGTGCAGGGGTTTAGTTCAGTTGCCAGCATGTACCCAGTCACCATGGCGAACAACACAGCAGAGGTCGCTCGTGTCCTCAAAAGATCAAAGCACAGGGAAATAAAACACACTGAAGCTCACACACGCACAGGATACAAAAATTCACACATGCACAAGAAGGCACAAAGAAACGCCCACGCACACACGCTTGTGTACACCCATTGGTACACATACACACACACCAAGGCAGTGATTAGGAGGAAGCCTCTGTTCATTTTCATTCTCCCTAGAAATTTCAGCGCAGAAACAGAGAGATCTGGGAACGTACATAAACAAACCTCTCAAGGTAGCCGGGCAGGTTAATAAAGCCGGCCCCTCCAATTCACAAGCAAATAAAAAGAGGAAACCGGGAAAAGCAGAGGGGAAGGTCTGTGATAGAATGGAGAGAGGGAGAGGTTAAGTGTTAAAAGGTGAAAGGCCGCAGGGAGTGGTAAGAAGGCAAATAGAGGAATGAAAAAAAAGAACCAAGCCCGGGGTGGGGTGTGAAAGGCAGGGTGACAGGATAGCTCCTGTTTGGGCCTCCTCTGTCAGGCTTTGACATTCTTTCTCAATTGTGGTGCCCAGGATGGTCAAAATGCTCCAACTGAAGTCAGAATACAAAGCGAAAAAAAAAGAAAGATACAACAAAGAACAAACTAGCAAAGAGACACGATACAACAGGAGGGCAGAGGTGGCAATCAGAAATTTTTGAAGTCCATGTTGAGTTCGTTATAGCCCAATCAACAGAGAATGATATGCTGCTCCTGTTGAGTTTCAGTGGAGAATTATAAAGTCGGACTGGGAGAAAGGCAGAGAATAAAAATGACAGGCCTCTGGGAGCTCAGGGTCATTCTCAGAGACTCAACTTCGCTGAGCACCCAGTCAGTGCTGAACCCCCCACCCAATGTAGAGGAGACCACATGGTGAAAATCGGATACTGAATACTACATTAAAAGAATGACAAGTAAATTGCTGCTCTACTTAAGATGAGTGTTTAGAGCCTTGGATGATGAGAAGGGAGGGGTTGAAAGCACAGCGTTGCATCTCTGAAGCCTGTATGGAAAAGCGCCCCAAGGAACAAGTTCTGAGGAACGGTCACTCAACCCGAAACGTTAACTCTGATTTCTCTTCACAGATGCTGCCAGACCTGTTGATCTTTTTCCAACAATTTCTATTTTTGTTGTTTCTGATTTACAGCATCCGCAGTTTTTCTTTTCAGTTTTTACTTACATTCAGCAACTTCACCTTCTACGTGTGTGCCTTTCTCCAGATAAAAAGGTGCTGCTTTGGGTTGCCTTATGGGTTATCCTAGCTTTGTATGGACCTGTGCATTTGTAGATCTAATTTGGATCTTTAACCCATCTCCCTGTGTCACGCATATATTCTTATGCCAGCAGATAAGCATGAGCTAACTGTCCTCCTGAATACCCAGAAGCACTGCGCACAGGTGGCTGTCATACCACTTCTGGCAAAAATGCACGATGGTTGGAAATGCCTGGTGTGCAATGGTCTAAACTAGCTTGGTGTTCTCCTTAAAACAAGAGAATGTCAGCAGGAGGTTTAATAGGCGCGTTCAGAATGGGGTTTGTTACAGGAAATAAGGAGTTTCTGTTGGTGGAAAGGTCAAATACCAGAAGGGGAGGGCATAGATTTCATGTAGCAGAATCAGAAGGAAGACAAAGGGGTTTTGTTTTTAAAAAGCATAGGCAGTTATCTTATCTGGAATGCACTACTTGAAAGGGCGTTGAAAGTAGATTCAATAATCACTTTGGAAAGGGCATTGGTCAAATACTAGAGAGAGAGAGAAAGTTGCAGTTCCCAGACCGGGAGAGCAAGGTTGTGGGATTGGTTAGTAGATGTTTCTGAATGCACTCTGTCAGTCTGTCACTCTATCAATCCACGTTTCTAATTGTCACATACCAGCTTCTAAAAAAAAATCAAACATATGTCAAACAGTGTCCAGTATTTGACTCAAGGGAGGGAATTATTAAGAGTCAATTTTACCCGTTCCCACTAATAAACGTGCAGCTGGTCATAAATCATTAAATACATCTGGGCAGTCCTGAGCTCAAGAAAACCAAAAATAAAATGCAACTCCTTTCTTTAACTTTCCCGTAGATTAACTACACCCACTGGCCATGCTTTGTAACAATGCTTAGGTCACGAGTTATCAGGCATGTTGCGTCAGCTGCAGATGTAAACAGAAACTCAAGGTGAATCACTGATTTTGCCCGTTACCTTTCCCATATCCTTTGCCATGTGTTCCACACGTCCTCCAGTCAAAGTTCTCCTTAAGAACTGTGGAAATAGGTGAGGAATCCCAGCCATAGAAAAGCTGCCTCTCATCCACTGCTTTACCACCGTTTTTTTTCTTCATTTGTTCCTTCTGCCTGTCTCACAAACACAAAAAAAAAACCTCCTGTGACCTTCCTGAAGAAACTGGAGAAAAGATGTGCTTCTAATGTGTCAAACGTCTTCTGTCTCAGGCTTAATAGGGAAAGGGCAAACATAATTTAAATTTGCCCCCATTCTCTATGATATTCACGACAATGAGTAAAATTCGAAACCATTTAATTGACCAGAAAAAGCTTTGCGAGGACCATGGTCATGAAAGGTGCTATGGAAATACAAGTCTTCCTTTTACAAACCATTGAAAGACTTCCCAAAGAGCCAGGTTTTGGACTCGCTGGATTTTCTGGATGACGCTGTTCTTCATGGTCCTCTGAAAGAGGGTCTGCACCTGTTTATATTCCTCTGAAGACTGGGGCACTTGAACAAGCTGCAGAGAGAATTAATCTGAGATCAGAGTCTCAGAGCACAAGGGACACAGCACATTAATTACAGCAACGTTGAATACATTTGTTTCACTTTAATGACAGCTTTAAAATGGAAATACATATCGAGCATTATGATGACACTACAAATAGGAGTCTGGTTAATGAGGGAGATGGACTAGTCAATGGTGAATCTGCTTAATAAGCCAGATGACTAGCAGTGTGTATTGACTAGTTAATAAGCGAATCTGGTTAACGAGCGAGAGATAGTAGGAATTGCCGATGCTCGAGTCAGAGATCACAAAGTGTGGAGCTGGAGGAACTCGTCTTCAGAAAATCTGAAAATTTTCTGAAGGGTCCCAACCCAAAACATCAGCTTTCCTGTTGCTCTGATGCTGCCTGGCCAGCTGTGTTCCTCCAGCTCCACACTTTATTATCTCTGGTTAATGAGTGAGAGGGTTAGCATTGTATGTCTACTGTTCCCCACTTAAAGACTTTGCATTTATAAAGCACTTTCATGCAAATTGACTGCCACATATTGCAACAGTGAATACACTTCAAAAGGTATTCCAGTGGCTGTAGAGTGCTTTGGGACATCCTGGAGTAATGCAAGGTGCTACATGAATGCAAACCTTTATTGTGTGCTCCTTCAGAATTTTATTACCTCAAATTCTGTTCTTCTCCTGCAGAATAGTGAGTGTGACATGAATTACAATGTTCCATCAGCTGATGGTCCTTTACCTTATACCCATGAGTTGGCTGAGCCGACATTTCCCAATGTGTTGGAATGGCCGTGCTTTGAGCTGGTCCATCTTTGATCTTGTCATTACTGTAAGAGGAGAGGCAGCAGTTAAGCGAGGGACCTTTTCAGGATGACCCTTGAAAGCCTCTGACAGGCTGCGTGCTGTCCCCCACAGGAGCAAATGGCATTTGGGCCATTACTGTACTTTATAAAATGGGTAAACAGGACAATGACATCCAACACCTGAATCTGTCTTGCCACCCAGCTGGATCGTGGTGGGGGGTCACAGGTCAACTTTATTTATCCACTAGTTGCTCGAAATTATTTCCTGACCAAACAAAAATCTGTAGATCTCAATTGTGAAATCAGCATTTAGCTTTTACAGCCCTTTGACAGACCGAATTCCAGATTTCCATTAGCCTGTGTATGAAAAAGTGCTTCCTGATTCCTCCTACTGGCCCAGCTATCATGTTAGAATTGCTTAGAGAATCATGAGCCATTTTATTTCTTTCAGATGGAGTTCTTTACCGGTTGTGTTTTGCAGTAAAATAACTAGCATATTGCCAATGGTCACAGTCATTGATGATGTGTGAGGAATGTTACAAATCAGTCTGTTTCAATCCGATACATCAAGGATCTATTGCCTCCTCTCAGGTCCATTAGCTGGATGGCCAAGGACTATGTTTAACAGCCCTCCAGGAAGTAAGACCTTTTGAAATAGGAAGACAGAATATGGCCTGTTGTGTCTGCTTTGCCATTCAATACAATTGTGGCCAATCTTTAACTTGAAGTGCTCTTTTCTACTCTTCCTCCCTATCCTTCAAGTCCCTGAGGGACCGAGAATTCTCAGCGTGAAAAGCGTCCAGTGATAGAGTGTCCACAGGCCATTGAGGTCAAGAATTCCAACAACACTCAGTCCTTTGAGTGAAGAAATTTCTCCTCGTCTCAAAATAGTCCAAGGTGATCGATCTCTTATTCTGAGTCTGTTCCTCTTTTTCTTAAAGAGTCCCCAGTCAGGAGTCTCGATGTCTACCCTATTAAGCCTCTTCAGAAGCTTGTGTGTTTCACCAAGATCAAATTTCAGAATATAGACCCAGTCTGCACAGCCTGTCACCGAACAACAAGTCTCTCATCCCAGGGATCAATTTATTGCACAATCATGGCATTGCTCCCCCAGTATATTAGATATGGAGATCAAAACTGCACATAGTACTCTAGCTACAGGCTCAATGAAACCCTGTACAACTGTAACATAGACTTTACCCTTGTATTCCAATCCTCTTGCAATAAAGGCCAATGTGCCATTTGCTTTCCTACGTTGTTAAAAAATTCAGTCACAGGATGTAGGTGTGACTTGCTGGGCCAGAATTTGTTGCCCATTTGTAGATGCCCTAGAAAGGCAGTGGAGAGCTGCTTTCTTGACCCAGTGCAGCCCATAATGTTTACGTAGCCCCACAACGATGTCAGGTTGTCCATCTTCATTGCCTCTTTTGAGACTTGAGATCAGTACAACTGAATGGACTGCTAGAGGTAATTTCAGACCAGTCAAGGATGGTAGTTACTTTCCCTAAAGAGGATTATTGAACAAGGATGGGTTTTTGATGACAATTGACAATGGACTTTTAATTCTAGATTTTATTTGAACTCAAATTCCACCGTCTGCCCTGGTGGGATTTGAACCCAGTTTCACAGAATATTATCTGGGTCTCTGCATTACGAGTCAAGCACCGTTAGGCTACTTCCCTCATGGCTTGCTCTACCTCCATGCTAACTTTGTGTGTTCCTGGCATGGTACACCCACGTCTCGTTGGACATCGACATTCCACAGTTTTAACAAAGTATTCAACTTTTTCATTCTTAGGACCAAAGTGAGTAACCTCACACATTATATTCCGCTGCTCTCTTGTTACCCACTCACTTAACCTGTCTCTTTTCAGTTTCTAGGTGTCGCCTCCACAGCCCATCTCAAAGATTAATCTCCAGGATACTGTTGTAAGCAATGCAGGACAGAAAAAAAAATTGTGCTGACATGAAAATAAATGGTGTATTTGTTCATTAATTATAAAAACAAGGGACCGCAGGACAAAGGCTATTGTGATTGATTGCCAAGGTTCATTCAATTAGATGATGAGTAGTTCATTCACTTTCCAATTGGTGCAGGAAGGCAGGGCTCTGTGATGATGGAAATGTTGAGTGACCAATGCTGAGTGTGTGGGCAGTCATATGACGATACCCATCAAACACAGTCAGCAAACTTACCAGGGGTGTCAAGGAGGGATCTTGTAGCACAGTGGTTGTGCCTCTACCTCTGGGCCAGGAAGCTTAGATTCAAGTCCCACTTGTTCCAGAGGTTCGCGCTAACATCTCTGAATGGGTAGATCAGAAAATCTCCCCCAAGGGCATCAAGCAATTCATTGCCTCCTCAGAGGTTTAACTATCATTAATGATAAGGACAGCTCAATTCGTACAACAATGGGGAAGACACGAACAGAGATAATACTCAAAAGAAACAGGGTGATCAATATACCTACAAAGATCGGAGTTGAGACTAAAGGGCCGCAAGACTCAGTTTTTTGGCCCAGAATTGAAAGTTCAGAAAGAACAAAATTAGGCATTTACAATTGCAGTTTGTACCTCTAATACGAGGGGGTCAGACTAGAACTGAGAAAAGTGACTTCAATTGTACACCTGTTTGGTGACAGCCCACCTGGAGTACTTTGACCTGTGTATTAAGGGAACAATACACTTGATTTGGAGATAGAGTCGAGGTTCATTAGGCTGGTTGCTGGTATGAGGACGTTTCTCCAATGATGAGAAGATGAGTTAATTAGACCTGTATTCTCTAGGATTTAGAAGAATGAGTGGTGATCTCATTGAAATGTTACGTAACATCTTCTGAGGGGGCTTGACAATACGAAATCATTCCCCTTCCCACCCAACCAAATCCCCTTCCCACCCCTCCTTGACCTCCCTGGGCTGGGGGACCCGGGACAAAGGGGCACAGTTTCGGAAAAGGGGACCAATTATTAAGGACTGACATGAGGAGAAATTATTTCACTCAGAGGGTTGTGAATATTTGGGAGTTGCTTGCCCAGATGGTTGGGATTGCTCCATCAGTGAATACTGAAGGCTGAGATTGACAGATTTCCGGATCTGTCAGGGAACCGAAGATAAGGGTGACAAGCAAGAAAGTGGGGAGGTGAGGATATCAAGTGGCGGACGAGGGGGTGAACATTTTAGGATTTTATTCTAAATTCAAGCCGTTGGTGAATTGGGAGCCAGTGTAGGTCAATGGTACGGAGAGAAAGCAAGGTACGGTCTCCGGTGGGAATGGTGGGAAGGGGTCCGGTAAGGTGGGAGGTTTGGTGCCTTGGGGAAGGTGCTGTGTTGTGGGGGAGGATTCAGTGTGAGTGGCTGTGGGCAGAGGAGGGTGGGCTGTCAGAGTGATTGTTGGGGAGGGTGTGTTGTGTGATTATTGGGGGTGTTTCCAGGTGCGATTGTGGGCTCAGTTTGATAGTTACCCAGGAGTCTGAGCTGGTTTTATTCCCTCTAACCTTTCCTGGGTCACTATTGCAGGAATACGTTGGAAACCTCCTGAAGCCCCTGAATTAAAGGTGGGGAATTTTTCAGATGGTGTGGCGGGGGTCGGGGGACAGTTTCCAGACTCCGGGTACGTGCTCACCAAAAGTTTAAACTTCCCAGGAAATTCCCACATAGTCACTGTGTCCAGAATGCCACACACAGTCCCCCAAGGCAGGTCTTTCAAATACATGAGATCTCCAGCTGCCTGGGGGATGTTCGAGCCTGTGTGTCAGTACCTGTACATCTGCCTTTCCATTTCCTGCTCAGACATAAACCGAGGTCTCCTCCGGACTTCCCTGCACGTTCCGAGAAGTGTGTTCCTCTGGATCATTGCTTAACGAGAAGGAAAATAATGCCGCCATTTTAACCCAGGCACAAAAAGTCTTACACGCAAACATTTCAGCTGCTAAAACAGGAACAGTGGCAAAGTAAAACAGCCCTGTGCCTCAGCCCACTTTAGACTCAGTATGTAACTGCCTCTTATTTTGGTTGGAGGCTTTTTACAGTGGTACGCTTCGAGCTGGCCAGCGACTGTTTTGCTTTTCGGGTTTTGCCAGTTCAGCTGTGGACACTTTCACACGTGAAACTGGACATGTTCTGTTCCTTGAGAGCAGAATGAGCATTTTGCTGCGGATGGTGACACCAATGTGTGCTTTCAGCCACTGCACTGGCCCTTGTTAACTGATTTCCGGCACTATTTTGTGCTCACAACTGATCTCTCCCATTGCCCTTGTATACCTGAGCCGTGTGCACTTTGTCTTGGTAAACATCATATAAACCACAGAAGGTGGTGGCTCAGTGGATATTACTCTCCCCTCTAAGTTGGAAGGTTGTGGGCTTGTGCCCCGCCCCAGGGGCTCAACCTTAATCCAGCCTGACGTTCCTGCAAAAGTTACATTCAATTTGCCTTTCAATCCTGCTCAAGCCATGTCAAAATGCACAAGTGCCCGGTAAAGTCCCCACTACAGATAGCTGAACACAAAAGTTCAGTTTGAGACTTTAGTCCAGTGGTGAAGAAGTGCTGCACTGTCACAGCAGCAGCCTTTCTGATGAGGTGATGAACCCAAGGTTTCACCTGCCCCTATGGAGGATGGAAATGATATCACGGACTTCCTACAGTGTGGAAGCAGGCCATTCAGCCCATCCAGTCCACATCCACCCTCTGACGAGCATCCCACCCCATATTATCCATGGCCAATCCACCTAACCTGCACATCTTCGGGCTGTGGGAGGAAACCAGAGCATCCAGAGGAAACCCACGCAGACATGGGGAGAACGTGCAAACTCTGCACAGACAGTTGCCCGAGGCGGGAACTGAACCCAGATCCCTGGTGCTGTGAGGCAGCAGTGCTAACCACTGAGCCACCATGACCCCACTCCTCTTTCTGGTGCGCTAAATCATATTTTCTGCATTCAGGGAACAAGACTCCTAAGCCAAGCAGAAAAAGTTCACAGCAAGAAATAGGTTTATTTATAGCAAAAAGCGTCTTAAAGAGGTTACAGGAGGTGGCAGCGTTCAAAGAAATGCAGGCCTGTTCCTCCTGTCTTGGTCAACATCTAACCCTCAATTTTTTGTTCCCTTTATTCATTCACGGGATGAGGGCACTGCTGGCCTGGCAGCATTTATTGCCCATCCCAAATTGCCCAGAGGGCAGTTAAGTGTCAACCACATTGCTGTGGGTCTGGAGTCACATGTAGGCCAGACCAGGTAAGGATGGCAGTTTCCTTCCCTAAAGGACATTAGTGAACCAGATGGGTTTTTCCCGATAATCGACAATGGATTCACCGTCATCATCAGATTCTTAATTCCAGATATTTACTGAATTCAAAATCCACCATCTGCCGTGGCGGGGGTTTGAACCTGGGCCCCTCCAAATGTTATCTGGGTCTCTGGATTAACAGTCCAGCAATAGTACCACTAGGCCATTACCTCTCCATAAACAAAACAGATTGGGGACCCTGCTGTGCACAAATGCAGTGCTTCCTACATTGCAACAGCACTTCAGGGGCTGTGGAGTGTTACGAGATACTCTGGCCCGCCTGAAGGACACGAATGCAGACCAACCGCTATTCTTTTACAGAAAACAAAGACTGAATGAAAAGTTGTTCTGTGAACCGGACGTGGGTTCTTCCTCACAGAAAAGTGACCGCACCTTCAAAGTCCACTGTGTAGTTACGCGTGCCTATCTGGAATTCTCCTTTCTCCTTGCTATTCGCCAAATACACGTTCTCCAGGTCACTCGATGTGACTGAGCAAGCAGCATTGGAACCTTCCTGTCAGATTACAACACCACAGGTGAGGAGAAAGACTGGCTCAAAACCAAAACACAGCGGGTGCTGCAAATCAGAATAAAAAATGTTGGAAAAAAAACCTCAGCGGCAGTTAGGCAGCAAAGAGAAACAAGTCAATGTTTTAGGTTTGCTGCCCATTCTAAGAGAAGATAAAAAAGTTACGAGCTATTAAGCTGGTGGAAGGTGGCAGGATGAAGAGAAAGCTTTGTGAGGGGTTCAGGGAAGATTAGATAACAAAACATTTCACGGTGCAACAGCAAAGAGATTGGTAACAGACACAAGTAAAGAAAGGTCATGTCCAAAAGAAGTATGAATTGGTACGTTTAAAAAAACCGTCTGAATGCAACATGAAGGCAGAAAGAAACAACACAAGATGAACTCAACTGGACAATAAAAAAGGACAAACGTGATGAGAAATTTCTCCACCTAGAGAGCGGTTAGCCTGTGTAATTCTCTGCCATAGAAAGGAGTTGAGGCCAAAACATTGAGTATTTTCAAGACGGAGATAGATATATGGCAAAAAAACTGCAGATGCTGGAATCCAAGGTGGACAAACAGGAGGCTGGAAGAACACAACAGGCCAGGCAGCATCTGGAGGAAATGAGCAGTCAATGTTTCGGGTATTACCCTTCTTCAGGACTGGATGTGGGGGTAGGGGGAGCTGCCGATAAAGAGTGAGGTGGGAGGGGTGGAGGTGGAATGGTGATGGTAGGTGGACACTTGTAGTAGGTATGACCCGGTTGGTCAATGGGAGGCATGAATCTGGTTGGTGGCTGGAAGGGAGGGTCAGAAGGTGCAATGGAAGGGAGCAGGCAGGGCTGGAAAGGGAGCCAAGGGATGGGTGGCAAAAGTATTTGAAATTGGAGAACTCAGTGTTGAGTCCTCTGGGCTGTAGGATGCCCAGGTGGAAGATAAGGTGTTGTTCCTCAAATTTGCGTTCCAAGTCGCTGTGACACTGCAGGAGACCGAGGACAGACATGTCGTAGGGGGAGTGGGGGGTTGGGGGGGGGGCGGTGGTGAGTTGAAATGGGCATTGACCGGGAGGTTAGGTTGGCAATTACGGGCCAGGCACAGATGACTAAAGGGGTCAAAGGGTATGGAGAGAAAGCAGGAACAGGGTACTGGGTTGAAAGATCAACCACGATCATATTGAATGGTGGAGCGGGCTCAAAGGGCCGAATTGCCTACTCCTGAGGGGGCGAGGGTTTGGAATGGCTTCAATCTTCATTAGACTAAGCAAACCAAATCTGTAGCAATAATGTAATGGTTAAGTTCACGTATACAAGGTAGTATTCTGGTGTAGTACGTCAAGGAACCTACTATAGTACAGCCTAAAATAAAACAGTTCTGAAGAAGGGTCACTGGACAGAAACTCTGCTTTCTCTCCACAGATGCTGCCTGACCTGCTGAGTTTCTCCAGTGATTTATGCTTCTGTTGTGTGACAAGCTACTTTAGTACTGGGTGATGAGAAAGGTGAATGCATAAGATTGTATGAAAGGGGCCTCTACGGCAAACTGACTATTAACGTGACATAATTTTATACCAAGATTGGATATAAATTACTTATGTTTGAAACTAGAGTTGAAGAAAGCAAACCATGTGGATATGAGGGATGAGTCAGTTGACGTTGATCGGCAAACTACTTTAGAAGAAATGACAGTACACAAGAAATGGGGTAACAAGGTGTAGAGCTGGATGAACACAGCAGGCCAAGCAGCATCAGAGGAGCAGGAAAGCTGACGTTTTGGGCCTAGACCATTCTTCTTGGGGGTAAGTATTTAAAAAAAAAAGAACAATCAACTGGTATTGGCAAAAACGTACAGTCAGTTGAAGCATGGAGAATGTTAATGCAAACTAGTATGGACCAGAGTGCCAGGTGATATGTTTCTTTTGAATACAGTCCACGTAATTCAACACAGGAACCAGAAGCTCACCTGTTTACCGTACTCAATCCACTCTCCAGTGTTAGCCTGCCAGTACCAAAGCCATTCGGTGGTTAGGGTGTAGTGCTGAGGTTTGGTGACGGACGAGACAGTGGACAGACGCCTCACCTTGTTCAAGTTGTTGGTCATGGTCATAAAATTAATGGCTGGGGGTCCAGCTCTGCTTCCAAAAACAAATAGACAATTCAGTTGTCATCCAAAGAGTAAAGTCAATCCTCATCAAATGTTATGCTTTTGAGTATTACTGTGCGGCAGCATCACATAAAACCCCACAAGCAGACTTTCTGTTCTTTATGTCGGAGTGCCCTCTGTGCCTGATCTCCGTCTGCGACATCCACTACACTGGCTAGGAGCCAACTCTGAGCCCAAGCTTCTTCAGTCCACCTGCAAACTTTAAAGGGCTGCCAAATCCCCTTCGTTTAACCCTTTGTTCAGGGGCTTTGAAAACTTGCCACAAAGCCAGCTTAGAACAAACGCTACAGAAACCAGCTGCACTCTAAACTATCAGCTACTTGGGAGCAGCCCGGCTGCACTGGCGCAGCTAAACTGAGGATGACCGAGAGCTAACACATCACACCCTGTGACAGACCCTTCCCCCATGCTCCGTGTGTTCAATCCTCCGAAGGAAGTAAGTGTGTGTGGATGGACAACAGTCAAAGCACATCAAGGCCCCTTTAATATTAAACCAGGACTGACAATGTTTTCGGACTGGTTAACAAGACACGAGCTGAGGAAGGGACAAGTACAGAGGAAACGATTTACATTGCTTAGCTCCTGTAAGAATAAAACCAGAGGGTGTAACTTTATTTACACAGCAGGTTGTTACCATCTGGACTGCTCTGGACTGAAGAGAGAAGGAAAGCTAATTCAATCAGGACGTTCAGAAGGGAATTGTCTAAATGCTGCAATATTCCAGGAAATGTTTCCAGGGAGAGAGCAGGGGAGTGCAACTGATTGGATCACTCTTTCAAGGAGTCAACACATGAACAATGAGTTCAATGGCCTCCCTCAGATGCAAATAAAATGATTTTCAATTCAAATTAATTATTACATCATTTTTGTCTCAAAGCAAATCACCAGAACCGAATTTGGGCTGAGAATGCTGATAAACACAGGCGGTCCAGGACAGGGGGCTCCTCGTAGTGTTTGACTGCCCTTCAGAATAATGGAGTGTGTGTTGGATAGGATGGGGAGAAAAAGAAGTGTACGTGTGTGTGTGTGTGTGACAGCGTTTATGTGACAGCGTTTATGTATGTGTGAACTTGTGTATGTAAGCACATCTGAGAATAGGTGTTCGTGAGCATACATTTATAATATATATTACCACAGATAGAGTGTGCACGTGCATGCGTGTTTGTGTGTGAGAGAGAGAGTGTGCATGTGAGAATGTGTGTCTCTGTTTGTGTGTGTCGGAGTGTATTGAGGATGTGTGAATGTGAGAACGTTCACGTGCGCGCGTGTGTGTGGGGGAATGTGTCTCTCTGTGCGTGCATGAGTCTGTGCATGCGCGAGACTGTGTGTGCGCGCACGCGTCCCTGTGTGTGAGTGCATGTGTGTCTCTATGTGTGAAAATGAGTGCGTGCTGGGGCAAACAAATGAACTAAAAACTGTGAGGAATCAATTTAAATAAGGAGACCAATGTCACTTTGAAAGTTTATAACAGCAAATTTACATTCCTCCCCAGATACAAACATTTCCATCATCACTAACACCCTTATTCCCCCCTTCCCTCTATAGGAGTTAGGGTCACCTGTGGTTTGTAATTTACCTAAAAATGGCCAAAGAAGATTGGTAGCTGAAGTAGTTATTTACACAGTCAGAATTGTGACCTTCATTCTCTTAGCAACCAGATAAGATAATGAAGGGTCTCATAGGAATCTCACAAGTGAGTCTTATTAAAAATAAGGAAAAATGTAGCCACTGCTTACACGAAGACAGTTTTGATAAGGGAAGCACTGATAGAAGCCCTTCTTGCAATTAAAGTTTGTTGTTTAACATGGGACATAAGGGGAAAAGCTTGACTCACATTCTGAAGGGTCCCGACCCAAAACGTCAACTTTCCTGCTTCTCTGATGCTGCCTGGGCCTGCTGTGTTCCTCCAGCTCCACACTGTGTTGTCTCTGACTCTATCATTTGCAGTTCTTGCTATCTCACATTAGTTAAGACCCTTTTGGTGATTGTAATCACATATACATACACATTTACACACACACGTACATATAGGTATAATAGCAGTTTTAAAGTATTCAACATCAAGGGATTTAATTGTAAAGCAGCTTTAAACACACAGACTTTCCTGATAAGGAACACCCTTGAAAAAAACCTTGAAAGAGGCCACCTTTATTAGTTGGTTCAAAGTTGTGTAGTAAAGTTTAGAAGAAAAAGCCTGATCTTGCAAATAATTCAGATCCTTTAGATATTTGTCATTGCATTTTATATACACCTGTATAGGCATACGAAAGTGCTAAATACAATCAACAACCTAATATTAAAGCATTGAACTGAATTCTTATGGACAGACAGCCTTAGACATCAGCAAGGAGCCCCCATACTGCAGCAGGGAGGATTGAATAACAGAGACAAGAGTCAGTAGTATTGGAATGTGGTTGAATAAAATGCAATGTGAAAGCCCAAAAGTAGGTGATAAAGGTGTCTGGTAAACATCATGAGATCACAGGAAGCCCTGGAGTTGTCCATCACTGACCATGCAGTCACATGATTAACTTGATGGGATGTGTACATAACCATTTAATAATATGATTGGTTTGTAATAATCAAAGACAGGCTGCAAACTCATGAGTAAAAGTTTATGCCTTTCCATTGTTTAGTCAAGCAGCTTCTGGACTCCCTGGGGTTTCTTCCCATCAGTGTTACATCAATAAACTTGTTAATAGTGGAAGAGGCTCTGGGTGTCGAGTGATTCGGTTGGTTATTCCACTCCAACAGCATGTATGTGCAAACGTGTATCTCTGTGTCCGTGCGTGAGAGAATGAATGACAAAGAGAGTGCGTCTGCACAACAGAGTGTGTGCACGTGTGTGCGTGTGCGCAAGCGAAAGAGAGTGTGTGTGGCTGTGTGTGAGAACGTGTGCATGTGTCTACTTGCATGTATATGAGAATGTATGTGAGAGAGAGAATGTGTGATTGTGTGTGTGTGAGAGAGAGAGAGTGTGTGATTGAGAGAGAGAGACAGGGTGCGTGATTGTTTGTGAGAGAGACAGAGTGTGTGAATGTGTGTGTGAGAGAGAGAATATGTGATTGTGTGTGTGAGAGAGAATGTATGATTGTATGTTTGAGAGAGAATGTGTGATTGTGTATATGTGAAAGTGTGCCTCTGTTTGTGTGCACAAGAGGATGTGTGTATCTGTCTCTGTGTTTATGTAAGAATGTATGTATGTGAGTGTGTGTCTCTATGCATCTGAAAATGCATTTGTGTGAGAGAACGTGTGTCTCTCTCTATTTGTGTGTGTTTATGTGAGAATATCAGAGAGTGTGTGTGCATGGCTAAGAGTGCGTGTGGCTGATAGTGTGCACGCATGTGAGAGTGCACGTGAGACAGCATGTGCATGTGTGCTCGTCACTGTCTGTACCGTTGTGAGAATGTGTGTCTCTATGCTTGTACGTGTAAGAATGTATGAATGTGTGTCTGTAGTCTGTATGCATGTGAGAATGTATGTGGGAATGTGAGAGTGTGTGTTTCTGTCTGTGCGTGTCAGAGAGAAAGAGAAAACATGAGTGTGTGCGAGAGACAGAATGCGAAAGAGAATGCGAGACAGAGAGTGTGAGAGAGACCGAGTGAGAGAGAGCGCACAAGGCAGCGCATGCACAAGAGACAGCAAGCGCGAGAGACAGTGAGTGCATGAGGGAGCGTGTGTGAGAGAGTGCATGAGAATGTGAGCGTGTGTGTCTATGAGCATATGTCTGTGATTAAGGTAATTGAAACGACAGCGACGTCATATCTTGGAAGTGAAGCAGCACTGGCTTTAGTGATAGGACGGAGCTTGAGGAAACATTCAGAACGGGACGTTTTGCCCATCAAGCTGTACTACACATCGAGTCCCAGCATTTTAGTGATTGGGTGGAGACGTGGCAGAGAAGAAAAGAAAAGGAAGCAAATCCTGCTCTCTGTATCCCACTACCATGGGGGACCACCTGCTCAAAATGGCCAAAGGTTTCCAGGTTGAGAACCGAATTGTTCAGTCGGAATTTCAGGCTGAGTAGATGTGACCTCAAACCAAGGGACTGCCAACAATGATGGCCATTTGTATCAGCTGCAGACTTAAAGACACACTCCATAACATTCAGCAGAAATACATTCATTCAAGAAGGAAGAGTTCTTGGAGAAGGATGTGGCTAATTAAGGAAGTTAAAAATTGAAAGAAAATTGAAAAGAATGTGTATCAAAAGAATGATAAGGACAGAGAAGTTAACAGTACAAGAGAAAGCCAGTGAGCAATATAAAATCAGATGGGAAGAGTTTCTACACTCTATCACAGGTATTTAAAAAGTAGAGTAAGTAAATTGAGCTTTAAACTTAGTGAGCTTATCTGGGGAGTTAATAATGGGAAATAAGCAAATGGCAGATGAATTAATTTATTTTGCATCAATCTTCACTGTAAATAATGTCCTAGAAATAATTGTAAGTGAGGAAGTGAAAGGAAGAGAAGAACTTAAAACAATTACAATCACCAAGGAAAGGATACGGGAAAAAAATATTCGAACTGAAAGCTGACAAGTTCACAGGTCCTGATGGACTTTATCCAAGGATTGGAAAGAAATTGAAGCTGAAGGCATTGACATCCATTTTTTAAAATTCCCTAGATTACAGAGAGTTCCCATTGGATTGATAAACAGTCAATGTATTTCAAGAAATGAGGAGGCAGCAAGCAGGAAGTTGCAGGCTAGTTTGTTTAACGTCTGTCAGAGAAATACTGGAACCTATCATTACAAAGGTCATTGAGGGAACTTAGAAAATCTCAATGCAGTCAGGCCGTCAACATGGTGTTGTGAAAGGGAAATATGTTGAAGTTCTTTGAGGAATTAGCAAACAGCATGGATAAAGGGAAATCTTTCAATATGATGTCCTTAGATTTCCGGAATGCATTTAACAAGGCGTCACATTGAAAGGTTACTACACAAAGTAAGAGTTCATTATATAGGGAACAATATGTTAGCAAGGATAGAGGATTGGTTAGCTAACAGGAAATAAAGAGTATGTGTTAATGGGTCATTTTCAGGTTAGTAAAACATATCGAGTGAAGTGCTGAAGGGATCAGTTGCTGAGGCCTAACTATTTACAATTTATATCAATAACCTACATGTTGCTGAATTTGCTGATGACAGAAAGATAGGAGAATAAGTTCTTAAAAAAAGGCTTAAGGAGTCTAATGGGCTATAGGTGAAATGAATTGGCAAAACAATTGGGAGGTGGACTACAATGTGATCAAGAGTGAACTTATCAGGGAGAGTGGAAAAGGGACAAGTTATTTACGTGGAGAGAAATTGCAGAACTCAGAGGTTCAGACAGATCCGAGTATCCTGGTACAAAAACGTTAGCATGCAGCTACTGTATGGGTGGTGATCCTAACTTGCAGTTGGGATAAATTGCTGCTATCGCTCCCTTCCCTGGACTAGGTTTAAGGGCCTACTTGGTTTTAGGTGGTGAAGGATAACCACTAATGGGTATGATCAAGGGGAGGATCTTGCGTGAAACAGCATGCTGTTGATTTCACAATAGTGATCGGGTACAAGTTACAATGCATATTGTTTTTAAGACTATTGGGAAACTTGTGGACATAGGTCTTCAGCTGACAAGATCGGAAGATGCTCTGCCTTTGCCCAATCCAAATAATTACATCATCATCGGATTGGGGTGGAGCTGAGTACAGCTTCCAACATTAATCCTTTCGGAACTATTGTCTAGCTAACAGCAAATTTAGTGAATGATTGGAAAGACAAACTGAATATTGCTGCTAATTGCAAATGGAATGGAATGTAAAAATTGGGAAGTTTTGCTGCAGGTGTATAGAGCATTGGTGAGACCACATCTAGAGTACTGTGTTCAGTATTAGCTTCCTTATTTAAGAAAGGACCTAATTATATTTGAAGCCGTTCAGAGAAGGTTAACTTGACTGATTCTTGGGATGAAGGGGTTATCTTATGAGGAAAGGTTGACAAGGCTAGACTTTTATTCACTGAAGTTTAGAAAAATGTGAGATGATTTTATTGAAACATACAAGATCCTGAGGAGACTTGACCGAGCGGATGTTGAAAGGATGTTTGCCCTTGTGAGAGATACTAAAACTAGGGATCACAGTTTAAAAATAATGGTGTCTCAAAGGTTATTTTTATCCCTCCAAGCATTGAGAGTCTTCTCCAGACAATAGGAGAGACAAAAAATAAAACTGCAGATGCTGGAATCCAAGGTGGACAAACAGGAGGGTGGAAGAACACGGCTGGCCAGGCAGCATCTGGAGGAAAGGAGCAGTCACCGTTTCAGGTATTACCCTTCTTCAGGACAAACTCATTGGATAGTTTTAAGGCAAAGGTAGATAGATTCTGGACGAACAAGGAACTTAAAGTGCATTGGGGCAGGTAGGATCAACCATGTTATTGAATAGTGGAGTAGGCTTGAGGGGATAAACGGACTCCTCTTGAGTATGTCGGGAAGACTGCTGGCATCATCAGAGTTAACAGTAAGATAGACATAAACAGACGTTATGACATTGTAGCAATTAATACTAAGGTGACAAATGAAGGATTAGGCTACTTGGAACAACAACACCCAAAACAGCAATAGCATATCAACCATATATTTCCTTAAGTAAACAAACTGTAAAATTAGCCTTTCGTTGCCTTGGTGTCAAGAGACAGGCACCTCCCCACTTACCAATAATCTGGTGTTTGAACTTTGTAACAAGGAACACCACAGAAGTGCCGAGTTCTTCCTTTGCTGATTTGCGGGATGGAACTCTGACTCTCCTGTAGGACAAATGGGAACCATTCCACACGCTGGGCATCTTGCCTTGAGTTCTGAACATTCCACATTGCCTCTTCCACTGCCTCAGGCTGTTGGGAATCTTATTGGATTCAACCATTTATTCAGAACACTCTCCTTTAGTCAGCTGTGGCTCTGTGGCCATACTTTTGCCTCAAAACCAGCTCATACAAATGAATTAGGAACAGCAGCAAGTCCCTTGAGTGCACTTCTCCATTCAGTAAGATCCTTCACCTGACGAAGGGACTGCGCTCGGAAAGCTTGTGGTTTTAAATAAACCTGTTGGACTATACCTGGTGTCGTGTGATTTCCGACTTTGTCCAAGCCCAGTCCAAAACCAGCACCTTCACATCGATAAGATCCTGGGTGATCTAATTATGCCACATTCCTGCTGACCCCTGATAATCTTTCATGTCCTTGTCGATCAAAAGTCTTACCTACCCTGCTTTAAAAATGTTCAAGGATGCTGCTTCCAAAACAATTTCAGGAAGAGGGTTCCAAAGATAGTTAACCCTCTGTGAGAGAAACAATTCTCCCCATCACTGTCTCAAATGGGGGAGCCCTTATTTGTAAACAGTGATCCATCGTTCTAGATTCTCTCCCAAAAGGGAACATCTTTTCGACTTCCACCGTGTTAATACCTCTCAGAATCTTAAACGCTTCAATTGAGGGATCTCTTATTTTTCTAAACTCCAGAGATACACGCCAGCCTGTTTCACCTTTCCACTTAAGGCAAATCCCACCCATTCCAGGTATTAGTCTGGTCAATCTTCTTTGAGCTGTTTCTATTGGAAAACATGCTTCCTTAAATAAGGTGGCAATATTCGACACTGATGGAAATACAGGGAATATGAGCAGCAGTAAGCCATTCAGCCCTATGAGTCTACTCTTCTGTTCAACACGATCATGGATGATCATCCAACCCAATACCTTGTTCTTGATTTTTCTCCCATACCCTATAATCCTTTTAGCCCTAAGAATTATATCTAACTCCTTTATGAAAATATTCATTGCTTTAGCCTCAACCAGATTCTGTGGCAGAGAATTCCATAAGCTCACCACGCTTTGGGTGAAGAAATTTTTCCTCATCTCAGTCCTAAATGGCCTCCCTCCTATCCTAAAACTGTGTGGTCCTGGTTCTGAACTCCCTGGTCATCGGGAACATCTTCCTGCATTTACCCTGCCTAGTCCTGTTCGAATTTTATTCTCATTCTTCTAAACTCCAGTGAACATGGTTCTAACTGCTCCAGCCTCTCCACACACATCACCCCTGTCATCCCAGGAGTCAGTCTCATAAGCCTTCACTGCACTCCCTCCATAGCCGGAACAAATGTCCTCAGATGAGGTGCGGTCTCACCAGGGACCTGTACAATTGCTGTTCCTGTATTGAATCCTCTGGCTGTGAGGGCTAATATACCATTGCTTTCTTTACTACCTCGTGCACCTGCATGTTTACTTTCCAAGGACACCCAGGTCTCGTTGCACATCCCCCTTTCCCCATCTACCACCATTCCGATAATAATCCTCTTTCCTGTCTTTGCTATCAAAGTGGATACAAATCATTAGTGTAAATTGGAAAAATGTTGAGGCTCCAGCATTGATCCCTGTGACATACCACCCATTACATCTTGCTAACCAGAAAATGACCCATTTATGCCTCCTCCATTTCCTGTTAATTAACCAATCTTCTATCCATGGTGAGCGTTCCCTGGTGATTGTAATTTTCTTGAATTCCTGCTCCCCTTCCATGTCCAGACTGACAGCTACTTCTGGGATGTTCCTTGTAGCCTCTAATATAAAGACTGATGCAAAATACCCACTCAATGGCTATGAGGGACTTTGCAACTCTCCAAACACCATGAGTCTTCATTGAAAGGGAAGGGAAGGTCATGTGAGTTTTAGATAAAACTTTGACACGTACACCTCATGAAAAATGACTTTTGTGTAACAAATTGATAACATGGGAACTTGGCTGACCCATACGACATAGCATTTTGTAATATTTGCAGTCACAAGGTCCCACCTTTGCAACGTCCTCTTGTCGGAGGTATGTGACCCTCAGGTTAAACTACCACCAGTCATCTCTCACTTTGTCTAATGAGAGAGCAGCCCTATGGCCCTCTGGTACAAAGACAAGGTGAGTTGTACAGGACAAGAACTTTGCTGGAAAGAGAGACATGTCGCACTTGCGCTCATCAGGACAAATGCAAGAATGCCAAATTTCAAACAATCACAACAATTTACCCTACAGGAGAAAAGGGGCTTAATGTGTTGGCAGGTCTACTCTGGTTGGCTGAGATATCACCGTGGACAAAGAAATCGAACACCATTGGCTTCCCGAGCCCTTTCATCGTGCAGTATTCGTTACTGTCATCATTTGAGATTTGCCTTTCTTGTATTTCTCCTGACAAGGGCAAGGTAAACAGCTTCAGAAACATGCCTCCCTTTTCAGCAAGAACATAGTGAATGCTATATTAAAATACTATGTAACTATAGTGTAACATTTTATAATAAGCCGACATATAACATCACTTGTAAGATGAATAAACTTTTACACCCAATAAGATTGAAATAACAACCAATAACAGGAGCTCAGATCAGAGGAGGTAAAGTCTAAGCCCTATGTCGCGCTTACCTGCCTGAGAATTGGGGATTACAGTAATCCTTTTCAATCTGCTCCATGTCTGGGAGATCTTTCCACCCTGCCTCATAAACTTGCCATCGATAAGGAAGCCTGAAGTGCACCCGTTTACATCGATCTGTGTCAATCACAAATAAAGAGATCATTTCAAATGGAGTGCAGCTTGTTCTTTGATGGTTTTCCCTCCAAATTCATTCTTTGCATCCTTGGGTCAGAGCTTGCAATGTTAGTCAGAAAATCACAGCTTGAGCTAGACTTCAGTGAACTCTTTCAAGGAGCCAGTAAGGGAATGATAGGTCAAACGGCCTCCCTTGTGATAATGTTCTGATTAATGTGTTCAGGGATGTTAAGTGGGGCTTGAACCCAGACCTTCTGATCCAGAGGCAAGGACACAACCATTGCGCCACAAGTCTCCTTCTGTTCTGTGAGATTGCATGAAAATTATGGAGCCGCCTTTGGAAGCTGATCCATAGCACAAAGAAAGATCAATGTGTGTCACATTGCTGTAGCGTTTTATACAAACGTAAAGCATCAGAGATGATATAGAAGAGCTAGGTACAGGACACAACCTCAGACCAAACTGCAGCCTTCCGATGAGGGTGCACGGTGTCAAAATAACAAAACTTGAACTGATGTTAGAAAGTTCTTCACACAAAGTGTGACCAACATCTGGATTGGTTTCCTGCAAAACTCTTGGAATGGTTTGATAAACAACTGGACGTTTCGATGGGGGGAGCATCAAGATCTTTCAACATTGCACATCTTTGAAAGTACATAAAGGACTCAGCTTGAATGAAATGTATCGTAAACTGCTACAGGAAGCAAGAGAAGAAATGGCGCAAGCGTTGACTAATTATCTAATCTCATTACGTCTGGCTGCAGGATTGGTGCCAGCTGCACGGAGAATTGAACTGTTGGTTAGAAAGGAGGAGGGCATAAACAGAGTAACTACCAGACATACAGCCTAACCTCGGAGACGGGCAAATTATTGGAAATTTTGACAGAGTGCATGAATTGACTGTTAGAAAAATGCAAATTAATCACTGTCGATTTGGCATGCACGATTTACTTGAGTGAATTATTTTGAAGAGGTATCAAGAAGGATCTACGAAGGTCGCGAAATTAATGCAATTAGTTTTTCTTTGACAAGGTCTCACATGACAGACAGGTCAGAAAAGGCATGGGATTCGCAGGGAGTGGCAAATTGGATATAAAATTAGCTCAGTTGCAGGTGGTTAAGATTTATGCTCATTGCATATTTTTGGAACTGGAAAGTGAGGTTCCACAAGGCTCAGACTGGGTCCATTGTGAGCCAGTTATTTAGACTAATAAACAACAGCCGTGCTCAGGGGGTTTGCAGGCAATAGAAACGTTGATGACACGGTTGCTGGTGAGGAAGAAAGCTGTAGATTGCAGAAAGATATCAATGGGCTGGTCAGGCAGGCAGAAAGGTAGCAAACAGAAATCAATTCAGAGAAACTTGAAGGAGGACAAACAAGGTGAGAGATCACACAATAAACGGCAGCATTCCAAATAGTACAGCAGGACAGAAGGACCTGGCAGTGAATGGCCGCAGATTTCTGGAAAAATAGGACAGGTAGATCAGGTGGCCAAAGCAGCTTACGGAATAGTTTCCAAAGTCTGGTAAATGAAAGCACAGAGGTAGCGCTAAAACTAAACACTAAGTAGACCACAGCTAGGGTGCTGCGTATAGTGTTGGTCATCACTTCCTTGAAAGGATGTCAATCCATTACAGAGGATGGAGAGGAGATTGACAGGACTGCAGAACCTTAGCTTTAGAGCAAAGACTGGATGGATATACTGGGGATGTTTCCTTTGGAATACAGCAGGCTGAGGAGCAATTTGATTAAGGTGTAATAAAAGGGGCCAAAACAGGAAAGAGAAAGTGGGAACAGGGTACTGGGTTGGATGATCGGCTATGATCATATTAAACAGCAAAGCACATTTGAAGGGCCGAATGGCCTGCTCCTGCTCCCATTTTCTACGTATTCCAACCAATGGAAGTACTTTTTGAAGTGTAGTCACTATAATAGTGCAGCAAGTGTGGTAATCAAATTGACCACGTCAAGATTTCACAAAAAGCATTGAGATAAAGACCACATCATCTTTTTATTGAAGTTGTTTGGGAGACAATAGGGCAGACTCTCCTACTTTTCTTTGAACTGGTGCCAAAGGAACTTTTCTACTGGCAGTAAGTTGCTGGCTTCTCCTCACAACGTTGAACCCTTGAGATTTACAGCATCTTTAGCACCCGAAACTATTCCCCTTTCCAACCCCATCATGCAGCTGATGTTTCAGTACCTTTAAAGGAGCAGTGCTTCCTTAGGAAGAACAAGCAGATCTCCTCACTGTCCACATTAGTGTTGGGCTGATTGATGGAGTGGCTGAGTGAAGGTCCCTTAACTGGAATGAAGTACAAGGATCACAAGTTACGTTTATTGGCAATATCTCTGGAAAATGATTGCTGAATGCAGAACACAACTGTAACCACATAAGGCTCATTCAACAGGAAAAGAAAACACTTTGTCCGTTGTATCATTGTTAATGAAATGGCCTGACTCCATTGATCTCCTCCCGTCAGGCAACAAAATTATTCCTTTTTGATGATTTATCAATTTCGTTTTGCAAGGTACCATTAAATCTGCTCACACACCAAACCTCCCCGCCAAGCCGCAAGCCCTTTAGAACATAGAACATAGAACACAACAGCACAGTACAGGCCCTTCGGCCCACAATGTTGTGCCTAACTATTATCCTACTCTAAGTTCAAACTACTCTGCATACCCTACATTTCACTATCATCCATGTGCCTTTCCAAGAGTTGCTTAAATGTCCCTAATGTATCTGACTCCATTACCACTGCCGGCAGCACATTCCATGCACCCACCACTCCCTGTGTAAAGAACCTACCTCTGACATCTCCCTTGTACTATTTCCACCCTGGGAAAAAGTCTCTGGCTATCCACCCTCTCTATACTTCTCATCATCTTGTACACCTCTATCAAGTCACCTCTCCTTCTTCACTCCAATGAGAAAAGCCCTAGCTCCCTCAACCTTTCCTCATAAGACCTGCCCTCCAGTCCGGGCAGCATCCTGGTAAATCTCCTCCGCACGCTCTCTAAAGCTTCCACATCCTTTCTATGATGAGTGACCAGAACTGAACACAATATTCCAAATATGGTTTAAGCAGGGCTTTATAGAGCTGCAGCATAACCTCGCGGCTCTTAAATTCAATTCCCCTGCCAATGAAAGCCACTTTGGGCAGTGGAATTCACACTGCACCAACTCAGTAATCTCTCTGGTTCTCTTACCAATTCTCTTTGACCTGGTCACTGCCTCTTCCCCTTATTTACCCTGTTACACAATTTTGCCACATCTCTATTCAAGCTAACCTTAACCTTCCCTGCTGGTTAGGTTATCCAGTCAGCTTCTCCAGTCACACCGCTCAACTGAAGAATGACAAACCCACAACATCTGCCACCTAGAATGATGAGGGCAAGAGATACAGGGAAATGCCATCACCAGCACGTTTCCCTCCAACTCTCACACCATGCTGATGTGGAACTGTACCTCTGTTCCTTCATTGCCACTATCTCCACAGCCTTCCCTAACTGTGCTGTGTGCGTGCGCGTCTGAGTGCGTGTGTCTGTACGTGTCTATGTGTGTGCCTGTACGTGCCTGTCTGTGTACACGTGTGTCTGTGTGTGCGCGTCTGTGTGTGTGTACGTGCCTGTGTGTGTGTGTCTGTGTGCTTGTGTCGGTATGTGTCTATGTGTTTGTGTGTATACCTGTGTGCATGTGTGTGTGTGTGCGCACATGCCTGTGTGTGCATGCATGTGTGCGCGTGCGCCTATGTGTGTGCATGCGCCTGAAAGACTGCAGCAGTTTAAGGCCTCAGCTCATCTTCACCTTCTCAAAGACGAGATGGTGAGGCCTCTCCTGGAGCACTGTGTCCAGGTCTGGTCATCCTGCTGTGGGAATGATATTATTCAGCTGGAGAGGTTGCCGGGGCGGAGAGTTTCAGTTATAGGGAAAGGCTGGACTTTTTTCACTGAAGAGTAGGAGGTTGAGGGGTGACCTTTTTGAGGTTTATAAAGTCATGAGGGGTATAGATAAGGTGAATGTCAAGGGTCTTTTCCATAGAGTGGGGGAGTTCAAAACTAGGGGGCTTACTTTTAAGGTGAGAAGTGAAAGATTTAAAAAAGACATGAAGGGCATTTTTTTTTTAACACACATAGTGGTTCATGTGTGGAATGAACTTCCAGAGGAAGTGGAGGATGCAGGTACAGTTATGTTGTTTCAAAGACACTTGGATAAGTAGATGAATAGGAAATATTTGGAGGGGTATGGGCTAAGCGCAGGCAGGTGGGTCTAGTTTAGTTGGGATTATGGTTCTCATGGACTCATTGGACGGAAGGGTCTGTTTCTGTGCTGTATGGCTCTATGACTCTATAACAGTTAGGGATGGGCAATAAATGCTGATCTTCCCAGCAATGCCCAAAACCCATCAACCAATAAAGGTGGAACCCCGTCGTCCCTTGTGCGGTCCCGAGGTAAAACCTCACCATAAAGCAAAGACACGGGGGCTGCGTATTATGATTTTCAGCAGGGCAAGGAAGAAGGAACAAAAAGCCAGTATGCTGCATGTTCCTTCAACACGGTCCAATTAAATGCCGGGTAACGAATTAGAGACTGTCCAATCCCTGCTTAGAGCATTCTGTAACAAGTGAATTATTTTTGAAGTGCAGGGCACGGTTGTAACCTAAGAAATGCAGCAGTCAAATAGAGCACAGCAAGATTCCACAAACCTAGCAACCCGCTCGTGGCTTTGATGAATTGATATGCATTGGATAATAAGTGCCATACGATACATTTAATGCCCAACTGAGACTCAGTTTAATGTCATAATTAAACAAGGCCACCTCCAGCCACGTTACGTTCTCTCACTAATGCACTGAAGCAACAAACATATGTTAGGGGTTCAGTTTCTTGGCTCTGACCCATAACCTCCCGACCTGCAAGGCCAGAGTGAGCCACAGATACTTTTTAGAGCAGGGATGAAGGGGAAGAAAATTAAACAGTGAAAATTCAGATGGAAACAGAACTGTGCTTTACCTTTGTCAGCAGCAGCTTCCCTTCTCTGGATTTCACAGATGTTACGATAAATGGAAGGCAGATCACAGATCAGTTCGATGTTCAATCGGCAATTCTCCAGCAAACTCCGGCTTTCCAGGAAGCTGTGGGATCGCCAGCATTGGCTTCCCAGTGGACAGGCACCCAGAATATACTGAAGGCAGATGTGTAGCTTATTGCAAGACTGTTTGTAGTTGCAAGAGCCAAATGGGCCATTCCCCTTGTTGTAAAAGGCACAGACCTGAAAAGACAAGATGATTTGTAATTTCATCCCCTGTTTATCCACAGCCTTCCTCTGTCCAGGACACCCAGATTGTCCAGTTCCTGGTGACAGCTCTTGAGATTCTGACAGGGAAGCAAGCAAAGTGTTGAAAGAAAACAACAACAACTTACATTTCCATGGCACCCAATGTAACGGCCCAAGGTACTTCACAAAAGCATTGAGCCCCATAAGGAGGCATTGGGTCAGGTGATGAAAAGCTCACAAAGAGATAGGTTTTGGTGAGTGCTTTAAGAGGAGGAGGCAGAGAGGAGCAGGGAGGGAATTCCTCACCTCAGGAGCCAGGCATCGGAAGGTGAAGGAGTTAAATTTGGGATTGTTCAGGGAGCCAGTTGGGCTGTGGGCTTGGAGGAGGCTACAGAGAAAAGTGAGGCCCTGAAGTGATTGACAATGTAGATCAGCGAGCACCTGGAGTGGAGGGGAAGGTGCGGGGGGGTGGTGGGGGAAGCTTGGAGAGTGGGATTTTGAGAGAGTTAAGACACAGCCGCAGCAGAGGTTTGGACGAAAGTTCAATTCATAGAAGGTGGTCAGGTCTAAGGGTGACAAAGGTTTCAGAGGGTTATTTTATTTTAATAATTTTTAAAAAAATGAATAATTATGAATTAGTAACTCTGCCTTCACTGTTGTTAAGCACTTAGTTTCTACTCAGAACCTCCTCCATTCCAATAGGGATGGAAAAGATCTTCAGCCTTGCCTCACACAATTCTCAATCGTATCCCAATGGAATCCCACATTCCCCATCCCATCCGCAAGCAAACTGTCCTGATCATTTTCCCAGCAATGTGATCCAGTCTGAGACGGTGGTGTAAATAAATATGCATTGGATAGCACAAGTTGGCACAATGTTTACAGAATGCCCTTTATGATGGGACCTCAAATAGGAACCTTTCTCCTCTCAAATATTCTTTTCCTTTAAAGGTAAAGCCGCGTCTGCTGAATCTCACCCAGGCAATGGCTGAAGACATTGGCTTCAGTCCCTCTGTAATAGAAAGGAGCTGCAGAAAGAAATTGTTTGACAGGTTTTAGGGTATGAAATGCAAGACCACCACGGCTAGAATTATAGTGCACAAAGCGAGGCTATTAGAACCTCATACTGTTACTAGATTTTTGAAATTCTCTCTCCTCGTGCTCTTGGTCCAAATGTCGAAGAGTTTATTCAATTCCTTTGAGAACGTCACTGTTCGATTCACATCCATTGCCTTTCAGGAAATGTATTCCACAACATGACTGCGCAAAACAAAATTCCCATCTTCCATTGAATTATAGAATGATAAAAGCACAAAAGGAGGCCATTCAGCTCATTGTCAGATGGAGCTAGTCACACTCACCTGCCTTTTATTCCATTGGATTTTTAACTTTGCTTTATCAAACACAAATTAACTTCAACTACCTCCAAACTACCTCCTCCGCTTAGATATTTTCCAATCAACCTGTTTAAAGTTGTATGGCATACCTCTGAAGCAGATGGGACCTGAATCCAGGCCTTCTAGTCCAGAGGTAGAGGCACTACCACCGTGCAACAGCCCTCCTTTTCTGGTGATTTTATTTTCATATACAGAAGTGCTCAAACGCACAACTCAACATTTTTTTTGTCCCCGTCACCAAATCACCCATGGCAATTTTCCGCTATTGACCACCACCAGTAAATCATCTGTGTTTTCCAACTGATTAATTTAGGTGCAAAGCCTGTTATGGGCAATGCTGACCATCAAAGGTGAGGAAGGTAAGGAGCTAAATCAAAAATGGAGTTGGAGGGGGGGATAAAGCACCTATCCCCAGTGGTACCCACCTCTCTCTAAAAGAACAAGCCGAGGCCAAAACAGCAGCCAGACAGTTTTGAAGTTTGGACCATCAGAATGGAAAGCTGATGCTCGAATGACTGAGCTAGCCAGCCTCTAAAAATTGTCCTCAAATCTACCAGCAGCTCAGTTTTTTTTAAAAAAGAAACCAACATATTCAGTGATATTATTACATACCTTGCAGCAGGTGGGACTTGAACCTGGGTCTCTCAGTCCAGGGAGTATGGACACTGCACCACAAGAACCTTTCTTCAATGGTTACTGACCCTGCTATCATTGGAAGCACTCCTTCATGACTTAAACACCCCTCAAATACCCTCTTTAACCTTCTATACTCTGCTCTAAGGAAAAATCTCCAACTTCTGCAGTGATCTCTACATAATTGAAGTCTATCGGGTTTGGTTCCATTCTATTAAGTCTTCTCTGCCCACTCTCTAAAGCTGCGACATCCTGCCTAAAGTACTGTGCTGAGAACTGAACCCAAAACTGAAGCTGAGGTCTAACCTGTGATTTACAACTGTCCAACCCTTTTACATGTGAAGAGGAATTTGCTGGCAGGATTCTGAAATTTGTCTCTCATTCGATCTTTAACCGGCTGATACAGTTTGAAGAACCGTCCCAGATTTTTCAGCTCTATGGTGATTATTCAAATCTATAAACCCTCTCGCCTATCTTCCTTCAAATCTTACCTTGGGCAGCAGCGTGGGATCGTTCTGCAACAGAAGCTGACGCAATTCTTTGATGTCCAGATCGCGAAGTCCATTCTGACTCAAGACTGCACCATTGTGGGCGGACAGGATGTCATGAGAATTTGTGCAGATTTTCCTGAAACAAATGAAGGATGTTCAGAAAACATACAATAACCCAACTGGTTTAATAAGGTTGGAATAAGAAGTGGAGTCACAGCAAGAGCCCTGCAATACACTTCTGTTTCAAAAATTCAGTCACAAGAGTGGGCATCGCAGGCAAAGCCAGCATTTGTTGCCTATCCCTTCGTGCCCTTGAACTGACTGGATTGCTATCTGTGGGGTGTGAGAGAGGGGGTCTGTAGTTTGAAAGCATTGACAGTCAGGAAATACAGCGCAGCCTCAATCCAGGAGAGGTTCAAATAAAAGGTGTCGGGATAAACCTGGTTACCGAAAACTGGTCAACATAACCTCAATGGTGAGAAAACTTTTAGAAACTAAAATCTGGAAGAAAATTGACATTTTCCTTGGATTAGATTAAGGAAAGTCACCATGGATTTTCTAAAAGCCAACAACGGCAAATCAACATGATAGTGCTTTTTCTGGTGGGGCAACAGAAAAGGATTAATGAAGGTAATTGGATTAATTGGATTTCTCTGGACTTCCAATGGACATTTGATAAAGTGCCACATGTCAGACATGCCAGCAAAGTTGACACATCACAGAGAAAGGTAGCGGGGCCGCGGACAAGAATTAGATTGAGTGCCTGAGAAAAATACGTATTGGTGGAAGGATTACAGTTGTGCACTTGTCCTGATGCATATTAATAACAGACCAGTGTCGTTTGCAGAAATTGGCGATTAATCACTGGTGTGGCACAGTCTAAGCCCCTATTTGTTCTCATCAAGTATTTTACTTACCTGCACACAATGGTGAAATGTATTTCACATGCAGATATATTTGGAAACATTTACCTCTACTCAGTAACCAAAGACATGATACACAATGACTGGAAGCAGCACTTTCAGACTCTGCTGTTCATCTCACTATTTTAATAACGAGTGCACAAAAAGATTAGAGATAAAAGGTACTGCAGATGCTGGAGGATCCGAGATAACAAGCATGGGGCTGGATGAACACAGCAGGTCAAGCAGCATCATAGGAGCAGGAAAACTTGACATTTCGGGCCTAGACCCTTCATCACAAAAAGATTATAGTTCACGTCAACAGAAGAGTTGAGGTCACATGCCCAACCACAGGGCTATGACACAATTTTGATGGCCCAGTATTAATCAGAAAGGGGAAAGGGTCTCGAGTTGCAGAGAGCAGTTCCCCGGCCTCAAGGCTCGAGTCCCCACTTGAATGTGGACTCAGTGAAGGTGCATTCTAAACAGTTGGTCACCCTGTAAATCCTTCCCGTCCACCTATGGTAGGCAGGAAGAGAGGGAGAGATTCCTCAGGACCTGTGCATGGACAGGCGTTCGGTCAAGCTGCAGGCCCCTGGCAACCTGCTCCAGGAAAAGGAACGGAAACAGCTGGAAGCATGTGTTCCATCTACCTCATGCATCACGGGAAGCTGAACAAGAATCAGAAATGCAACGAGTCACGTCCGGGTTAAGAGTGTGAGAAACACTGCCTAAATTCGTGTTCCCTTGGCCCTTGCGCCTGCTTTGCCATTCAATAGGATCATGGTTATTCTGTACTAAATTAGGCTCATGGAGATAGTAACTGATACTTGGGACAATATTGACATAGACTTAGGGCATACAGGATTCCAACACCTGGGGATAACAAACCTGGAAATATTGTGAACTGTGAGGAGGTTAGTCATTGATTTCAAGAAGATGTAGGCAGATGGACACAGGGAATTGTGAATTTATACATTTTCGTAACAAGAATGAGGCAGCGCAGTATAAAATACAAGAAAGGGCGCAGTTTTGAAATGAGGACAGGGACTGACGGTCCTGGGATCACATGCACACAAATCATTGAAGGTGACAGGACAGGATGAGAAAGCAGCTAGTAAGAGACAAGAGATTTTGAGGCTTATAGCGAGAGTTATGGAGTACACAAAGGCATGGAACTTATGGCGAACATTTACAAAACACCAGTTGAGCTCCAACTGGAGTATTGCGTCCAATTCAAACTGTTGAAAAGATGCGAAAGATCTTGTAGAACGCGTTCCGGGCATGAGAGACTTCAGGTGGATTGAAGAAGCTGGAGTTGTTCTCTTCAAAAGAAGGTCAAGGGCAGATTTGATAGAGGTGTTCAAAATTCACAAGGAATCCGCATGCAGTAGACAGGGTAAAATTATTCTCATGGGTGGGAATGCTGAGAGTCGGAGGGAAAAGATTTTAAAAGGGGAGTTCCAAAAGAACCATGGGTGCCAGGAGGCAAATTTCACACAGGGTTTGGAATGCACTGTCTGAGAGTGTGCTGGATGCTGCTTTAATTAGTTTCCCATGGGTTTGGGTAAGAACCTAAAAGGGAACAGCGCAGGGAAATGGAATGAGCCAGAGTGCTTTTTGCAGCGAGTTAGCACAGATTCAACAGCATCCTCCTGCACTGTAAATAATCTGCAGTGCTTTAAATTCTGGCTTTGCCTAAAGCTCAACAATAAACGAAAACAACTCCACCCAATGTCTGAGTACCACATTCCACTTTAGGGTGTATTTGGATCTTTGGTCTACAGAAACCAGTTTAAAAGCGTAAACAGCAGCAGCCGACTCTGAAAGTTAGAGAGAGCTGAGAATGACAACGTGGCGTCGCGCAGACCAAGTTTTACTGCGGCTCGGCATGACTGTTCTTCCGCGAGAAGAGTTCACGCTCACTCACTTGGTTTTAGCTGCTCTGCAGTCGTCGTACACAAAGCGTCGGCAGAGGTGCAGTTTGCTGCAGCCCTCACAGTCCTTCTTCAGGTAGTTCTTGCAAATTCTGACTGAGGTGACCGCAATGACCAGACTGCCCGGAGTCCGACTGGTACCTGCTGCTCCTAAGCTTTCCACCACAGCAAAGTGTTGAGTGTTGTACAGGATCTGGTTCACGTCCGCCCCTGAAGTACCAAAACGACTGGCAACTTTCTCCAGAACAGCGTTATAATCCAACGAGCCCTGGTTGGAACAGAGGGTCTTGAGGATAAACTCTGTGACAGCCGGCTGTGACATTCCCCCCCCGTGCATTTTGCTTGCCTGCCGTACCAAACAGAGGCAAGTTTGTCAAATGATTTTGGGTGACACAGAAACTGAGAAACGAAACTGAAACCAGAAATTCTACTGGCTGGCTGTTAGCAGTTGTCTTTAACCCATGATCTTGAGTCAAGACATTTTTTTAAAAAACCCTCAAGTTATTCAATTTTCCTCAAATTTCTGATGGAGCTAACCGATGCAGCGGCAGGGACCGTTACTACTTCTGAGGCTGCCGGCTATTCGACTGCAGTGGCACCACAGCCTTGCCTGTTTAGCTGCGCCTTAAATTTAAAATTTGCATTTTTGTGTTCCAACCTCTCCGCGTCTGTGACCTCCGCCAGCCCTACGGCACTCACCGGTGGGTTCCCGCCCCCCCCCCAAATCCGACGTCGTGGTACCGTTCCCATTTCTATAGCACGCGGTTGATCGCCTTACCTTCAGTTACTCGTCCCTCAAGCTCCGGCATTCTCTTCTTCAGTCTCTCTCTTTCACATTGCCCTCGATAATATTGCTGTGACGCACCTTAAGGAGTTTTATGTTAAAGATGCTATATAAATGCACTCCCTCAGTGTTGGTCGGTTTTGAACTGAACAGCATAGTTACACAGAGATAGCAGGAACTGCAGATGCTGGAGAATCTGAGATGACAGGGTGTACAGCTGGATGAACACAGCAGGCCAAGCAGCATCAGAGGAGCAGGAAAGCTTGCCGTTTCGGGCCTAGACCCTTCTTCAGAAATGGGAGAGGGGAAGGGGATTGGGATTATGAAATAAACAGAGAACTGTCCTCGTTTTTCAAGGACTGCAACTTCCCCCCTCAGTGGTCGAGAACGTCCTCAACCCTGTCTCTCGGGTTTCCCGCAACTCATCCCTCACACCCCGTCCCCGCAATAACAACCAAAAAAAAATCCCCCTCGTCCTCACGTACCACCCCACCAACCTCCGGATCTAACGCATCATCCTCCTACACTTCCGCCATCTGCAATCTGACCCCACCACCAAAGATATAGTTCCCTCCCCACCCTTATCTGCCTTCGGGAGGGACCACTCTCTCCGTGACTCCCTTGTCCGCTCCACACTCGCCTCCAGCCCCACCACACCGGACACTTTTCCCTGCAACGGCAGGAAGTGCTACACCTACCCCCACACCGGCCTCAAGAACAGCTGCCACATTAAACAGATGTTCACCTGCACATCTGCTAATGTGGTATACTGCATCCGCTGTTCCTATTGTGGCCTCCTCTTCTTCAGGGAAACCAAGCAGAGGCTTGGGGACCACTTTGCATTTCACCTAAGCTCAGTTCTCAACAAACTACTGCACCTCCCAGTCGCAAACCACTTCAACTCCCCTTCCCATTCCTCAGACGACGTGTCCATCCTGGGCCTCCTCCAGTGCCACAACAATGCCACCTGAAGGTTGCAGGAACAGCACCTCATATTCCGCTTGGGAACCCTGCAGCCCAATGGTATCAACGTGGACTTCACAAGATTCAAAACCTCCCCACCCCCGACCTCATCCCAAAACCAGCCCAGCTCGTCCCCACCTCCTTGACCTGTCCATCTTTTCTCCCACCTATCCCCTCCTCTCACCTCAACCCTCATCCCCACCTCCTTGACTGACCAACCCCCATCCTAACTCCCCACCTACACTCACCTTTACTGGTTTTATCCCTGCCTCCTTGACCTGTCCATCTCCTCTCCACCCATATGACCAGACTACCCGGAGTCCGACTGGTACCTGCTGCTCCTAAGCTTTCCACCACAGCAAAGTGTTGAGTGTTGTTATTCACCTTCCATCCACCTCCCCCTCTCTCCCTATTTATTTCTGAATGCCCTTCCCCTCCCCCATTTCTGAAGAAGGGTCCAGACCCAAAACGGCAGCTTTCCTGCTCCTCTGATGCTGCTTGGGCCTGCTATGTTCCTCCAGCTCTCCACCTTGTTAGCATAGTAATACATATTGTTTCCCTTCAATTCTTAAGTAGAATTGATGCAATGTGTAATAAATGTATCTAACTCAGCAATCTGTTGCTTCAAATTGCAAAAGCAACAAGCCTGTACCTTGGCATTCCTCATATGACACAAAAACCATGGTATGGTATTTTTGGAAGGGGAGGGCGTGGGAAGAAAGCTCAGCACACTTTAGCAGGTCACCATGAGATGCAGCTCAGTACTTTTGCTGGGTAGCAAGCTCAAATAGTGCCTCTTTTAGCTCTCACATCGGAGCTAGATGCTTTCGGGTTCAAGCACCTGATCGTGAAAAGCCACTGCGGTACTGACGAAGTCTTTCAGATAAAATGTGAGCTGAAGACCCAACTACGTGTCTGGAAAATATCCTACTGCACTATATTGCAGTACAGCAGGGGTAGTTATCCCTAGTATTCAGTCCTTGATGAACATCTCACACACATCAAAACAAAAAGCACACATTTTGGGCATTATCGTGGCATTCTGGCTGCTGTGCTTCTGTTTTGAAGTGGACTTCCTGATACAATACAAAGTCAAATTGAGAAACTTGACAGTTGTAGGGACACGTTGAGGCATCCAGCAGTCTTGAAAAGTGTTAGTTAAGTGTATCTTTGAAAGAATGAGCTCAGTTTTCCTCAAGACAAACTGATGGAATGGAATGGAATGACATGACTCACCTACCGTGCCCACAATTTGAGAAACCAGATGGGTTTGTATTTCAATGATGCCCTTCACAACCCTTAGCAAAGTCATTTTTCAGCCAGTTCTTTGGGAGAGCAGCTGTTGTAACGTGTATGTGCTTCAAGGCAACAAGAGATTAAAAGGCACTACATAAAAGCAAGTCTTTCCATTGACAATACAGGATGAGACAGCAGAGATTGGGAAGGGGGGGGGGCAACATTTAGAAGAAGTAATTTTATCCATCATGAGACAACAAAACAATGCAAATGCTCAGGATAAGACAACCTTCAAATACCTGTACTTTCCCAGTACTGTAGATGGCACTATTGCACAAGGTTTAAATGGCACTCCACCAGCAATACACGTCTTCCAAAGAGCAGGCCCTCATTCCTCTAGGATTGTGGTATAGGTTCAAGTTATTTACAGCACAGGAGGCAGCCATTCAGCCCATTACATCCATGCTATTCAACACGGATACAACTACACTAATCCCATTTTCCAGATTGTGGCCCATAGCTCTGAAAGCTGTGATGCAAATATTTAAATGCTGCTTAAATATTCCTCATTCATGTTTCAGAACTCAATACATCGACTTTTCTTTGGAACCAACAAAAGTTAGCCAAGGTTCAAAACATGTTTTGCTTTCCAGGATGCTGTCTGATCTGTTGAGTATTTCCAGTGTTGTTATTATTTAAGGTTTTAATAGCTGCAGTGTTTTACTTTCGTAGATATTTTCTGAACAACCTGTTCAGGGATGTTATTAAATACCTCTGGAGCAGGTGGGACACAAAAGCCCCACTGTGTTGCAGTAGGCAAGTCCGACTACGGACCTTTCACCAAAGCTTAAAAATTGGTGCAGCACAGTGGTTAGCACTGCTGCCTCACAGCGCCAGGGATCTGGATTTGATTCAACCCTTGGGTGGCTGTCTGTGGAGTGTGTACATTCTCCATGTCTCCTCCCACAACCCAAAGATGTGCAGGTTAAGTTTTTCTGAAGAAGGGTCTCGACCCGAAACATCAGTTTTCCTGCTCCTCTGATGCTGCTTGGCCTGCTGTGTTCATCCAGCTCTACACCTTGTTATCTCAGGTCAGGTGGATTGGCTGTGCTAAATTGCCCAATAGCGTCCAGGGGTGTGCAGGCTAGGCGGTTTGGCAGTGGGAAATGCAGGGGATAGGGTGGCGTGGTAGGGGGAGGGGGTGGATAGGTCTGGGTGGGATGCTTTTCGGAGGGTCGGCCTGCTCCCACACTGCAGGGATTCTATGTAATCAAACATTCTGGTCAGCATTAATAAAGGGATCCAACATAGCCCACAAATGAAAGCCAGGAGAGGAGACAGGAAGCTGAATACAGGAAAAGGGAGAAGAAGATGGTGGTGTCATGGAAGTGTCACTGGCTTGTGATAATCCCATGGGAAGATGGGCTGATTCAAAAAGGTATTCTGGAATTAGAAATTTGCCTTTCCTAAACTTGACAGTTTTGAGGCAATCCTTTCCTGGGCAGGCCTACAGTCAACTCCAGCTTCACAATAATATGATGATCTCATAACTACCCTCTGAAATGGCCCACCAGTCATTGAATTCAAAAGGCTTAGGTCTGGGCAAATGCTGACCCAGCAAACAGTGCCCACACCCCACAAAAGATTAAGAAAAATAAGAATGGAGAGAAGAAATGAGCGAGTGGACATATTAGTAGGTTCAATAATTTATAAACAGAGTTTCTTAAAAAGAAAAATTCTTGGAATATACACACTGCTGACTAGGTTAGGCCAACACTTATTGGCCACTCAATTGTCCAGAGGGCAGTTAAGAGTCAACCACATTGCTGTGGATCAGAAGTCATATGCAGGCAAATCAAATAAGGATGGCAGATTCTCTTTGCGAAAGGGTATTGGTGAACCAGATGCACCTTTACAACAATCGACAGGGTTGCAATCAACTCGCTTCATAATTCAAGATTTTATTAGCCTGGCGTTCTGGATTACTGGTCAAATGACAGCCTCACTCAGCTACTGCCATCCCCTATTTGAAAGCCAATAAAAAGATGCAGTGTATCAGTGAGGCAACAGGGAAATGCTGACAGTTAGCTAAAAAAGCTACACAAATGAACATTCAAAAGAATGGGCATAACAGTTTGGGGAGAATAAAAATGAGTCAAGACCATGGGAGAGCACCCACCTGCTGAGGACAGAACAAAATAAGACAATCATAACACCTCAAGATGGAGCCAAATATCACACTGATTGCTTTAAGAAATGGAGGTGGACGCTTGGAACACTGCTTCCTCTTCAAACGCAAATGCAATGTGATGAATTGGTGTTGATCTTATCATTCACATTGTGACAACTCTTCAAAGAAACAAGAAAGAGCATTAAATGACCTACTTGAAAAACTGGGATATCATTTGCTTAGCCATCTGCCAAAAGTACAAAATCCCATTAGATAAAGAAAGATAGTGCCTACCTCCACCTTGTTCTTATGGAACATACAAGTTACGAACAGGAACAGCTCTTCAGCCCAAAACAGACATGCATTTATATGATAATCATTTTTCACAATTTCCAGATAAGCCAAACAATTTTAAAGTCAATTAAGTACTTTTTCTGAAGACTGCTATAATTTGGGAAATGCAGCAGGTAATCTGCATACAAAAGGCTCCAGCAAAGCAGAATGATATGATCAATTTTTATAAAGTGAGATGTTGATTCCATTGCTCAAGGCATCTATCATTCAATTTAGATTATGACTGATCTACACCTCCACTTGCTTTACTCCATTTTGAGATCCATAAAGAATTTGAGAGAATGCTAATCTTAAAGGCCCTGCACCAGTCTTTGCACAGAAGACTTCTGGGTATCAAATACACTTATAAAGCGATTAGTTTAACACCTTAGTGATTAAGATTCCATTCAGTCACGGTTCTCTTTTCCTTGCATCAAGTCTGACTTGACCCCTTTTCTCCCAATGTTGAAGAAAGAAAGAAAAAACCAACCTTCTCTTGACTAAACCCATGACTACCACCCTTCACCATATCTGCCTTGGTACGCTTCATCACAAAAGCTTGTCAACTCTCACTAGCTCTCCCAGACATTGATTTCATTTACCGTGCACCACTGCTCAGGGATCAACTTTTTAAAAAAAATTCACTCATAGGACATGGACATTACTGGCTGGCCAACATTTATTGCTTGCCCTGGTTGCCTTTGAGAAGGTGGTGGTAGTGGTGAGCTGCCTCCTTTTAGCTGCTGTCGTCCACTTGTTGTACTTTTACTCACAATGCCCTTAGGGAAGGAATTTCAGAATTCTGACCCAGTGACAGTGAAGGAACAGCAACATATTTCCAAGTCAAAATAGTGACTAGTTTGGCAGGAAATTGCAGTTGGTGTTTCCATGCATTTGCTATCCTTGTCCTTCTAAATGGAAATGGTCATGAATTGGAAAGCGTTAAGAATCTGATGACTTTCTGCAGTGCACCTTGTAGACAGTACACACCTACTACTGAGTGTCAGTGGAAGGAATGGATGCTTGTGATGTGGTACCACATCAGAGGGCTGCTTTGTTCTTGATGGGGTCAAGCTTGAGTGTTGTTGGAGCTACACACATCCAGACAAGTGGGGAACATTCCATCACACTCCTGACTTGTGCCTTGTAGGTGACAGACAGGTTTTGGGAGTCAGGTGGTGAGTTACTCACCACAGTAATCCTAGCCTCCAACCTGTCCTTCTGGCTACTGTATTTATGTCACAAATACGGTTGAGTTTCTGGTCAATAGTAACCCCAAGGATGTTGAAAGTGCGGGAGTCAGTGATGGTAATGCCATTGAATGTCAAGGGGTGGTGGTTAGATCATCTCTTACTGGAGATTGTAATTGCCTGGCATTTGTGTGGTATGAATGTTACTCGCCACTTGTCAGTCTAAGCCTGGATATTGTCCAGATCTTATTGCATTTTGAACATTGATTGCTTCAATATCTGAGGAGTCACAAATCATACTAAACACCACTCCTTGACCATCTTGTCTTTTCTGCAATCTCCTGGCCCAGCCTGTGGATCAATAAGTCATGTTACTTCATATTGTCATTAAAAATATTGACCTCCTCAATGAAACGCTGCAATTCAATTGAATGCACCTTGTTATCGCATCCAGTAATAGAGAAGACAAATAAAACGGGTTTAGTGATAGGTTGTATTTCAGCACATAGCAGGACATGTGCCTTCCTTTATTATAACCAAATAGAACAACTACAAATAATTGGATTACATCAAGGTTGTTTTTTTATAAAAAGAGTTTGCAATCATGTTACCAGTAATTACTGAACTAAAAAGTATACAGAAGAAATAGTCTGCAAATACACTTTTTGCAAGCAATAGTTAATTTAAATGTGGAACCAAAAACCTACATTAAAGCACGAAGCAATGGGAAAGGAGGGTCTAGCCAGAAAGGATTGGAATTAGAAAAGTAGTTCAGAATAATTCCTTAAAATTTAACATTCTAAGTATTGTCTATGAGGCAAGACTGTAATATACAAATTTTACAAACAGGGTGCGATAGCAGGTTGCTTGTGGTTTATGTAGGTGGGTAACATGACACAAACAGCAGGAGATGAGGAAACAATTAAAGTGTGCCCATTCCAGAGACTTCAGATGTTAGCCTGAGAGAGGGAGAAACAAAAAACAGTTTGATTAATAAGCTTTCTGAATGAGTTTCAATTATATTATCATAAATAAGCCAGTGTTTTTGTTCCACACAGGCTCCCTCTTACCTCACTTAATTTCACCCAAGCAGCACATCCTTCTATTCATTTCTCCTTTGTATACTTAGCTAACATTCGTGCATCTGTGTTACTCGTGGCAAATTCCAAGTGAAACAAGCAAGTGTATATTGTGCTTAAAATCACATTTACTTCCTGAAACTCTCAAGCTACAATAATTCTGTCAATTGATTTCTTGTAAATCTGATGGTATTTGGGAATGCGGTCAGATCCAGTACATTTTAGCAAACCGCCTAGGCTATAATTTTCTGTTTAGTGAACATCCACATGTAGCTTGCACAGTGGTCAAAATTAACTGTGCTATATTTAGTTGTTTAGTTGAGTACCTGTGCTACATTTATTTTCTCATCAAGCCATCAGATAACAATGTCCGTGCATTGAAATACTTGCTTCTTTGCTCAATTTTTGGGAATGGCAGTCAAGTGAGCGAGTGGACATGAGCAAAAATAACCCTCAAGTAAGCTCAGCAAATGACTAGTGTCATGTCTGTTTGTTCAGGGATACTGGAATGTCTGGAGCTTCTGAAAGTTAGAATTATTTTAAGTACTCAGAACAGTTTTTTAAAATCAGAGGAAAAAAGTGCCTTTCTCCCTCTCTGATTCAGGTATCACGTTTTGCTGAGTGGAGTTAATCAATCCCTCACCACCCAACCTCTCTAAAGCTGGCCACGTATGATTTTACAATTTAGGATTCTGCTCTGGGTTCTATCTTGCTAAGTCAGTCTCTATTCATTAGCCCTTTTTGAACTTTACAAACATCAAAAAATAAGCAAAAGCTGTCTTCGAGATTGGTCACTGTTGACAATGGTGAGATGGGCACATGGAGCATAAATCCAGAGTGGTGGTATTTTAAATATTGCTCTAATGCTTGAAAGTGAACTAGCTAAATAGGTGAGTAATGACAGATTCTGAAGACACCAATGCACAAGGAACCTAAGCAGATCAGCACCTCAAAATTAATTAGGATTTCGTGGATGAATGAAGATTGGAGACATCACTTAATCTGTGATCCACGAAATCCTAATTAATTTTGAGGTGCTGATCTGCTTAGGTTCCTTGTGCATTGGTGTCTTCAGAATCTGTCGTTACTCACTATTTAGCTAGTTCACTTTCAAGCATTAGAGCAATATTTAAAATACCACCACTCTGGATTTATGCTCCATGTGCCCATCTCACCATTGTCAACAGTGACCAATCTCGAAGACAGCTTTTGCTTACTTTTTGATGTTTGTAAAGTTCAAAAAGGGCTAATGAATAGAGACCGACTTAGCAAGATAGAATCCTGGCTCAGTGGTTAGCACTGCTACCTCTCAGTGCCAGGCACCCAGGTTCAATTCCACCCTCGGGCGACTGTCTTTTTCCGTGTCTGCGTGGAGTATGCACATTCTGTGCCTGCGTGAGTTTCCTCCGGGTGCTCCGGTTTCCTCCTGCGATCCAAAGGTGTGCAGGGGACTGGATTGGCCATGCTAAGTTGCCCATAGTGTTCAAGGATATTTAGGTTGGGTGGGATATGGGGAAATGCAAGGGTATGGGAATGAGTCGGGGTGGGATGCTCTTTGGAAGGGCGGTGTGGATTTGTTGGGCCGCACTGTAGGGATTCTTTGGTTATCTGTGATGAGAATCACAAATCAGAAATCATTACATGGTGCATCATTCTTGCATTTTGAAGTTATATTTCACAGATCTCAAGAATAAGATCACTCTGCCACCTGCACTATTCCAATAAAATTAAACAAACTTAATTAGGTATTTGAGTGTCTTCTGGAATTGATATTAAGTTCAACAATTTCAAGATTATAACCACTGCTCTTTCTTCCAGGAACTGCTGATTGTGCTATTGTCTTTTCAGCTCCCTCACGTCCATCTTTTGTTTCTTTACTTTATTCACTGCAAATCTTTTGATATACATCATCCCTTTTATCATTTAATCACTCCTCCCTTCACATTCTCATAGATCTTCTCTTGTTCTTTCCTCCTTACTCATGAAAAGCCAGCAGTCTGAATCATTGGGTGCTTTTCATTTTTCTCAATTTTGCCTATATTACCTCAGCATTAACAGCACAATATTTTAAAATTCAGGTTTCCACAATGTGCAGATTTTGCCACGGTGATAATTGCTAGGAATGATCTGTTTTAAAAAAGCAAAATGCATTAGGTGAAACCTAGTATGGCCCAAATCGACATTTTCCTTCAGGAGGAAGATCTGATCACTCATCTGTCACTAATTTAAATGATAGGTATATCTAGTGCAATATTCATCTAGTTGTACTGCAAGACCCACCTGACCTAAGTTCTGGCTTCAATCAATGAAAGTCATGATTATGCCTTTTAAACAACTGTATGATCGAGAAATTGTGTACACATTATTGGACACAGCCAGCTTGGAATCTACTTCAGATTCCAGAGACAGGACAAATACAACTGTATTTGAAACTGTCTGTGTACAAGGGAAACAGAATAACAACATATATAAACAGCATAACAATGTGTATAGAGTATATTTTGACCAGACATTTCAGCTCCTTTAAGACTATAAACATTGACTGCACTGGTTAACCACAATGAAATCTCTTCAACACATTTAGTCATTAGCAGAGCTGTGGGTTAGTGCCAGCTGTTTATTGAAGCTTGTACTCTGGAGTAGCCCTTGAAATTTATCAATGTTTCTGAAAATCATTATTAGAACATTTAAGATTCATGAAGTATTCCAAATTCAGACTCCAGTACTATATCTTCATTAAGATCTTCAACTTTGATATTAGCATTATGGAATTACATGGTGGAAAAAAGCTTCTGAAGCAGCAGTTTCATGCAAAATTGTGGGTGCTTTAATGTGCAGTTCATAACATGAGCAATATTAGGATGTGTCACACATCTTCAGGTAGCTACTTCATTCTTTCAACTCAGACTTCTCATTCATTGTCAACTCACTGAGGTACTGTTCCAGATCAGTTTCCTATTACCTTGGTTAAGTGGCCTGGCTCACGTGCAATGCCATTCAGTGACTTTGCTGACTAGTTCGTCCATGCTTCAAATGCAAGTTCTCCTACGTGGTTTTCAACTTGCAACACACCTAGTTTCCAACAAGTACTTGTCCACTTGTTTTACCTAATTTTCTAATCAACCTGTTCAGAGATGTTATTACATACCTCTGGAGCAGGTAGGACTTGAACACAGGCCTCCCAGTCCAGGGACATTGAGGACTACTATCGTACTCATTTATGGTAGACTACTCCACATTATAACTACCCTTTCTAAAAATACTCAGTATTTTCTTTTGGTGTTCATTTTAAATGCACACCTTCTGGGTTAGCAGTTTATGAACAAGTAACGTTTCACTGATCGTTTCAAAATTTGCAAGACTATCAGATCTCTTGTCTCATAATTGAAATGTTATTCATATTGTCTTATTAAATACTCTGCCACTTCCAACCTGAAATCAGTTGTCCAGCATTCTAACTGCAACTGAGTCAATATTCATGCAAGTTTAGCATAGCATTAGTGCTTACAACAGTGGCCCTAACGATACTACTGATGATATCCACTGAGAAAAAAAGATAGGAGGATAGTAGTTGATCAAAGTTTCTATTTATGCTGCCACATTCACTGGTTTCATTAAAACACTGCACTGGTTAAATCTTTCCATTTTTCCCCTCAACCTTTTTTTGAAACTGTAAAATTACAGTACATTTGATATTCCAACAATCTGCACTGACGATAGCACAGTACAAAACTACATTTAGCTCATTAATAGGTAAAGAGAGTCATTGTTGGATCCCGATTTATTCAATTCTACCACAGTGAATCAAAAAAATTGTCTTTCTGGCATTGAAGAACAAGATCTGCTTCAAGGAACAATTGTGAAACTGTTCAGGTGAGTTGAGCAGATAAATTAACTTCATGACTGGTTATGCCATGTTGATTTGACTTTTTGTGGTAGGTAGTTTTTAATGCACCAACTTTCTCTTCCATCAACCCCATGTATCCTCAATTAATTTCTATGGTCACATGATAGGGAATTTACAACACCATCAGGTTAATAAAGTATGTGAAAATGGCACTTGGTTTTAAGCTGAAGGTGTACCTGAAAAATTCTGGATGACAAAAATCTGCAAATTGCAGTGTGAAGTGAAGTGAACTGAACACGGGTACAAAATTGCTTGGCCTTACAGCATCACTTTTGAGTTAAGGCCAGATTAGACAGGATTCAGTTTGTTACTTGTCATTATAGATAATGTCTTCAATTTTACAAGTACAAATTAGTAAGTAAATACTATTTCCTATTCTACCATTACACAATGAAATTAGTGTCTGAATTGTGACAATCACCATTATAGCACCAAATGGGTGCAGCGATATCAGACAACACTTAAAATGTAATGAATTCATTGCCACTTCATTACACCTTTCTTCCCTGTAGTTTCTAATTGTATTTCACATACATGATGATGTGTATTCCAGTCTTCCTCCATTGTAAGTCTGGAAAGACAGCAAGCAGTTTTACTGGGGTACATCACAGATAGATACTGAAGTTAAGGGCCACGTTAGAAAGAAGGGGAAATAAAACTGGTTGTCTTTTAAGACACTTTCTGAAAAGTTCTGTGCATCTACAAACACTATCTGGATTTGCATAACTATTAGCAATTATAGAGATTTTACCCATTTAATATGGAGTAACATTTGCCTTTGCGATTGCACTGTTTTTCCTCTGGCATTAATGAAGCTCCATAATAAACTGGATTGATGACCTTCCCTACCATCTCTCCACATCCCCTTCCCATCCCCAAAAATGCTAGCTGGAATTCTCTTACCTTGCATTAATGAGGTACTGTGCAAGGCTTATGTTGGCAGGGGATCCAGTAATAGTAATCTGGCGTTCCGTTGAGCCTTCTGCTGCATTAGCTATTTTAATCTGAGCCCCAGACATTTGTCTGATCTCATTGATTTTGCTGCCTTGTCTGCCGATTATACATCCTATTAGCTGGAAAAAAATTTGCAAAAAATCTACATCAAAACAATTAACTGGTAAAGTAAGAATAATGAATGCAGACTAAAGCTGCAAGAATAGGAAAAGATAGAAGTAAAATTATTTCGGTCCAATACTATTTGTTGCTCATATTTAAGGATTGCTAATAGCTATTCGCTTTTTCCTTGCTGGCTAGTCCCACATATACTCGGGGAAGGTCCAATTCTTCAAACTAGTTCGACATTTAATGGTAAGTTTTCCTTAAAGTTAACTTCCACATATAATAGTCATTCCTAATTATATCTAGTTTGCTTGCTCATAAAACCAAGCTATTGGAAAGGTGATGAAAACATCAGATTACTCAAGCTAAGACAAGGGGAGAGGACTATGATTTCCATACTAATAACACAAGTGTCTTAAATCATTTGATGTAGACTTTTAGGTGGAAAAGTTATCCGATGGCAATTTTCAATCAAATGTGCTGGAAGCAAAGGAATTAGGAGATTCCTCTAGTACTGTACTGCCTTGACAAAATCATTTAGCACAAACAGCTAGCCACAGCTACATCGACTCATTGCTGTGGGGTTTTTGAAGTACAAACCCTAAATAAGCAAACTCTAAAGGACTAAATATTTCTGTACCATGCTCTCATTATAGTCCGTGTATGCTGGGCATATGAAAAATATCAAAACTCAAAGAAACGTTTTAAAAGAATCATTGTAAAAGTCTTTTTTTTGATGTACGAATATATGAACAGTTCAGAGGCACTTTATTATTAATCTGCAGCTCAGAAAAAACATTTTCTGTATTGTAAATTAATTCAACTTATATAAGCTGCAGTTGAGTATCCATACAAGAGAAACCTCTAAGAGTGGTGCCAACATGGAACTTGCAATCGCTTGTGAACAAAGATGAATAAAGGCAAGATAGGTCAATAACAGAGAGAGAGAGAGAGAGAGAGAGAGAGAGAGAGAGAGATAGACGAGGGATTAAACAAACAGGCATAATGCTTGTTTAGCCAGTGAGTCCCCACATCCCATGAAAGATAAAACACCCAAATTTTTAGACACTTTCACGTGTATAAGTGAATCAACCTAATTTATTTAACCTTCACTGCACAAAATGCATTGTATTACATCTCAATGGGGAATTGTGGCCTAGAGAGCTTGTATGACATTTATGCAATAAATTCAAATTATCTTCCTGATACTTGAGCAGAAGAATAAAGACAGAATCTCTACTTTAATGCAGAAAGATCAAAGATTTTATATTTATTAGAATGTGGACATTTAACATTAAATCATTTGATTCCATAGCAATTAATATAATTTATTACAGCGCTTTCTCCAAGTCTCTTCGAAGTAAGTTTCTGAGTTTGCAGAAACCCTTCCGCGGGTCACTAACAGACTGAGTAGGTTTGGGATAATACATTTTGAAAGCAAAGAAATAGGAATAAGTCATGATTTTGGACACCAGAATCAAGACAATAGTTTTATAATCAGGAATTACCCAAAGGGAATAACTTACATCATTGGGAATGGTGAGCTCATGAGTACTGGCCGGGGGATTGGCATCCAAACCTAAGTAAATGTGAGAATAAGTTATTAGCAATGGACAACGCGCGTGAGATATAAACAATGCAATCCTCTCTCCTTGCACATGAATGAGACGTTCAGTTCTACAAAGCTAGTTTTGTTCCCAGATCTGTTAAGATTGATCAGTGACCAGTTTCTCTTGCTATATACAAACCAGACCCTCATTCTCATGATTTTCACAAAAGCATACAGCTCTGCAGTAGACAAAATGGTTTACTGGATTTACATACAGGAAGAACAAAGGGCACAAACAGAAAATTGGTTTCTCAGCTGGCCAATTTATCTCAAATTTTGAAAGAGGTACAAGGAGTGGATAGTGTAGATGCAGACTGGCTCTTGAAAAATTTCATGACCACTTCTAATGCAGAATTCCAATGCATCATCCTTGGATGATGTAAAGGCATTTACAACAGAACTGCTTCTTTCAAAGGTTCGGCACAAAGCTACTTTGAAATGTTTTGTAACAGCCACGTCAAAAATTGCTGAGACAGAAGTAAGGCACTTCCACAGCCATCAATTTAAATACACAGCTGCAGATACGGGGGGCCAAAAATCCCACGTACCATTCAATGCACTAGTAACTAATGATTTGTTTAGGGGCTCCTATGACAGAGAAGCAAATCCTTCTAATTATAAAATCACTTCTACAAGTTAAACTAGAGTGAGGCCAATTGCTGGGTTTTATCTTTAATGGAAATTCCGGCTACCGTATGTTAGATTTTCCAAAATCCATCTGGATCAAGTCTCCAATGAAATAATTAGATAGCAATTGCCTGGAGTTTAAACGTTAGCTTCACACCAGATTGATCAACTTTGCTTTTGTTACTGGTTGCAAAGTTTCCCCAGGTTAACATATGCACAATTGTCTCAAAACTAATACTGTTGACATAAATGGTTTCTTTTGAAATAGGATCATATAGTTCTGTGGTTTGAGTGACAGTCATGTCATAGGCTGAACTCCAAATGATGCTTCTTTCCACCCAACCTCAGTTGAGGGACATGTTCAAATGTAATATTTTAAGCCGGACGTAAAACAAAAAAAACTTTTGTTTTGCTCTCCGAATGTTATTTAACATGTGACACTGAGTAAAGCTTTACTGCCCAATCCGATTTGCTTTTGGGGACATTTTTCTCAAAAATCAATTGGTAGTTGAACTGAAGAATGTGTTTACACTGGAAATCCTCTCCCATTTCCAGTAATGGAAAGTAAATTGCTTGCCTTCAGTTCTGGTACTTCCAATATGTTATGTGGAAAATAGGCACGTTTCGGTTTATGGGAATGAAAGCCTGCTTGTGGAAGATGCCTTTTGGGTGAGCACAAACAAAGCATGATGGAAGAAATCCCAACTTGTCAAATCATATTCTTTCCTGTTGGGGTTGGTTGGTTTGCCGAGCTGGTTCGTTGTTCCGCAGACATTTCATTACCCTGCTGGGTAACATCATCAGTGCAGCCTCCGATGAAGCGCTGTTGTGTTTTCCCACCTGGTATTTAAACTCTGGGGTCCATTCAGCTGGATTACCTCACTTCCAGTTTTCCTTTGCAGTGGAGTACTTGTAGGGTCTAGCTCTATGTGTTTGTTGATGGCCTTCTAGGAAATCCCGTGCTTGCCTCTGCCACAAAAGTACACAAAAATGAACTAGCAACAAAAAGACACTACCGATACTCACTCATCTCCATCCATACGGATAAGAAAAACCACCAGCCAACAGGCCAAGCAGAGACAAGCGCAGGACTTCCTAGAAGCCTGGTTCTCCATTAAGGAGGCCATCAATAAACCCAGAGTTAGACCCTATATATACACTCCACCGCGAAAGAAAACTGGAAGTGAAGTAATCCAGCTGAATGGACCCCAGAGTTTAAATACCAGGCAGGAAAACAACAGCACTTCCTCGGAGGCTGCACCGATATTACCCAGCAGGTTAACGAAATGTCTGCAGAACAACAAACCAGCTCGGCAAGCCAACTGACCACAACATCCACAACCCGAGCTACAAATCTACACAAAAACCTTACCTATTCTTTCCCTGTGCATTTGAATTAATTAAAAAATGGGAAATTCAAGTTGCACTATTTTTGATTTCATTCCCAAATACAGAACAAATAAGGCAGTCAGGAAAGTGACAGGCAAAATTTAATGCGAATGACCATAATGAAAAGGACTAATTATTTAGGCTATCATATATAAAGTCAATATTTATTGGGCTTCTGACTGTATCATGTCATCTAGCCATTAGCTTAATCTACGGAAATTATGAATATACCGTGGTCTCAAGGAGTCTTTGCTAAAGTTTGAAAATTAAGCTCTTCACAGTTACTGTAGAATAATGCATTACACGATTACAAAAAGCCATAACACCTTTTTAAAGGGAAGTGGATAAATATTTGACAATGAAACATTTACAAGGAGAATGAGAAAAGGCCAGCCCCATGGGGCTATGATGATAGCTCTCTTAGACAACAGGTACATGGGTAACTGGCCAAAAAGACTGCTCACCATTTTGAACGGCAACTAGGGACAAGCGCAGATGCTGGCCATGTCAGTGATGGCCAAATCATGTGAATGAATAAAACTTAATAATCTTTAGATTCTTCACATATGAAACAAGGATGCAATGTATACAACTTTGAGCAAAGTATGACTGAGTGACAAACTACCACCTCTGTGATTGCTTTCACTATGTAGAAGTATATTTACCACTTGTAATGTCTTAGACTATCAGACTTGTACATTTACTGGAAATTCTCAGCGTGGAAAAGCTTTCATGCTGAGCAAAAATTCTGGCTATCAAAGCACAACTTATGTCAGCTATTTGTCTTTACTGCAAAACCTTTGTAAAACAAACACCCAGCTAAATATGTTTGAGGCTAAAGCATTTGTTTTTATTTAACCACTCTTTTGTACTTGCCAGACTGTATTTATACACGAGATGTGTAGAATTTGTGAAAATCATGAGAAATGTATGCAGCCATTTTTCCTCAAGTTGCAAATTAGCTTCAGCATCAGGACACTTATGCCTTTGTGAAAGGATGAACCATTTTGTGTTTGTAAATCTTCTGATCTTTCAAATTCTACCAAGAGTAAATGTCCTGCTACTTGGTGCAATTTTACACACATGGAACAGTAAAATTCAATAAACCTTCACCTTGGGGCTGATAGTACAGATAACGTTGGATTAATAATTTAACTTGGGCATTGAGAAACTGATCCACAAAAACTATAAATTCACATTCTTTTGTAGCAAAGTTAATAATAGAAAAATGAGAAATTAATTTAGTTTACAAATTCACTAGTTAAGAAACTGTTAAACCTTGAAACATTGAATATACATCCATTCCAATTTATTTTAAAAACTATGAGAGAGAGAGAGAGAGAGAGAGAGAGAGAGAAAAAAAGAGTAGAGAAGAGAAAACAGAGGTGCCAAGAAAAGGAGCTGAATAGGGCACTGTGGGTACGTACCAGGGAAACCAGGGGTGGTCTGCCCAAGGGGAGTAAAGGGGGTATGCTGCATAGCCAACTGATGAAGCTTGGTCAACTGCTGGGGGTAGGAGGGGAAATTAGAACTAACTGATTACTGTACAATAAACACAAACACTACTTTTAAGAAAAAAAAAGGCAGTAAACAATGAACCATGCAGCAACATGGCAAACACTTAATTTGATGGAAAATAAGATACTTTTTAAAATTGCAAACTTTCTGGGTCCCACTCTTTCTTAATGTCTCTCCATATCAAAAGGATCTGATCGGGAAGACTGGTACAAGTAACTGGGAATTTCTCCTGGCAGACAAGAGGAAGTGAAGGCTCACCCTCAGCTCTGAGAGCCAGCCAGAAAGTTGCTGAGGTCTTTCTGAAAGTGGAGGTCAGCAAGCCAGGTTTCATCTGGTGCCTTATCTGAGAGCTACCGATACCTGCATGATAAGAGACAGGAGAGTCAGCCTTGGTTGGGACTCAAACATACCCCAGGTTCCTGATTCTTCGTTACAGTTTTTTAATTCCATTTTTCCTCTCAAGGACTCAGGTCTCCATGCAGGTTCCGTCAGCTGGGAGGACGGGTGAGTAAGCTGCGGACTTCTCCACAACGTCGACGCCAGTGTTGCTTTATACTCAGCCGACAGGAGGCATGCATCCTGTGGAGCAAGATGGCCAGTGTCAGAGTTGCGATGCTCCCATACCATGAGACATTCTGCCTTGCTGTCTGACTGAGAATTGAAGGACCTCATGTCGGTGTGGCCACAAGATTAGAGCATCCAATATCGCTGACATCAAAAGGAATTCATCACAATGGCAGATGTACGATTGGAGTTTTGGGGAACACTGCGACTCAGTCACAATGTAAGAAGCACTTTAACCATTCAAAATGGACAGGTTGCTAATTTTACCATGCTGTGGTAAACTTTCAGGGCATAACTGCATGGTTAGACGTTTATAACCACTGATTACCAAGCACAACGGTGCAATTAGGAGAGTAACACTTATCTGTGTTACAAACAGAAAGGAATCGAACAGATACTGAATTTGCCGGAGATGGATGTCTGGGCGCCAGTCCCGTCATTCCTAAATCAAGGTAATATAATATTTATTCTACTAGGTTCAAGATGTTACGTCAAGAGGATCCAATGTTTGAAATCTCGCTCATGATGTCTCTTTCTGTTGAAGATATTAAATATGGGGCTGGTGGGGTCCTAGGGGCAGGGTCTGGGTACAAAGCAATACAAGCCATATTCCAACATGGCCAGGAAGCAATCTGAAATGCAATGCGATCTTGACTCTTTTCAGGCTAGTTTCAGACGCATAAATTTCAAGGCCTTTATAGAATTTCAGGTGTCTCACGTTTATCCAGCTGAGATTAAAATAAATGCAACAATGTGTTGCTGAGAAGAGGTGCAAACTTTACTAAAGTACAACAATTCTCTTAGGATAAATGCTATCTTTTTGTATTTTTTAAGTTGGCAAGTTATGCGACAAACAATTTTACTGACAGCATCAATTAAAAAGCACAGGGCAAGTGACTTGGGTATCAGCAGGGGAGCATTTTGGGGCCAGTGATCGCAATTCTGTTAGTTTTAAAGTAGTTACGGAAAAGAATAGACCTGATCTAAAAGAAAAGCTCTAAACAGGAGTGAGTCGGATTTTGAGGGTATTAGTCAAGAACTTTTAAAAGTTGAATGGGAGAGGCGATTTGCCGATAAAGGGACAAAAGTGGGTGGCCTTTAAAAATGAGATAGCGGGAGTGTAGAGCCAGTATGTTCCTGTTAGTGTGAAAGGCAAGACTGGGAGGTATTGGGAATGCTGGATGATTAGAAAAATTGAGGCTCTGGTCAAGAAAAAGGAGGCATGTCAGATTCAGTCAGCTAGGACCGAATGAATCCCTAGGCGTGTAAGGGCAGTAAGAGTACACTCAAGAGGGTAATCAGGAGGGCAAGAATGGGACACGAGATAGCTTTGGCAAATAGAGTTAAGGAGAATCCAAAGAAATTCTACAAACACATTAAAGGGAAAAAGAGTAACTGTGGAGAGAACAGGGTCCCTTAAAGATCAACAAGGCCTTCTACACGTGGAACCACGGGATATGGGTGAGATACTAAACAAGTTTTTCACATCAGTATTTACTGTGGAGGAGGACATAGAAGCTAGAGAATTTGGGGAAATAAATAGTGATGCCTTAAAGTGTCCTTTTATAGAAGAGGTGGTGCTTGACGTTTTAAAATACATAAAGGTGGGTAAATCCCCAGGACCTGATCAGGTGTATCATAGAACTTTGAGGGAACCTAGGGAAGTGATTGCTAAGCCCCTTGATGAGCCATTTGTATCATCGATAGGCATGGGTGAGGTGCCGAAGACTGAAGGTTGGACAACATGGTGCCATTATTTAAAAAATGTGGAATGGAAAAGCCGAGGAACTATAGACTGATGAGCGTGACGTCAGTGGTGGGTAGGTTGTTGGGGGGGATCCTGAGGCACACAATTTATGTGCATTTGGAAAGGCAAGGACTGATTAGGCAGAGACAACATGGCTGTTTGTGGGGAGAATCATGTCTCACTAACTTGATTGAGTTTTTGAAGTAGTGACAACGATGATTGAGGGTAGAGCAGTGGACATTGTCCATCTGGACTTCAAGGCATTTGACCAGGTTCCACATGATAGACTGGTTATCAAACTTAGGTCACATGGAATCCAGAGGAAGTTAGCCAAGGAGATATAAAATTAGCTTGAAGGTAGGAGACAGAGGGTGGTGGTGGTGTTTCAGCAGTGGTGTGCCACAAGGATCAGTGCTGAGTGCACTGCTTTTTTATCATTTATACAAATGATTTGGATGTGAATATAGGAGGTACGGTCAGTTTGCGGATGACACCAAAATTGGTGCAGTGGACACAAAGCAGGTCATCTCAGTGCACAGCGGGACCTTGGTCAGATGCTAATGGGTTAAGGTGTGGCAGATGGAGTTCAATTTGGATAAATGTGAGGTGCTGCATTTCATTAAGGCAAATCAGGTCAGAATTTAGAGTGTTAATAGTAGGGCTCTGGAGTGTGTTGCTGAACAAGGGGACTGAGGGGTGCAGGTGCTTAGTTCTTTGAAAGTGGACTTGCAGGTAGACAGGGTGGTGAAGGTGGTGTTTGGTACGCTTGCCTTTATTGGTCAATGCATTGAGTATAGGAGTTGGGATGTCATAATGCAGCTGTACGGACATTGGTTAGGGCACTTTCAGAATACTGCATGCAATTCTGGTCTCCCTGCTATAGGAAATACGTTGCTAAACTCGAAAGGGTGCAGAAAATATTTACAAGCACGTTGGCATGATTGGAGAGTTTGAGTTACAGAGCGAGGCTGAACAGGTTGGGGCTTTTTCTCCCTGGAGCACAGGACACTGAGGAATGACATATAGAGGTTTATAAAATCATGACGGGCATGGAGATGGTGAGTTGCCAAGGTCTTTTTCCCAGGGTAGGGAGTCTAAAACTTAGAGGTGGGGGGGGGGATTTAAAAAAGGACCTAAGGGGCAACATTTTCACAAGAGGGTGGTGTCTATACAGAATGAGATATCAAAGGAAGTGGTGCAGGCTGGTACAATTACAACATTTAAAAGGCACCTGGATGGGTACATGAATAGGAAGGGTTTAAGAGGGATATGGGCTAATTGCTGGCAAATGGTACTAGGGCAATTTAGGATATCTGGTCAGCATGAACAAAGACCAAAGGATCTGTTTCCATCTGTACAACTCGATGACTCTAAGTTCCCAGCATCACATTTAAAGTTCTAGGGCCATTTTTGTTTGCTGTGCAATCTCAGAATCCCTTGTGATAGCATGCATGCCCATGTAACAGTCATAGCTTTCATCATTATGAGGTACTGTGCAAAGCTCATGTAATGCACAGCTGATAAAAGAGAAAGAACACAGATTTGTAAAGGAGTTTATGAATCCAATGTAAGAAACATATCTAGTGTTAGACAAAAGAATGTATATTGAAGTCTCTACGGACTTCCAGGTAGCATTCAATAAACTTCCACATAAGGAAGTATGGTTGAACAGGAAATTAAGATGTCATTTGTTTTCAACTGAACAAAGTTAAATTTGACTAATAGTGTAAAATTACGAAAATACACAGAGATGAAGGGATCCTTTATATATAGATTACTATGACTAGTCAGGTTCTGAAAAAAGAAAGGGAATGCTAGCCTTCAAAACTAGTGGCCTAGAATAGAATGAGAAAGTAGTTTTACTGTAACTATATAAAGTTCTGGCCAGATTTTTATCTGCTGTGCTATGGACAGTTCTGGGCACTGCACGGTTAACAGTAGTACTGGTGTAGGGAACACGGCAGTTCAGGTTCACCAGTATGCCATTAGGTCACCAAGAACTGGATTTGAGTACAGATTACAAAAATTAGGTGATGACCTCTGATAAATGTCAGCTGGTGATTTGATGTATAGTTATACAATTCAGACAGAAATTGATGGATTAGAAACTTGTTCTGCCGGAGTGTCAAGACAGGGGAGTGTAAAACTTAAAATCAGAGCAAGGCCATTCAGAACAGCAAGTCAGAAAATGCTCATGCAAAGCATGGCTGAAGAATGGAATACTCTGAAAAAGCTAGCACAATTAATAACTTTAAATCTGACACACACAAGGCAACTGTATAAATGGATGCGAGCTCAAGGAGGGTGCATGGAATTAGGATACATATCAGCCGTGATCTAACTGAATGGTGGGAAAGGACTGAACGACCTACGCACATTAGCAAGTCTACACTATTTCTACTTTAATTTTAATGCAAAAATTCAGGTCTTGTGCACAAATACAATTATTTACCCTGGAAAGTAAACACTAAGATATGACATTTGAATATCAATCCCTTTTTAGTACTGAGCAATTGACCAGAGTGTGGATATATAAAAGCACAGATTAGGGTAAAAGGGTCAAAACAAAACCAAAGTATTACACCCTTATAATAAAGTTTAGTTCATGCTGCCATCAATCTTATGCAGGTTTCTTTTATTTTTTATTGTTGCCAGGAACAGCAATGTTCAATAATGGGGGCGCTACATTCATTTCAGTTCATGAGGCCAGAAGCAATATCATTCATTTTATTGGGAGATACTAAGTAACGTAGGTTTAAATGGAATTCTTTCAGATGAAAAATAGCTATACAACTGTTTAGAAACATTTATCCCCACCAGGTCAGTACCAGGAATTAATGAGGAAAGTCACACTTATTTTCCATCAAATACACTTGTAAAACATTACTACAATATAACAAAATGGTCAGTTAAAAAGTCATTAGAAATCACAAATACATAGACAACTTTACTAATGAAATCATAATAGAACAGTTCATTATTAGTATTCATTAATAATAATGTACATACAATGCATTTTTTTTTCATTTGAAGTCACAATTAGGGTAGAAAGGGGGGGGAAAACTCACATCTGGGTGTGGAATGGCATACTGTCCCTGAATTGTATAGGCCTGTAGAAGTGAAATGAAAGAGAAATCTTCTGAAGAAGTTCCATGTTTGATAAATAATAGTTAGCACCACTGCAAGCACCTGACCTGCGTCTAAATTGTCTACTCTGAAATACATGTTGTCTCAGCAAAGGTTTTATCCACTAAATTTAAAAGAGAAAAGCATGCAAAAACACTTATTGACAGAAATTGAGCTGGAAAAAGACAAAGCACAGGATGAAGAAACATGAGCAAACAGTTAATTATTCAGTACCCATTTTAATTTAGAAAACAGCAATATTTTCTTGGGTTGCTAAAACCTGCAGATCTTATCAGACTAAGCTGTTACTTAAAAGGCATTAGCCAGTTGCACATTTGTGTGTGCCAGCAGTACTGAATTGGATTATTATTTGAACTGGAACCCTTAAGCACTGAAAATACTGAGCCACATCTTGCAAACATCCATTTAACAAAAGGAAGGAAGCCCTAATAGTTTTCACATTAACTTTCTGCAAAGCTAGCTTTGCACTCTTAATTCTTTGATAATGTACGTACAGTCACAGACATATTCTAACAGGTTGCCCATATCCCTGAGACTATGTATTTGGTCAATTTACTTTTTTTTTGTACATTTAAGAATGTTCTAGGGTGGGGTGTGGATTGTCACAACAAATGTTCTTCAGTAATAGCAGTGACACTGCAATCTTGTCATCAGTTTAATCATTATCATTACTTTATTAAAATAAAGGTAAATATCAAAATTGTGTCACGTAGAGACATTTGTGAACTAAGAGGTGAAATAGCAGCTCTCATGCAAAGTTGCTACAATAACATGTGCTGCAGAACTTTCAGAGGAAGCTGCTCCAAGGCCAAGAGCCTGGAGTAAAACACCATAGTTTGGGATTAATTTATCAGCATCAAAATATGACCCAGCAAATCTTGGAAAAGTCTGCAGTGACTAACAAGAATTTAAAAAAAAAAAAAAAAAAAAATCAATGGATACTAGGACTGAAAGTACTTATTCACATGAAAAAGTGCTTGTTTTATGCGAGTGGTCAGTTTATTACCATGTTAAGCTATATAGGTCAATACTGTTGTACAGCCATAAATGGCTCTGGCATGAACAAGAATATTGAAAGAAGAGGGTGCAGGAAGCATTTACTTATAAACTCTGCACCTTCAGCAACGTAGCTGCTCCTAAAACAGGTTGAGATTTTCAATATTTTTTGGAAAGCGTACATTATGTAGGTAGTTGAAGTGTCTACACTGAAGTCTCAATATTGGCCCTGATGCAGCACCATCGTTTTTCCAACTTCACTTGCACACATTTCAGGAAGTCACAATATTGTATCTGCTATGTAACACCAATTACCTTTACGTAATTAACAATTACACTATCAAACACTTACCTTTTAGATAGTTGCTTTGACTGCCATCTTAGCAAAAACAGTAGGGGTTTCACACAGTCAAGTGAAGTTAACTAAAAGCTACTGCAATTCAGTTGGTCAGTTCCAGTTCCAATTCAAACTGGCCATGCTCTCATGTAATCCTCAATCACTATTTGGCAACTCACTACCCTGATCCCCACTTCAATAGTTGCTCCTTCTATTTTTGGTATTCTTTTTTCAAATGGCAAAGACAAATCCAAACTGCGTGTCCAACTTTTCTGGAGTCAGTGCAGTCTGGTTATAGGGCTAGAGTCTACTCTAATGTAAAAGCATTAATTTACTTTTAGCTATTAAAGAACTATGCACATATAATAGATACTAGAAGAAAAAGAGCAAGCTATTCAAGTTTGAAGACTAAAATTACGTGCAAAAAAAGTTGATCATAAAAGCAGAAAACGTTCCGAAGTAGTCAGCCCAATATAAAAAGTCCTAATTGAAGAGATCTGAAACACAACTTACCATGAACAGCGATCTTCAATTTAGCTCAAATTATTTCTGCCAGGTTAATATGTGAATATACAGTCATTATACAATAATATTGCCAGCCCATCATGTAATTATGTCAAAACACTTGCCTTTCAGAAGTGTACCAAGCCATCATTTCCAAAAATCTTTGCATTATATGTGGAGGGATAAATCATTTCTGCTGCAAGTGGATAACTACACTGAAAGATTTCCTTTTATTTAAATGGAAAATATTTGCTGTATTTTTGAGCAGGAATGTGAATCTTGTTTCTTACACAAATGGTTTTTTCAAATGGTCTGTAATTTATTCCTGGGATAAACATAACTAGTTATTACCCTCCTTAAATCTTAAAAACCTCTTCTCCATCTCCCTATGCTTTTCTGGGACACAACTTAACTCCCCTCTCTGCAATAACAGGCCAGTGATTTACATTAGAAGAGCAAAAATGGCAAAATTGACAGCTTGGTCTGAATGGACTTCTTTTTTATATAAATTCTATGTAGCCCTACTGGCAAAGTATAGATTCAAAACACAAAGTAGTTCTTTTAATTCCAAGGCAAGACATCTAACTTCCAAATGGTATCGTGTATGATAAAAGCGTTGGAAGTTAAAACACTAGGAACTTACAACCACAAACCAACTGACAACTGAACATATTGCAAAAAAACATTCTTCTGAATTCCTTTCCAGTTGCAAAGTTCTGTTCCCCCACTCGGATAATTCTATGGGTCTTAAAAACTGATTACTATTAAGTTAAAATATCTCAGTCAGCTGGGAACTCAGGCAGTAGACCATTTCATTTACTATCCAGTTAAGTGGTGAGAAATCATGAAGTCCGAGTCAGTGGCTTAAATTAGTAGCATCAAATATCAATAAGAGAATTTTTAAATGGCTTGAAAGGTTTTTGATTTCTAAGTAGGAGGTAAGTTATCCAACATGGAGACAATAACTTTGCTGAGACAAGCTGCACATTTGGGATGTTCTGAAGCTACTCAAGAATACTGTCACACGTACATGTGTATAAACTCAGTGGCAGCATGAATAGACAGACAGGCGCACGTGCATGCTCACACAAAACCACGCGCACAGTCTTCTAAGCAGTTTCTGACACGGTTCAGTGGCCATTAGGATACAACATGCAAGTGAAGATGAGAAACCTGAATGCACTAACAGGCAGTGGCTGGTGCTGCAGTAAGAGGCTGAGGTTGGCTGCGGAGGCTGAGAGGGGATCTGCTCTTACCTGGCCACCTGCAAAAATGACGGGGGCAGAGGCGGGCTTTGGGCGGTAGGGGATGGTGGCACCTTTCGGTGGGGACTAGGAGGGACAGGGAAAGCATGTTAGAAACAGCATTAGAACAGGTTCAATTCATTTCTGAAAAAATAAAAAAGTAAATTTAATCAATCACAAAACAGAAACAATAATTGCAAACACTTTTACGATGGCAGTATACCATCTTAGCCTACTATAAACGCACCTAAAAATTCTACTTTTAATAAAACAAATTCATAGAAAATCTAACAATGTTAGTTACACAGAATAAACAATTTAACATTTTGCGATTTATGGTTATTCCCCCATAAGTACTTAACAAAAAGTTATTCAGAAACATCAACGTCTTCCTTCCATCATGCATCAATCCCACCAATCCCAATAAAAAGTTTTGCAAAAGCTACATTGTACTCATCTTTTCTTACTCCAAAAATCACACTTCAGACACAAAGAACAGATTAACAGGAAATGCATGGGCAGCAGACATTGTCAATGCAACAGGATCTAACAAAGACTCCAAATTTGCAAGACTGCAGAAATGGAAGCTCATTAGATTTTCAAATACTTTATACAAAATAAAATCCATCTTGTCAAATGTAAAATTCCTAAATAAAATGAGATTAGTCTCAACTCAGTTCCACACGGTATTGCTTTGTATGAACTTACAAAGATTACCAATTGTTTGACATTAACTGACTCAAGAGATGCTGCAGATATAGGTTACAACTGAACACAAGGGAACAAATAGCCAGGATGCTGGAGGTACTGAGGTTGAGACAAAGAAGAGACAGGTTTACTCTAGACCAGAACTTGTGCCCATCGCACAACTGCCTGGTTTGGTCACTGGATGCAATAAGGTGTAAATGTGTTTAACTTGCCAGCAAGCAAATCTATTCATTCAAATCTCTTGATTTGTTGAAAGAAGTGCAACAACAAGAGCAACTAAGGACAAGCAATAAAGTGGGGAGTGCTGCTGAACAAACAGACCTTGGAGTGCAGGTTCATAGTTCCTTGAAAATGGAATCGCAGGTAGATAGGATAGTGAAGGTGGCATTTGGTATGCTTGCCTTTATTGGACTGTGTGTTCAGTACAAGATTTGAGAGGTCACGTTGTGGCTGTACAGGACACTGGTTAGGCCACTTTTGGAATACTGTCTGCAAGTCTAGTATCCCTGCTATGGGAAGGATGCCGTGAAACTTGAAAGGGTTCAGAAAAGACATACAAGGATGTTGCTGTGATTGGAGGGTTTGAGCTACAGGGAGAGGGTGACTAGGTTGGGGCTGTTTTCTCTGGAGCAAAGTCTGAGGGGTGACCTTACAGAGGTTTATAAAATCATGGAGGGCATGGATAGGGTATATAGACAAGGTCTTTTCCCTGGGGGGTGGGGCGGCGCGGGTGTGTGTGTGTGTGTGTGTGTGTGTGTGTGTGTGTTTGTGTGTTTGTGTTTGTGTGTGTGTGTGTGTGTGCGCGCGCGCGTACGCGCGGTGGGGGGGGGGAATGGAAGAGGGGAAGAGAGGTGTCCAAAGGAATAGATTTAAAAAGTACCTACGGGACAACATTTTCACGCAGAGGGTGATGTGTGTATGGAATGAGCTGGCACAGCAAGTGGAGGAGACTGGCACAATTACAACATTTATTTGGTACCTGGATGGGTTCAGAAGTATATGGGCCAAATACTGACAAATGGGACTAGATTCATCTAGGATATCTGGTTGGCATGGACAAGTTGGACTGAAAGGTTTGTTTCCCTGCTTTACGTTTCTATGACTCGGACTATAAATGTTGGCCTGTCACCAATGTCCATTACCCAAGAGTGAATTAACACAGCTATAAAAGGTGGTGAGGACTTGGCAAACTTTGTAAAATCTATTCCACACGGTATCAAGCTGAAGCTTGCCCTCAATTAATGTAAGAAGTTTATATTTGATAAGATGGCTTTCTAAACAAAATTTGAAACTGCAACAGGTTTCAAATCATCATTAGGGAAATTAAACACTTGTCTATATATGCCAAGGGACACCATCAAGCACTCTCTGGTCAGATAAAACAATGATCAAGTGCCACGCAGACTTCTCCAACATTATCTGGTGACTATTACATATTGCTAGTTTCTCTGCTACACTGTCAATTATCTTTAGAATCATGGAGTAAGGGGTGTTATTTCCTAATGATTATAACAATTTTTTTACATAATTGAATTTACTTAGCCAACCTGGATAACTGATGCATTTCCAAAAATAACAAGATAATTAGCAGTTTAATAAAGAGAAAATTTCAGGAAAACATCAAAGTCTTGTAATCAAATCTGGAAATAAGACTCTTGAAAATTGTGAAAGATGTAATTTATTTGAAGGTATATAATCCCTAATTTACAACAAATTACCCCTTACCTCACCAGTCTCATTTAGTGATTTTATTTTGCATGTTTGCTGCTCCCCACCTCAATCATAAAGCAGAACTGTGGCAAACATATTCCAAATACACTTTGAAGCTTTAAGGAAAAAAAACTCCTCTACACAATACTCCATTTCCAAACTAGAACGCAGCTTAGTCATCATCCACAACTTACCATTACTGCTTAAAACTGACAGGTGAAAACTTTTCTAAGAATGGGAGGAACAGACTGACAAAATGCAAACAGAACCAGTATTAGCTCCATCTTCAATTGACATCTTGAAAACACTAGCCTCCTCATAGGGTGCTTGGAGGGCAAGCAGAAGTGAGTATGTTCCATTCTGCAATCTTTCTGATTATAATTCTTTTTAAAATAATTCCAAGATGATTTATCACCTTCCACTAATCTGAGAATCAGGATAACGTGACACTTTTGGTGATTGCACAGTGGAATCTATTTAAATTTTACATCCCTACTTTGCTACAGAACTGGAAAGTCTGATTTAAGGTTAAGTAAATTTCTCTTTCATGGTTTCCAGCATTAGACTGAAAGTACCTGCCCCAGTTATATTATAGACCTAGTGTGAAATCACATAACTTTACCCTGAACACCAGTATTGTGTTGACCAACTAATTGGCTAGGAAACACAGGAAAGGTTTTTGTAGCTCTGAAAAAAGCCCAAATGGGAGGACAGCAATTTAAAGTTTTAATACATCATCAGGGTTCAAAGCCATGCTTGCACATTGTGACAAAAGTAACTTTGTTCCTTGAATTTGGGTGGAGTTAAGGGAATGACACTTCTCATGCATCACCTCAAAGTCAAGCACCATAAAAGGTATTTAAACATTTTAAAAAGGACACCTGAAAGGAATTCACCCAATGTTATGATTTACAAAATCAGCTTTGTCAATCCAGCTTTGAAAGGGGTTTCACCAGAGAATAAAAGATGCTTTGAGAGAATGCTTCATGTGTGACTGGATGTCCAAATCACTAGAGGAGCCGCTAGTGACAATGTTATTGCTAGAAATATCTTCCATAACTCAATTTCTCGGTCAGGATGGATCTGAAAATGTTTAGTGAAAATTCAAAGTAGTTCTGCATCCACCTACTCCTTTGAACAGCAAATTAATTTAATCAGTGACTATCTTGCCTGTAAATAAGATTGGTAAGGAAGAGTTATCGAGAAAAAAAGATAATGGCATAATCAGATGATTTAAGATTGAATATTAATGGGGTCACTCCTCAAAGATATTGCAGTGCCAGAATCCCACATTATTAACACCCGCATGCACACTAATTGTGTGTTCTGGATTCTGAAAAGAACAAAGTATGGCTACCTTTGCTTGTTTGTATGTGTTAACCAGCGGTCAACTCAAATCAACTTATAAAAGAGCTTTAACTATGAAAATACCAGCCGAAAACTTGCAGCAGGTGCTCTACAGTTTTTGCAAAGTATAAATTTTCTAATCCGAGCTTTTCCCAACATTTTTAATAGAACAGAAACTTGAATAACAACATCAAGTAACTGGCTATAAGTCTAACTCTTAATTTTTACAGAACATGGCTTTGAAACTCAGCCAGAAATAACTAACCATTGTGACTACTCATGCTTACAAGAGTAACAGAATTCTTTATAGTTCAGTGGGGTAACAGTTAGAGGACAACAGAACATATATTACAAACTGATCAACAGAATTCCTATTCTAATATGCAATATGGACTTTAAAAAAGTAAAAGGTGAAAATTGGTAAGAACAAAATTATGGAAGACCTAGAATGCAGCATTATTTTGTATTTTTGTGTTGAACGTTACCCAAAAAAAGGAAGAATTTAGTATGGAGGAAAAGCGGATATTAACATTTGAATCAATTTTTCATTCAATTTGCATTGTACAACTTATATTATGAAACTAAACCAGATCAGACATCTTCAGGTACATCAATCGCTTATGATATCAAAGTATTACAAATGCCCAAAAGGCAGCCACAACTCCCTTAAAATATGCTGCTGCTGATGCTCGCCTTATACTCTACCTCCAGCATCACCACACATATTTGCTTCACACACTGGATGATAGCATCTGGCATCCCAGAGATTGTCACAGCACGCTCAGTGGAATTGGGCAGCATATCCCCTGCCACCTGGACTTGAGCCCCTGTTGACTGCAATGAACAAAAAAATGCATGGGTTAAAGCCACAGATGTGGTGCCAGAATCTGAAAGAATAACAATTATTCTACTATAATTTGCATTTGGAAGTCCTTTTTTGTCAGCTTAATGAAACATGCCTGCATCGGGTTGACGACACATTTCAGTAAGTCTGTACACCTCAATATGCAGATGGCCAACATTTCAAAATATAGGGAGAACACAGCACAATTTGTTCTGATCCTAAATAAAATGATAATAAATGCATTACAAATCTTAAAAAAAATTAATGTGCTTCCTCAATCACAAGATACTTGCGTTTATATTGCGTAATTACATACAAATTCCAATCAGTTAGGAATTTATTAGTGACATATCAATTATTTTGCAATTAATACAGCAGCTAATTCCATTACATCATGACCAACATGATGTCTGATCATCTTAGTCCTACAATTGCTGTTTGCACGTGATGCTGTGCAAGCACCCCATGCTGAAGTTCACTTGCAACAGTTTGTAGACTGCTCAAGGCTCAGCAGGACTTTAGAATGACAATGAGTGCCAGGAAGACCAGTGCGATGGGCTACCTTCCATCAACGTACACAACCTCACTGAAGGTTGTCACAAGCTTCATGTTTGATGGATCAACAGCCACCAGCAACATGTCTCTAGACACCAAAATTAGGACCAGGGCTGCCAAGGCCACAGCTGTAACATCAACATCGATGAGTGCGGGCCAACAGCAACACATATGAAAATGCCAAGATGTGCATGAATTAAGTTTGTTCTGAACATTCTCCATTGCTTTAATGAAGCATGGACAACTTATGCAAACCAGGAAAAGTAGTTTTCACCTCTGTTGCAAGACAAATTTTGGGGACTTTCTGGCAGATATGCAAATACTTCAACACTCGGGGATCTCCAGCATGTTTTGTCTTTGTCAGTAAATGCCTCCATTGGCTGGGTGATATGAACCAAATAGGTGACAGACACGTTCTCCAAGACAAGCTGAGTGGAGAGTTTACACTGGCACTAAACCAACAGATCACCTGTATCTGCAATGCAAGAATATCAGGAGACACCTCAAGATGACCAGACCAGAAACCATATATGGGAAGAACTTGTTGACCAGAGTGCCCAGAAACGAAGTCAGGAAAAGCATGGAAAAAGACAATGTGAAAAAGCTGGAAAGACATCTTTATGGGAGGGCATAACAGCCATTTGGGCCAATGCTATTCACTTGTGCCAGTCACTCAAAAGTCAGCCTTTACAGCCATGACAGGCAATGGTCAATACTTAGGCCCTTGGTGCAGTCCATTGCCTCCTGAAATGAAAAAATGCCTTACACTACAAAAATGAATCTTAAAATAGTTTATAACCAAATCTACTCAAATTATCAGAATTTGAAAGCAATCCAGTCTGGTCTTATCACGATTGAGCAGTTGGCGCTTGCACTTGGATAAGACTTTATGATTAAGGTTAATGTAATTTCATTAACATGAAACTCACTTGCAGTGGATTAAGAAAGTGTTCTTGTTACCTTAGGAGCCAAAAAAGTAGTGGGCAGTGGAATAATGTCTGTCTGCAGATGTTAAACCATCCATTAATATAGCTGATCTCATACTTTAGCATCATCTCGAGTCATTCATTATCTTAGTATGACATCTGTAGCTCTAGCAGCAAAAATGGCAGCACTGCATTCCTTTGGCTTCCAGCCACAATTTCTCAAAGTTAGGACTTGGGTCCTTGGAAACATGCCATTATCTGCAGCAGGAGCTTGAAAACATGCTGGCATTTATAGGGAATGCCTCAAGGAAAATGATTGAAAATTACTGTTTTCGTGACATGGTTAAGGACTTCAATTATATGGAGCTACACAAAAAAAGCTGGAATTATTCTATTTTGAATAGGGAAGACTAAAGGAAGATTTAATATATGTATCAAACCCCATCAAATGGAGAGGTTTGCTAAATCAAAAGAGGAGCAATTGTTTAAACAAACAAACAAACAAACAAACAAACAATCAGAAAAGTCAATAAACAGAAAACACAAAAGAATCCAAGGGCAGATGAGATTTTATTTTACTAAGTTACGATCGGTGGAAGTAGATTCAGTGGTATTTTTCAAAAGGGAATTGGTTACTTACTTGAAAGAGGAAAACCTTTTGAAGGAGAATAACAAAGTGGAGGTGAGCAAAAACAATTTAGTTAGCCCATTCAAAGATGCAAGACAGGCACAGTGCCTTCCTGCTGTCTACTAAGATTCTATGAGCTGTCTTTGTTAGTCATCTCTGGCTGCAATCAGCTTGTATTCCACTGTACCTTCCTAATGGACAAAAAAATGATGCACACAGTAGCTCTCAAAATAGGGCATCTCAGAGCCCAGTAAAAGTCTCGCTACCCAGTGCCACTGTTGGCAGGTAAGGCCAGATCATAAGGCAACTCAGACTGCAAACTAATTCACCATTTGTTTGAGTGTTGGCACGGCATTAGCTACAATGACAACTATGCATCCTGTTAAAATTTAACAGTGGTATTAACATCTGAAATTCAACCTTCTACCAGACCAACCAAATGCAAGTGGAGTGAAAAGCTGACCTCACGAATTTCTTTGATCTTGGAACCCCCTTTGCCAATCAGTGATCCGCACTGACTGGCTGGCACCACAAGCCGCAGGGTTACAGGTGGTTTACTGGTGGCTGTACTATTCGACATTGAGTTATCGATGTCCTGAAATTGTGAACAAAGAGTTTTGGTGTTATAGACTGTATTATCCCAGAAGACATTTCTCAGAGAGGAAGGGAATAAGCCAACCACGGGTTATCCAGGGAAGTTAAGAATAAGAACAAATTAAAAGAAAAAAAATGTGGCAAAGACTAGTGGTAAACCAGAGGATTGGGAAGGTTTTAAGAACCAAAATGCACTGGGTAGTAAACTTTCAAGAATCCTTAGATTCTGGAAAAGTCCTGGTCAATTGCATAACTTGGGCTGTAGATAGGACTTTAAAACTAAACTTTTTTTAGGTGGGGGGGGGGTGTAAGGTTCAATTGTGTGGAAAATCAAAGTTGAGAAGGTAGGGGTGCAGGTTAACAATGAAGTTGATTGTTACCTGAAAATAAAAACAGGACAATGTATGAAGCAAAGGAATCAGACAATAGTGGAGAAATTTGATAATAGAACAAACATAAAGGCTTTGTATCTGAATGCACAAAGCACCTGGAATAAAATTAATGAGTTAACAGCGCAAAGAGAGATGAATGGGTAGGATTTGGTAGCAATTACCAATTTTGGTAGGCATGGTTCTAGGGAGAACAGTTTTGGGAGCTGAACATCCAGGGGTACTCGGTGCTGTTTTGGAAGGATAGGTAGGAAGGAAATGGTGGTGGCATAGCTTTGTTAGTAAAGGATGATATGAATACTGTAACGAGAAATATCAGCACCAAGTTCAAGACATCGAATCACTGGGGGCAGAAGTAAGAAATAGCAAGGGAAAGAGGTCCCTGGTGGATAATCTGTAGGTTTCCCAAACAGTAGCACCGCTGTGCCGCACAGTACAAACCAGGAAATACTAGAGGGATATGTAAGATACAGCAATAATTTTGGGTGATTTTAAAATGCACATAAACTGGATTAATCATATTGGCATACCCAGCCTTGAGGGAAAGTTCATTAGATGTATTAAAGATTGTTTCTTGGGGCAGTGTGTTTTGGAGCCAACCAGGGAGCAGGCTGTTCTCTATTTGGAATTGTGCAGAGATGGGATTAATGAATGATCTCACAGTAAAGGTTCTGCTAGAGAAGGGTGATCATAGAACGTTAGAATTTCAAATTCAATTGAAGGGCGAGAAACTGGAGTCCCACAATAGCATTCTGAAGTAAAACATAAGTAATTCCATTGGTAAGAGGAAAGCTTTGGCCATAGTGGATCAGACAGGAAGACAAAAGGTAGAACAGCTGATGTGCAGTGGCAGAATTTTAAGGAGATATGCAACTGCTCCCAACTAATGCACAAAAGGAACTGGAGAGTCCTAGTTCAGGATTCTCTCAAGGTTAACATGTAGGTTCAGTTGGCATTTAGGGAGGCAAATGCAATCTTGGTATTCATTTCGAGGGCTAGAATACAACAGCAGGATTGCACTGCTGAGACTGTGCAAGGCTCTGGTCAGACTGCATTTGAAATATTGACAGTAGTTTGGCCCTGTATCTAAGGAAGCATGTACTGGCCTTGGAGGTGGTTCAGAGGAGGTTTACAAGAATGATCCTAGGGATGAAGGGTTTGTCAAATGAGGAGCAGCTGAGGATTCAGGGACGGTACTCAATACAGTTTAGAAGGATGAAGGTGAAATCTCTTTGAAACTTCAAATACTGAGAGGCCTGGATACAGCGTACATGGAGATGATGGTTTCACTAGGAGAGACGAGGACCTGAGGGCACAGTCTCAGGAGAGTGAAGGGATAATCCTTCAGAATGGAGAGGAAGAGGAATTTCTTCAGCCAGGGGGCGGCAAATCTATGGAACTCTCTATCATAGAAGACTGTGGACGCCAAGTCATTGAGCGTATTTAAGACAGTAAGGGGATCAACATTTATGGGGAGAAGGCGGGAGAAGGGGAAGAGCAGAGTCTAAGGCCTGAATGGCCTAATTCTGCTCCCACTTGTCTGTTTGGAATGTAACAGGCGAACTGGTGACACAAATAGAAGTAATTTGATATGATTTTATATCCATTATGGAGATTATGGTTACAAAGGAAATTATAAGTGGTAGATACAGGTGCGGTTACATCATTTAAAAGACATTTAGACAGGTACATGAATAGGAAAGGTTGAGGGATATGGGCCAAACGCAGGCAAATGGGACTAGCTTAGTTTGGGAAATGATTTGGACTGAAAAGCCTGTTTCTGTGCTGTATGACTCAAATATGTTGAGACTCAACAAACCTCAACACCCACAACCCGAGCTACAGATCTACTCCAAAACCTTAATGACTCAAATATATTCCAGAAAGATTGTAAGAGGGGAAAAACATCCATGGTTAAGATAGGAAGTTAAAAGTAATATTAAGACAAAAACTAACATGTACCACGTTACAAAGGTAAACGGCAGGCTGGAAGAGAGAGAAACTTTTAAAGCTCAAAGGTTACTCAAACCACAACAAAAAGAGCAAAGGTAAATTATGGAAGAAAACTAGGGCAAAATATAAAACGGACAGCAAAAGCTTCTAGGCAGGTAAAAGGGAAGGGATGGTTAAATGGAATGCTGGTCTCTTGGAGGATGAGACTAAGGAGTTAATAATGAGGAACACAAATGGTGGAGTCACTAAATTAATATTTTTCTTCTGTTTTTAAGTGGAGGAGGACACTAATGCCATCCCAACAGTAACAGGTAATACTGAGATTACGGAAAGGGAAGAATGTGAAACAATTACTAGGGGAAAATGTGCTCAACAACCTATTGGGATTGATGGCAGGCAAGTCCCCAGGGCTTGACAGAGTCTATTTTCTAAGGTCTTAAAAGGAAGTGGCAGCAAAGATAGCAGATCCATTGGTTATAATACTCCAAAATTCCCTGGATGCAGGAAAGGTTCCAGTGGATTGTAAAAATGCTAATATAACGCCCTTATTCAAAAGGGAAGGGAGGCAGAAAGTAGGAAGCTATAGACCAGTTAGTTTAACATGCATCATTGGAAAATTGTTAGACTCTGTTAAGAAAGTAACAATAAAACATTTGGAAAGCCAACACACAATTCAGAGGCAGCACGGATTTATGAAAGGTAAATCGTGTTCAACTGATTTGTTGCAGTTCTTCAAAGGCATAAAAATGCAGATGATGGGAATCCTGTAAACATAGTATATCTGGACTTCAGAAGGCACCTGATAAGGTGCCATATAAAAAGGTTAATACACAAGGTAAGAACACATGGGGTTGAGGTAATTTATTAGCTTAGATAGATGATTGGCTAACCAAACAGAAATAGAGTTGAGATAAATGGGTCTTTTTCTAGTTGGCAAGACACAACTAGTGACCTACCGCAGGATTTGGTCCTCAGACCCCAACTATTTACAATCTATATTTAGGATTTGGATGTGGGGACAGAAAGTACTACAATCAAATTTGCAGTCAACACTAAAATAGGTGGGAAAGTAAGTTGCAATGAAGTAGTAAGAAATTTACAAATGGATATGGATAGGTTAGGTGAATGGGCCAAAGTTTACTGGATTAGTTTAACATGGATAAGTGAGAGATTATCCATTTTGGTTGCAGGAACGGAATGGCAACTTATTCTCCAAACACAAACTTCAACATGTTTCGGTACACAGGGATTGGTGTATCCTTGTGAATGAACCACAAAACTATTAATCGTTTACAGTAGGTAACAAGGAAGGCAAATGAAATTTTGGCATTTATTGCCAAAGGAATAGAGTATAAAAAGAAATTGTTGCTGCAACTGTACAATGCATTAGTGAGAATACACTGAGTATTGATTACAATTTTTGTCCACTTACTCGGAGGATATAGTTGCACCGGAGACAGTTCAGGCGGTGGTTTACAAGATTGATTAGTTCAGGCTTATTCAAGTTTAAAAATGAGGAGAGATCGAATTTAGGTATAAAAGGTGATAAAAGGGATGGACAAAGCAGTCAAGGAGAGGATAATTCCTCCTGTGGGGCAATCTAGAACATTAGTTTTGGGATAAGGGGTAGCAAATTTAAAACAAAGTGAGGAAAAACCACCAAAAAGAATCCCCCTCGTCCTCACATACCACTCCACCAGCCTCCGGATCCAACACATCATCCTCGGACACTTCCGCCTTCTGCAATCCGACCCCACCACCAAAGACATTTTTCCCTCCCCACCCTTATCTGCCTTCTGGAGGGACCACTCTCTCCGTGACTCCCTTGTCCGCTCCACACTCCCCTCCAGCCCCAGCACACCTGGCACTTTTCCCTGCAACCGCAGGAAGTGCTACATCTGCCCCCACACCTCCTCCCTCACCCCAATCCCAGGCCCCAAGACAACTTTCCGCATCAAGCAGATGTTCACCTGCACATCTGCCAGTGTAGTATACTGCATCCGCTGTACCCGTTGTGGCCTCCTCTACATCGGGGAAACCAAGCAGAGGCTTGGGGACTGCTTTGCAGAACATCTGTGCTCAGTTTGCAACAAACTGCACCTCCCAGTCGCGAACCATTTCAACTCCCCCTCCCATTCTTCAGACGACATGTCCATCCTGGGCCTCCTGCAACGCCACAATGATGCCACCCGAAGGCTGCAGGAACAGCAAGTCATATTCAGCCTGGGAACCCTGCAGCCCAATGGTATCAATGTGGATTTCACAAGCTTCAAAATCTCCCCTCCCCCTACCGCTTCCTAAAACCAGCCCAGCTCATCCCCGCCTCCCTAACCTGTTTTTCCTCTCACCTATCCCCTCCTCCCACCTCAAGCCCCACCCCCATCTCCGATCTACTAACCTCATCCTGCCCCCTTCACCTGTCCGTCCTCCCTGGACTGACCTATCTCCTCCCTACCTACACTCACCTTTACTGGCTCCATTCCCGCCTCTTCGACTTGTCTGCCTCCTCTCCACCTATCCACATTCTACCTGCCTCCCCCTCACTCCCTATATTTCAGAACCCTCTTCCCCTCCCCCATTTCTGAAGGAGGAGGGTCTAGGCCCGAAACGTCAAGCTTTCCTGCTCCTATGATGCTGCTTGGCCTGCTGTGTTCATCCAGCTCCACACCTTGTTATCTCGGATTCTCCAGCATCTGCAGAACCTATCATCTCTGAGGAAAAACTACTTGTCCAAAGGGTTGTGAATCTGTGGAACTCACTAACCCAGAATGTGATGGATGCTGGGACTCAATAAATTTGAGGCAATGGACAGATTTTTAAACTAGTAACTGGTAGATGGGTTATGGAGAACGAACAGGAAAGCAGAGTTAAGGCAGTGATGAGATCAGCCATGACCATATTAAATGTCAGAGCAGGTTCAAGGGGCTGAATTGCTTCCTCTTGCTCCCAATTCTTATGCTCTTATCAGATCAGTCACGATCTCACTGATTGGTGGGCTGAATACTCTACTTTTGCTCTTATACCTATGGTCTTACCCCAAATTATCCTCTCCAACATTAATTTTTTGTACTTAATCTTAGATGTGATCTTTAGAAGTTTGCAGCATTTAAACACATCTTGCTCTTTAACTATTAACTCAAATTTCATAGCGTAGAAACTGTCAGGGGTAATGGGGATATATTAGTTTAAAACTCAGTTTAAAAAAGGGTAGAGGTAATTGAAATGCATGTTAATGTAGTTGGTAGAAATGCACGTATATTGCCACACTCTTCACAGACCAAAGAATCATTTTTAAGAGAACTTGGCTGACAGTTTTTAATTTCACATAACAGCACTGGTTTTAGTTTTGAACTCTATAGTTTATATGCACTAATTGCACACTCCTGTCAACTGCAGGAAAACGAAATCACAAGTGACAAACCTGCACAAGCTACAGTAGTTCATTTTGAAGGATGGGTCTAGTTCCAATTGCACTAGTCCACGTCTTACCTCCTCAAATTTAAAAGCGATCATTGCAAATGCCTTGAATATTGCATCAGTTGGACCTGTGATGGTTACAATTCTCTCGGGACAATTTCCTTCAGAGATATTAATGCGTGCACCACTCTGAAACAGACACAAGATGTCGAAGTTACAGCAGGAAATCCGATTCAACTACGTGACAAAAAAAGGTAGAAAAACTCAAATGGAAGATCAGAGTGTAAATTCACTTACCTCCTCACGCATTTTCTTCACAGTTTCACCTTTCTGAAAGCAGAGAGATACAAAGCATGTAAACTATTCACTTACATTGTTGCACGCCATCCTATCATCTATCCATCTGGTAGCACTGGCTACAGACAATATTGAGTCAAGGCATAAAGTTTAAAATAATGTTGCACAACATCTTATCCTTGGAAAGAGTGCAAGACTGCAAGCATGCAATTATATGGTACGAAGTCTGTGGCTGTGGCAATTGTACACATCAGGTACAAACTAATAAACCACACATTATTCAAGCCGTAAAGAAAAACAGATTAGAAAGGCTCCACCCGAGAAAAACGTGGCAATCACAAAAAATTAATTTTATGAAAACCACAACACTTCAGCCACAAACATATCAGAATGGTCAGCTGAAATATCTATGCATTCGTTATTAATTTTCAAATTTTGGGAATGTGATTTCATAATCACATTCACAAGTGCGATATCAGCAAGTACAAAGTAAAATAAATACCTTTCCAATGATGCTTCCAACTTCCTGTAAGAATCAAAGGGGGAGAAAGAACATAGTGACGCTTATCCTGTAGATCAATTCCTCTACTTAACTCTGCCACAAATTTCTTGTGGCACATTCAAACAGACTTCAAGCTGTTTTCAATAAATGCTTTAACTGCCACTTTAAAATACTGCAGAAATCAAGTTTATTGAATATTAATCAACACCCTACTCAAACCTAAAACTTCAAGCTACTAAATTCAATTGATATTTGAATGACTAAGTTAAATTACAAATAGTTCAATGGATTTGAGAAAGAAATAAACCCTGTTAGACAAATACTTAAAGAGGAACCATAACAGTTTCAAAAGCAAAACAGATTTGTTAATTTTCACCTTCCTGCAAATGTCAAGGGACATGATCATAAAGGAAGATGTGGGGAGTAGTATTAATGAAGGTGGGAAGGAAAATACAGCATGCAAAGATTTGGGTTGGAGGGGTAAGGGGGTGCTTTCACATTGGTATAGCAAGAAAGCATGTGACAGATGGGCGAGACTGAGCACTGGAGATACTAGAACTAACCTCCAAAGAAATGAGCCAGGGAAAAATGCCCAGAATGACAAGTGTATGGGTAGTGGTAAACAGAGACCATGCAGTGATATAACCAGAAACTTACAGTGAGAGGGGAATAGTAGAGGTGAGTCACTAAATCACTGCTGCTCTACTTCATGAAGAAGGGTCAATTTGAATGAAGATTAACAGAAGTCTGGAAAAATGTTCTTTTTTATTAGAATTTCTTATCAACTGAAAATACTACAGAATAATTAGACAAAATTATTTAAATTAAGTTGATCAGCAACCAACTGGCAAAAGCAGCACAGCAGGTCTAACTGTTAAACAGTGCTGAAAAGGAGAAAGCAGAGATAATATCTGGAAGGTCATTTCCTACTTGGAAATTTCAGGTTAAATCGCCTTCAAATGAGAGGCAGGCAGACAAGAGTTCCTCCCCTCCACCACTTGCCTTTAGTAATTACCAGAGTTACGTTCTAACACACTTGCCAGGTCCAGTGTTAAAGGTTCTTAGTTCCAAGTAGATCATTGTATTCAGCAATCCTTGTTTTAGGCTAATAGAGAAAGACAATTCTAAAGTGGCAATCAACGTGGCTTAGTCAAGACCACAGGGGATAAAATATAATTTGGCCAAATCTTACGATCTCAGTAATAAAAACAAATTGCTGGAAAAGCTCAGCAGGTCTCGTCACGTCTGTGACGAGAAATCAGAGTTAACCGAGTTCTGAGGAAGGGTCACTGGACCCAAAACATTAACTGATTTCTCTTCACAGATGCTGCCAGACCTGCTGAGCTCTTCCAGCAACTTCTGTTTTTGTGTTGGTTATGATCATAGCCACTGCTTCCAATCTTGATCAGACAAAAAAAAAAAAGAGTCAACCTATTTTCTCAGATTTTTCTGGACATTCTTCTGGTGGAGGATCTTCCAAATTTAGCCAGCACATGAATCCTTAACGAAATCAGCAAAACAAATCCATGTAGATGACATGCCTTTTTTAAAAGCATCAATAGCTGTTGTATTCTGGTAGAGTTTATATGTGCCAAACCATCTTTGGAAATTACAGACAAAAGCATGTGGTTAAGAGAGTAGGATGGCAATTGGCGAGAGTGGTTGTCAGGTCAGGATAATGTCTTGGGTTTGGAGGGAGCAGGGACAGGGAGAATTGGATAATTAGGTCTCTAGCTGTCTGGAGACTAAGACCTAAGCCAATATCTAACAGAACTGCATTAGACCTCCGAAAAAACAGAATACAGACAGAAAATGCCATTTCCCTACTTAACCTTCGCCAATTTGGACAGCACGAAAACATTTAAAATGGTGATATTTTACAATTGCTTTATTGCATTTGTTCCTCTTCAAATGTTTAGCTTGCTCAATTCTTTCATTTTACAAGTCAACATTTGCCATATGAGCAATTGGTGATTAGATTAGTGTTACACCTTCACCAAACAGAATTAAAGCAAGGCAAGAGAAAATTAACACCAAGGGTCTCATCTGACACCAGAGGAATTCTTTGACATTACACAAATCAACCATATAATCAACTGATAAATTTTGCCTAACAGGAAACAGGTTTGTGGTGAGACGTAATGCATTACATATTCTGGTTGATTGAATTCTGGCCACAGCTCAACAATTTATTATTTTCAAGAAATGCATTCATTTCAACCATGTTCCTGTTGTGAAGGTGACAGCCAGTGAACCTATTTGACAATTCAGTCACAGCAATTATGTGTCAACAAAATAACATATGCAAGTTGGAATACAAAGTCCCAGTAAACACAAGTTCTGCGTAGCATCCCTTCCCAAATAAATTAGGAGCCCAACTCTTCTCATTGATGAGCATCAACCTGAATTTTATATCCCTTCATCTTAAATGGCTTAAGCCAAGATAACTCAAAACTTAAATCATTACTGGCAGCAATACAAACATTATTGCATTCCTCCTTGTAATAGTCAAACTGAATATTTACCTTCCCATGCATCAGCAGTCGGATGGTAAGGGTAACATTCAGCCCGCCTTCAGTAACTTTAGGGTCCATGGTGGTTGTAATATCACTGTTGCTTGTTTACTATCAAGGATTCCTCAGGGATAGTGTATTCGGGTGGTGATGTGCCTGGACTAAAACACAGAGAAAATGGTATTCAAGAAAGAAAAACCACCTGCAAGACAGTATGAATAATAAATCACAAGACACACTGACAATATGTACCTAGAAAGGCCTTCAGGGAATGCATGCCAATTCTATCTCACTAGTCTAACAACCTAACATTCTGCTTGGGATATTTTTAATTTCAGGATGCTTCTAAACAGCAGCCATAAGTCAACTTTAAAAAAAAAAAAATCAGGGTACACAAATCCCCAGGTTCATTTCAAGGAAGTTTCCATTCAAAAAAAAAGGACAAATACAATTATACAAGGCTCTTCCATGACAATATTACACACTAAAACCTGAAACTCCGACTTTAGTTTGTGGTGTAAGTCACATGATGGCAAGAATATGCAGCAGAAACGTTCAAAATCGAAACAAGTTAAACTAACAGATTATCCATACTCTGAAGTCTGGAGCAAGTTTCAAACAGTATGATACAGAATAATGCAAAAATAAAAATCTGCATAAACCAGGTCCAATGATTTCAGGTTTTCTAATTCACTTCAGTGACTAATTTTATATTCCAAATGAGGTATGCAAATGTTAGCATTGCAGATAAACTACTGTTATTCTTCAGCCAAAACTCCAATTACAACCATCAGTTAATGGCCTCTAGCCATAGACACCTACAACATACCTACAAGGTGCGTTCCTTTCCAAATAGATTAGGAACCTGACTCTTGTCCAACATCCCAATAATTTGTGGCAGTAACTGCACACATTGTCTTTGAGCGACAACAGTATCCTGTTAGTTGTTAAGTCACGGCTGGCAAATAAAATACTCAAACAATTTTTGACCTTAAATTGTAGAATGGTCACAAGGAACAAAATGTTATTGGATTGCTGCTCCCATCAAGAATCACTGCTTTCAAAGCCAGAAAAGGAAAATAATTCAAAAGGATTCTTCACACAGGTTAATTTTAACCTATAGAAACAAAATGCAACAGATTTGGTTATGACAAAGCCACACCTCCAAGAGCTGCAGCTTGTGTGTGCAGCCTTGGCTGCAGGAATTCATGCTATCGGACTAGCAGGTGCACAAGGTCAAAAGAATACTAAGAATGGGCCAAGGGACGCACAATAGGGAAGCCAATGAGTGCTGCTCAAAGGTTAGGGTGCTGGGAATTAGAGCACCAGGTTTGGACCCTATGTGTCACTTCTCTGCTCACTCACATCTGAGCAAAGTGGAGATATCCTGGTCAGGGGAAAGGTGGAACAAGAGTGGATGGGAGTGTCTTAATTGGAGGGAAGGCATGATTATGTGAATGGAAGCTAAGCAGGGAAGGAGGACAACGGTGTAGGATGTGAGCAAATGGAGATGGGAGGCAAGTCATTAATAAGTGGGAATGGGGCAGAGATAACGAAGAGAGTGAGGGGACTGAATAGCAATGGAGTGCATACAGGTGTGCGCAACAGCAATGAAGTGTGCCTGTAAAAGGTTGTACTTGCGTCTTGTGACTCTTCAATATCTGGGAGATTACTGTAGCATTTCTCAGGTTCATAACATTTGATGCTTGCAATACAGAGTGACAAGAAGTGAGCCTAACAGTCACTTAGGACACCAAAAGAATTGGTGCTGAGCAGTTTTATGCATGTTGAAAACCTATTCGATCCTTCTCAGCAGCACCACAGCTTTGTCAACTTATGTTTGAGCTAAATCTCCTAACACATTCAATACGTTTGCGGTACAGGTTTTCAGATTTATTATTTTCTATGCCCTCGTCAAAAAAGGCAGTTTGACCAAACTAATGCCAACATACTCATATCCATCACTTCTGATCAGGCAAAATGTTTCCATAAACTAGCACCTTTTTATGTCCAGGATGAGTGAAAAATTGTAAACAGGAAGTTGCTGTTCAGAATGCTTATACATGGTTCATTTATGAACTGAACATAAAGATCACAGGATAAATGATCACAGAAGTTTGAAATTTTGGAATGATGCCTCAAGTGCTTCAGATGATATTTGACTAGAAGACAGAGGCAGGCTAACCTAATTGTACAGCTAATTAACAATGGAGAAGGAAATCAGTTCTTTTCAAATCAAAGCAACACCTTCTGAAAACCGAACCCTTAACACGAATTATTGCGCAGCACATCTGGCATTAAAATTCATTTCCTGTTAGCGCACACATTTTACATCTGTTAAAAGCTTTATTAAGTCAAGGAAAGCAAAATTTTAAGTGAACATGCTTGCATGTTAACTTTTAGAAATTGTGTAATATTATTTTCATGCATCATTCTGACTGAAAATGTAATTAATTTGTTTTTAATTACAAGTTACGGCCATTTGAAACAATCATTGTTGATCGAGTGATAAATCCATTACGTTTAAAAAATGACTTTCTCTAATCAAACCACTCACTACTTCGTATACAAAGCATATAACCATTTAAAAATTTAAGTAGGAACAAAAATTGCCATTTAATTAACTGTCCTACAAAATCAAACCTGCTCTTTCCAGTAATGCACATCAGTCTAAGGCAAAGATCAGGAGTCTTGGTTAATTCATAGATTTGATTCTTTTCGGAGGTCATTTGTTTCTACTTTCAGCTCATGCAAGAATTTGAAAATTGCCTCACTGCTAACTTACTTTCAAGACTATATGGCACATATCCTGTTCTACTCAAGAGGATTAAAAAGAGTGCCACATACACTTCCTTAGCTGTTTGATGACTAGTTGTTCACAATCAAATTCCCTGCCCATTCTTTTCCAAATAGAATGCATGTAGTGAACGGTTTCAATAATGAACGTAAACTCATTTGCTTCTGCTAAAGACCACCAACTCTCTAGAAATTCAGCATTTTTATGTATTAAAACAAGGATTTTGTTTTGCATCAACATTTCCTTAAAGTGTGTAATAACGATCTACATGGACACATGATACTTATAGGTGGGGATGCAAGAGCAAAGATGATATGTAGATATAAATAGAACTGTTCTATTATTCAACAGGCCCCAAAGCGGTCTCATTTGTGATCAAACATCTGGTTTAAATTTCAAATGGAGACTTGTAATATGGTAAATATATCTACGATTGCAAAGAAATCAAACATTGATTGAATAGCCTTCTTGTCTGCTGTAAGCATTCTAAAATTTAAAAAAAAATCAATTTCAAAAATAGTTTGTACACAAAACAAAAGCATTCAGCTTATATTTGTTAGTTTACCTGTTTCAAACTGCAATCTTTTGTTATGTTTTGGTGCTGAACAATTTTTCTTTCCAAAAATGAAACCGATAACTCAAATGCATATTCCCAGGCCCAAGGACCTGGAGTGAAAGTGCAGTGGGGATGGACTTAGAACTAGAGTTCCAGACATACTCAAGGTCCTGAATATCAACATGATCATTACAGGAACATTCCATAATTTATTGTAGAAAATGCTGTATTACGTTTAAACCAGATTAATAGATTTAAAGATGCGCATTTGCAAACAGTGGCACTCAGCAGTCATTTATTTCCTCTGCCAGAGTTAAGCTGGAACCTTTTCCTTCACTTCACGATAGTACCCTTTATTTTTAAATCAACCCTGATATATTGCTTCTCCAGAAATTATGGTGAAGATTCTTGCTTTCATACAGCATTCCCCTGAGTAACAGCAATGTAGCAGCTGTGATGGTAGAAAAAGTTTCAACTACAACTAACGTTCTATACTAGAAGGGACTAAAAGTGAAAAGAAAGTCTCAAAAGCATTCCTGCTCAAGTGAACACTTTTTATAGATGCACTATAGAAAGCATCCCATCTGGACACACTGCAACTTGGTATGGTAACTGCTCTGCCCAAAACCACAAGAAATTACAGCTGTGAACGCAACCCAGTCCATCACAAAACATTCACACCATCTACACTTCTCATGCCTCGGGAAAGTAGCAAATATAATCAAAGACCCCTCCCATCCCAGCTATACTCTATTCCGCCCTCTTTCATCGAAAAGATATAAACACATGCCAACAGATTCAAGAACAGCTTCTTCTCCACTGTTATCAGTCTTATGAATGGACCTCTTGTATATGAGAGCTGATGTTTCACTGCATCTTCTCTCTAGCTCTAACACTACATTCTGCATTCTATTACCCTGATGTACTTAAATGATGATTTGTCTTGGGTAGCATGCAAAACAATACTTTACAAATGTATCTCTGGTATTCCAACTCATTTTTTCTTTCTGGGGACATTTACAAAATATTCTATGCCAAACTACATCTGCTTATTACACTGTTACCAATAATCTTGTACATCAATTGATACAAAAAGCAAATACTAGTCATGGAAAAATGAACATTTACATTTCTTTCCTTATACCTTCCATTTCTACATATCTTGTTAGCTTCAATAGCAAATGTCCACATTCAACTATGACTATCAAGTCATTAGGATTACAGCCTCTATTGAAACTCACCAGCATGTACTATTAACAAGGATCCTAAAACTGTGCACCTCAACATTCGGAGTTGCTCCTCCCTGCTAAAAATTTCTCCAGTTAACTGTCTGGTTCCCAACATCTCCCGCAACCGAACACAGCAAAATCAGTACAGATCAGACAGTTGTTACCACCAAAATATTCAACTTAAAAACACTATATTGCTCAACACTTGAAAGCACTTCCCCAAATATCAGTGCAGAAGTTGGATTAACTACAAATTTACATGGGATTCTTTAAGGTTTGGCATTAGCATAATTAGGGAAACCTTCTTAGAATTACTACTTGGCACATGAAATTATAGAAGCACAAGAGGCTGCCATTTCAGGCTGTCATATCTGGATAGAACATTGCTAATTCCATTTTAGAGTTACGCATGGTAGCCTCTTATTCCTCTACGTTCCCTGCACTGTTTAATTTTTTGCTTCAAGTGGAGTCTACTCGAAGGTTGATTCAAAGGTTGGGCAGCACAGTGGCTCAGTGGTTAGTACTGCTGTCTTGCAGCACCAGGGACCCAGGTTCAATTCCAGCCTCAGGTGACTGTCTGTGCAGAGTTTGCACATTCTCCCCATGTCTGTGGGTTTCCTCCCACAGTCCAAAGATGTGTAGGTTAGGTGGATTAGCCATGGAAAATGCAAGGTTACAGGCATAGGGTAGGTGGGATGCTCTGAGAGTCAGTGAGACTTGCTGGGCCAAACGGCCTGTATCCACACTGCATGGATTCGATTCAAACAGATTTTTGTTGTTTTTGGTAACACGCTCCATGCAGAAATTTCAAGAATCATTTATCAAATTCCTCAACTCTTCTAGCACTACATCCTAAACTTATGCCTCTTTTTACCAAGTTAACCATCAAAAACATTGTTCACTAGTTACCCTGCAAAATCCTCAGTTTTGAACACAATTAGATAGCTCCCTAATCATCTTTGGTCTGGTGAAGAGCTACAGACATTCAAGTATCTCGTAAGTATGCCCTCTCATCCTCTGTATCACCCTAATGAATTTTCTTTCTGTACCATTCTAAAATCCCTTCTGCACAGCAATGCAACTGCATAATTTGTCATCACCTACTTGCTTCTGTCTTCAGTTCATCCTTGAAAATAGAACCCAGAACCCAAATGTCCTTGTAGCTTTTTTCACTTGCGAACATGTCAATGAAGATCTGAGCAAAGTTCTGAATTTTATTCATCATTCAGAAAGAAAGTGGGGAAAAGTTCCAGTCCTTCATTTCTCTGCACGTCTACCCCAGCGGTATCCACTAAATAGATATCTGCACACCAGTCTAGTCTGATGTCCTCTCAAAAATCAACTGATTTCTTCCTTAATATATCATGCATACCACTAAGAAAACATTAATCTTGCATGGTGCATGTCCACACATCAATCCTTCGAGTGTATAAAAGGAACGCAATCAATTTGACAAGGATAAGAAAAATCCACTTACTCCCACCATGCTTTCACTCTTAAGCCACATTAGCCAAGTGACCACTTTACCTCCAAGTGGATACAGAAGATAACAATTATATTAACAGGGGCAGTATTACAGAGCATCTGGATGTGGAAGCTGGTCGTTGTAAAATGCAAGCAAATGAGAAAAGTTAGTTAAAACCAGAAAAGTCATACAAGATTTCAAGTACCCCAAAATTAACTGGTCATAAGAGGGAGATAAAAAGGGTAGATAAACAGATAGACAAAAGAAAGGTGTCCCTACAACGTGGGCTGGACTTTCTTTTGATTCTGTATATAAAAACCTAAGAAAGCATTAGCTGCTGTATCTAGCAGTGGGGAAACTAACCAGAAAAGAAAGGGATAATAGTAGTAGAGGGAAATTAGGTATAAGCAACTGTTATACAACACTGCTTTAGATAATACTTAAAGGCTTAAACATAGCAAAAACCAAGGGAATTGGAGAAAAGTTGATGTAGGGACTCCAATAAAACTTGCAAAGATAAAACAGAGACAGAGACAATCTTGAGAACAAGTTACAAAATGGCAACAATAAACATATTGCACCAAACAGGAACAAACCAAACACTAATGGGACAACAGGAACAAATAAAGATACAAGTGAACACATGACAGTAATTGAAAGAGACATTACAGAAAAATACAGGGACAGCAGGGCAGCATGCACAGAACACGACGAGGTAGAATGTAAAGAGACTAGAGGAAGAAAAAGTCAAAGAATTGGAAGAGGTACAAAGAAACTGTTAATACAGTTATCAAAGAGCATAAATTAAGATATTCTACAGGCACAAATTTAAGAAAGGGAAGGAAAGTGGAGGTTGGAATTGGGTCACGAAGGGATGGTTAGGATAAAATTACGGGAAGCACTGAAATGGCAAAGACATACTTTGCTTCAGTATTTACCAGGGAATACAGTCAGGTGGACTTGACATCTGAAGAGGAGATTTGAAATGATATAGCTGCGTTGGAAATGAGAAAGATTAAATAAACTAACCAAACTAGAGATAGACCCCTTGTCTGGACAGCGTGCACCCATACATTTTAGAAGAATCTAGCCAAAAGATAAAACATTACAGGCATTTCACATATTTAATGACTAGGACATTGCTACTGCTATACATAAACTCAAGAGTAATACAGCACGTTCAGGGAGTAGACCAGCCCACTTAAAGTTGGTAATAGGACAAAAATAATTGACATCTATAAAAAGGAGCGAATAGAAAAACATACAAAACCAAAAACAAAAATAATTAATAGTTAGCATGGATTTCAAAAGGCACTTTTAATTAATTTCACCGAATTCTTTGCAGAGGTAACAGACAGTAGGCAAAGGCAATGCAGCAGTTGCAATACTTCTGAAAAAGTCTTTGATAAGGTACCACATAAAAGATCAACAAGATCACAACATATGGTTTCAGGACATGTAACAGAATGGATAGTTGAAAGTGAAGTCCCACAAGAATCAACATTTGACTCACTGCTGTTCAGAAATTACATTAATGATTTAGATTTCAAATCTAAATTTCCAAATTTGTAGATTATATTAATTTTAGAGCAATAGTCAAACTCTGGAGTCTGCAACAAGTTAAATGAAGAATCACAACACACAAAAGGAGACCATCCCATTCTTCAGGTACACGCTGGTCAGAATGATAAACTTGCAGAATGGAAATTAACAAATGAATTTTAACAGAAGTTGAAAGATCACATCTTAGTACAAAAAAATAAGGGCACGTTACTACAAAATAAGAATCAAAACTAGAATTGCTGGACAACTGGTAATTTTGACAGTAGCCGGTCCCTGTTTTTTTGGCACAATGGTGTCGGGCATCTTCAGGGCAGATTCCTCCTTTCATTCTCATACCATAAGAACAGAAGAAATAGGAGCAGGGGTAGGCCATTCAACCCCTTAAGCCTGCTCTGCCATTCAACAGTATCATGGTTGATCCAACATTACTCAAATCCACTTTCTCGCCCTTTGCCCATAACCTCTGATCCCCCTACTGATCAAGAATATACCTCAGCTTAAATATACACAAGAACTCTGCCCCCATCATCTCTGTGGCAAACACTCTCAACCCACAAAAGAAATTCCTCATCTCAGTCTTAAACTGGCAGCCCCTTTATTCTGAGATAAACCTTTTGGTCCTAGACTCTCCCATAACAGGAACCATTCTCTCAACATTTACCCTGTGAAACCCTTATGCTTCAAAGAGATCACCTCTCATTCTTCTAAACCTAAGTAAGAACAGTCTGATCCTGTTTAAACTTTGTTCATATGATCCTTCTGTACTCGGGATCATCTTAAACCTGAGAACTGCTTCCAATGAAATATCTTCCCTTAAATAATGAGACAAAATTGCTTGCAGTACTCCAGATGTGGTCTCACCAGCACCTTGTACAGTCACAGCAATACTTCCCTACTCTTATAATCCAAACCCCTTGAAGTAAGGGGCAACATTCCATTTGTTTTACTGATTACCTACTGAACTTTTGTGCTGTATTTCACGCACAAGTATTCCCTAGTCCCTGTGTTGTAGTTTTCTGCAACTTTTGTCCAGTTAAATAATATTCTGTTCTTTAATCCTCCATTCCAAAATGAAGGACTTCCCATTTTCCCACATTATAGTCCATTTACCAAATTTTTGCCCACTCACTTATCACTATCTCCAAATGGTTTGTATCCTTCTCACAGCCTGCCTTTCCATCTGTTTTAGCATTGTATGTAAAATTTGGCTACATTACATTCACTTTCTTCCTCCAAGTCATTCATTTTTTTTGTGAACAGTTGTGGTCCAAGCATTAATCCATGTGGAAACATACAGGTCAGTTTTTTCATTAAACACACAATTCCCTCATTGCAACACCCTTTTGACTAGTTGCACATTATGACTTTTAGCTCAAAACCAGCTTTGTACTTCATTCTTTTTGTTCAGTTTGCTGCATAGGCAGTCTTAAAATGGCCATACATCTTCTCGGCAATATGGTCATTATCACTTGCTTGATCTTCTGCAGTGACCTAAGGAGAGTGAACCATGCATTTATGAGAAATGGGGGTTAAGTCAGAGAATCATACCGCAGGGAAACAGACTCGTCAGTCCAACTCACCGACCTGACCAAGTTTCCTCACCTAAGCTACATTCATTCGCCTGCATTTGGCCCATATCCCTCCAAATCATTTCTATTCACGTAACTGCCTAAAATGTCTTAGAAATGGTGTAACTATACCTGCATCTATTACTTCCTCTTGCAGTTCATTCCATACATGCACCAACCTGAGAAAAAGTTGCCCCTCAGGTCCCTTTTAAATCTTTTTGTTATCTTAAACCTATGCCCTCTAGTTTTGAAGCCCCTTATTCTAGGAGGAAGACGTTTGTTTTTCCACCTTATTAATGCCCCTCATCATTTTATAAAAGCTCCAAGGTTACCCCGCAACTCACTACGCTCCACAGAAAAAAGTCTCAGTCTATCCAGACTCTATAGAACATTACTTAGCACAAAAGGGAAATTGATTTGTGTTGAGTGCAGGCATAAATGATAAATGGTGCCAAATATTGGAGTCTTCTTGTACACAGACATACAGCATCACCCCAAATAGGAATGCAGGAGATAATTATCAGTGCTCCCAATAGTTAGATTTGAGGAGGAATTATTTGCATGAAATAAATATGTAATCTGAAATAGAAAATTTGATTTTGATTGCGATGTTTAGCAATTCGAAAGGAATTGACTGGGGGAAGGGAGAAAGCCTTCTTCTGCAAGAGGGACTGTACAGAATAAAGTGAATTAACTTGAAAATAAAGAATCCTGCCATACAGGAGATAAATGCAGAAACACAGCTGCAGAAAAAGGGTGGTAAAGTGTGGGATTCTCTTTGATTGAAGTACTACATGAGCCAGAAAGAATCTAAGTCTGCAATCAATAAATCTTTGGTTCAAGGAGCATATGAAGCAATGGAGTGTTTAAATGGGAGTTTACATACAGTTCAGTCATGATCTCCCTGAACGGTAGAATGGACTCTGTTCAGTTGTAGCATCATTCTTTCAATAAAAAGCAGAATAACGTACATGCACTGAATTTGATATTTTTCTGATGCATCTCTCCAAGTGTTAACAAACCAAGACCAAACTTGCCCTGAAATACTAGTGACTAAATAAGGTCTACTAAAACAGCAACTTGTCTGGACGCTTTCTGAAAATGCAAGTGGGTCCAGGATTACAAGAAAACATTGACTTCAAGTTAAATATTGGAACATGAAAAATTCAAAACTTCCACTCTATAGAAGTGGCATCTCGGACTCGAAATATTAGCGCTTTCTCTCTCCAAAAGATGTTGTTATACCAGAGTTCCTCCAGTGTTCTCTATGTTTGTTTATAGTGAAGTGTGGCAACTGGTCGAAATTTATGCCTTAATGCTGAATCCATGGATAAAGACTGCTAAGGTATTGTGGAAGAGGGTAGCTCTGAAAGAAACTTCCACTTATTTGCATTTATGCATATACATGTACAGACAAAAGAAACTGCTATTTTACCCTATAAAAATGGCAAGCACATGACAGCTTGTTTTTACTACAGAAAATTCAAAGACGAGATTGTGACACAATCTATCCTTCTCAGTTTTAATGTAACAATCAAATAGTACATAGAGTATGACAGTTCAATTCACAAAAACTGACATGAGAGAGAAAGGAAATTACATGCAGTTGGGCCATCAGGTGACAATCCTCACATTAGGGCTTCAGAAAATGCAGTGTTAAACTAGAATATCAAGGTCCAATTGCATGCTTTTAATTTGAACAAAGCAAGCAGTGCTGTGTTAAAACAAATCTTCATGGTTCCATGAGCTGTGCTATTGAATTAAATACGCTTCACGCTCTGCTGATCCTAACTACTGCCACATTCTTTTTTAAACCAAAATATTACAGTTTATTCATGCAACTAAATGAAGAAAATTATGATCATCTCTACTTGACAAAAGTATAGTACAAATTGCCCAACAGAACTCAATTAAGCAGAGTATACGAAGAAAGAGGAATGCTATGACTTAGTACTAAATAGACTCGTGATAATGGTTTGAGATTCTGGCCTTTAAAATACAATACAGATTAAAGCACTGCAATTCAGTGGTTAAGTGCCACATTATCAGAGCTTTTAACCAATAGGCAGCTTCATAATTTCCAGTGCATCACCATAAAAATATTTAATCCAAACAACGGAGATTCCCCACTTAATTCAGCTTTTAAAAAGACATGCTTCAGTTGCAATTACTGCCATATTTCAAATAAATATAAAGTATCCAGGCCCAGGTATGAGCTGCCTAACTTTCTAGTCTATTAACCAACCTCTGCCCCTCAAACCTTACTATCTTGACTGTGCTCAAAAGCTCCAACTTCAACTCCAGGAAGAAAGATAAAAGGGGGCAGGGAAGGAAGCAAGCCAGAAAAAAAACCATACCAAATGAGTACTTGGTAAATTCAACAGCATCAGGAGCTAGATATGATCTCAAAAATGAAATGCATGTTAATAGATCTTTACTCTGGGGCTTTCATTAACAAATCACCTGTGTTAGTAACTATTATGGTGATCTTGCAGCTAGGTTGATCAGGAACGTCAGAGTCTTTGGTCTTTATAAGATGCAAAACAATTCTTTTCAAAACCCTTCACTTTACAAATTCAAACAGGATGAGCTACCAATAAGCAGCGTAAACTTAAGGATTCCAGAGATTAATCTAGGCATAACAATGACAGCAAATACTGCACAAACATTTTGCATATATAGTGCTGATATGTGGCTGTTTATATAATAAATACTGAGATTTCCACCTCACTGACATCAACTATAGCATAGCAATCACCGCTGCCCGAGAGCCTTGCCAAGTTGCTATAATGGAGGGGTCATCAACAGAGCTATGAAACAGCACTTGTTTAAAAACAACCACTTAGCTTGGATTCTGCCAGGACCACTCAGCTCCTGGCCTCATTACAGTCTTGGTTCAAATACAGATAAGGACTAAACTCCAGAGCTGAGATGAGTGACTACCTGTAATATCAAAGCTACATTTAATTGAGTGTGGCATCAAGGAGCCTTAGTTAAACTGGAGAGTCAATGGGAATCAGTGAGGAAACACACTGGAAGCATTGGAGTCGGACCCAGCACAAAAGGATGATGGTTGAGATTGATGGTCAGTCATTTTATACAATCTCTGTGGTGCAGATAGAGGTTATTTAGTCCTTCAAGTCTGCATTGACCCTCTGAACAGCATCCCACTGCACATCCAACTTCCAATCTATCCTTATAATGCTGCATTTACCATGGCCAATCCACCTGCACATCCCTGAATGCTATGGACAAGTTAGCACGGCCAATCCACCTAACCTGCACATCCCTGGACTGTGGGAGGAAACCAGAACACCTGGTAGAAACAGATGCAGACATGGGGAGAACATGCAAACTCCACAGTCACCCAAGGGAGGAAATGAACCCAGGTCCCTGTGAAGGAGGAGTGCTAACCACTATGCCACCCTCACACCCTAAGGACACTTCCTGAACAGCTGTGCAGGAGTTCGTCAGGGTAGATAGTTTCCAATCAATCTTCTCAAAGATGCTATTACATGCCTCTTGTGTAGATGGAACTTCCGGGCTTAGGGGCTGGGACATGGCCACTGCACGACAAGACACCAGTGTTCCTCAGAACTGATTTCTTTAAATTGACTTATTCAAGAGTTATTACTACATGTCCCTAGTGCTGGTGGGACTTGAACCATGCATTCTGACCCTGGAGGTAGGGACATTACCACTGTGTTACATGGGCCTTAGTGCCCTAGGCCCAACCAGCTTCAGGTGCTTCATCAATAACTGGGAGTGTGTAGCAGGACCTGGGTGTCAATGTGCACCAGTCACTGAAGGTAAATATAAAAGAGATAATAAAGGTGTAGAGCTGGACGAACACAGCACCGTCAGAGGAGCAGGAAAGCTGACGTTTCGGGTCTAGACCCGAAACATCAGCTTTCCTGCTCCTCTGACGCTGCTTGGCCTGTGTTCATCCAGCTCTACACCTTGTATTCTCAGATTCTCCAGCATCAGCAGTCCCCACTATCATTGAAGGCAAACATGTAGGCAGCAAAAAAGGCAAATGGTATGTTGGCCTTCACTGTGACAGGCTTTGAGTATGGGAGCAGGGATGTGTCATTGCAGTTGTACAGGACCTTGGTGAGGCCATACCCAGAACAATGTGTGCAGTTTTAGAGATAAAAGGTACTGCAGATGCTGGAGAATCTGAGATAACAAGCATGGGGCTGGATGAACACAGCAGGTCAAGCAGCATCATAGGAGCAGGGAAACTTGACGTTTCGGGCCTAAACCCTTCATCAGAAAATTTTCTGAAGAAGGGTTTAGGCCCAAAACGTCAAGTTTTCCTGCTCCTATGATGCCGCTTGACCTGCTGCGTTCATCCAGCCCCATGCTTGTGCAGTTTTAGTCTCCTTTTCTGAGGAAGGGAGCTCTCGAGGGAGTGTAGCAAAGGATTACCAGGCTGATTCCAGGGATGGCGGTACCAAAGACAGAATGACTAGGTTAGGATTGTTTTCCCTGAAGTTCGGATGTATTGGGGCGGGGGAGAGGATCTCAGAGACTTGTAAAATTCTAACAGGACTAGACAGGGTGGATGAAGGAAGGATGTTCCAAATGCATCCAGAACCAGGGGTAGACTATTTAGGACGGAGATGAGGAGACATTTCTTCATCCAAAGATTGGTGAGCCTGTGGAATTCATTACCACAGAAAGTAGTTGATGCCAAAACAGTGAATGTATTCAAGAGGCAGCTAAATATGACACGTGGGATGAATAGAATCAAGAGGTTATGGAGAGAAAGCAGGATTAGGCTAACGAGTTGGACCATCAGCTATGATCGTGATGAATGGTGGAGCAGGCTCAAAGGGCCGTATGTCCTTCTCCTGCTCCTAGGTTTCTATGTATGTTTTACTGTTTCTCGCTCCACCAACCATTCTCTGCTATAAAAATCTAAGATACAGAAATTGAGATAAGGGAAAAGGGTTTAGAAAAGCAAAAATGGGATTTAAAAGGCCTAATATTTTAAAAGCTTTTGGATGAAACTAAATAAAAACAGAAATTTCGTTTGCTTCAGTATAATCTTGCAATATTTTCTGGATTCAGGTAGTGTCTGGTTAGAAGTAGCAAGCATTACTCAAATGAATAAAAACTATCCATTCCTGTTACTTGGATTTTTATAGCAGAGAGTGGTTAGTGGAGCGAGAAACATAAAAACACACATAGAAACATAGTAGCAGGAGGAGGCCATTCAGTCCTTTTGAGCCTGCTCCGCCATTCATCACGATCATGGTTGAGGGTCCAACTCAATTGCCTAATCCTACTTTCCCTCCATCCTGTTCATCCCAATTACCATTATTGATAATTACAATTCGTGGAAATGCAAGAGGCAGTAACTTCAGAAAAAAAAGGCCAGCCAAGCAAAGGTAGTTTGTTTCTAACATTTTTTTGATAATTCAACTTATACACATGAAATTTAAGAATCTTTTAAGTTTTCATGCAAAGTTTCTATTACAACTTCATGGACTTTAAAGCAAATCTTATGGTCGAGGCATGATACTGATTCAAAAGGTAAAAAAGGTAGACATGCGATAAAGAAATTGTTCTTTAATTTGACTCTTACAAGAAAACGCTGTCCACTAGCATTAGTGCTAGGACTCCAGGCAACGAGTGTTTGCTCACAATACCACACCACAACACAGAAAAAAAAAGCAGTCAACTGTCAGCCATTTAAGGAATGAACATCTGTTGTGTTGTGTTGTGTTGAGCACGAAAAGGCCATTTGATCTAGCTAGCTCCAGCCAGAGTGCAAATTGTACGAAAGTAGATTCAACCTGATCCATTAAATCCCAAAGCAAATGATCAGTTATTAGCAAATCTGAAGTTAATCTCTCATGCTTCTCTATCCCTGTACAGCAGAACTACAGTTGAATCAAACTTACAATCTAACCTCTAGATCAGCAATGAGGCAAAAGAAAGGCACAATACGAAACATGGGACATTTGGAGGGGCTAGGAACAGCATGGTCTGATCAGGTATGAGATAGACAATTAAAATGTTACAACACTGGAAGCTCAGGGTCATGCTCACAGGCAAAACAAGCAGTGTCCAGCAAGCAAATCACCTGATCTGCTTTTGTTCTCCTCCTATTATACAGATGGCTTATGAGCAAATACAAAATACAGAAATGGAAGCACAAGTAAATCACTGTTTCACCCCCGTAAAAGCTGTTTGAATTTTCTGTCATGAACCACATTAGGGAATAGGGTCCAGGGACACAATATGCACAGTATTTGTCCACTGAGAAGCAACTGTGTAGGCTGTGTCTTTATTCTCTGGATACAGAAGGGACAAACTCATTAAAGAATATTATGACCAGGGTAGATGCTGCAAGGAATGTGTCAATCGGCTGGAGAATCTAAAACTTGGTGTTAGACTCTTAAGAGTTTGGTCATTTAGGAATGATGAGAAATGTACACTAATCAGTGTACATTTTTGGAATCCTACTCCCACTCACCTCCCTGAGCTATGGATTCTCACAAAAGTGTTCAAGACAAGACAGGAATTAAGAAAAACAGGGACAGTACAGGAATTTGGGGATGAAGTAAATCATATCTGATCTTCCTAAACTGCAGAACAAGCTTGAAAGTCCCATGATCTACTCTCACTCCAATTTCTTAGATTTTAAGTCTGGTTAATGAATTAATCCTTAAAATCCAGAAGGATATTTGTGCTCAGCTGTATTAAAAAAGGAATCGAGTGTAACCTGTGGTGGAATTCAGTATCCAATAGCACAGAACTAAACTCCAGAGTTAACCAAGGTCCTCCCTAGAAATGTATATTTTTACAACACTTATCGCCACCATCATCATCTTTTCATTCGAGATTGGGAAATTATCCCCAGGGCCTCAGTATGGCACGTTAAAAAGTACAGCATTGAGAGATTTGAGAAATATTTGCAGAATAGGTTGTGCGAAGTGACACCACTAATCTTGTTAAAAGCTTATAGTTGAAATTAAAAGTAAACAAAAATTATAATTCCTACTGGCTTTGCAATAATCCATCTCATTAAGATAAAGGAAAAGGCAATTCTATTGGATATCCACTCAATTCTACCTAGTGATGCCAATACTACATTATGCCCTCTTTTCCACACTGTTTTTAAAAGATTTGATGATAAATTTATGGAAACAGTTAAGTAACCCAATGTAATCTTAAATACCACAATTCTATGGCTAAATTCACAAAGCAGCATGGGATTATGATACAGAGGACAGGTTGTATAAATATGAAAAATGCCACGCATATAGAAATACAGCAAACGACTAGCTATGGCGCCATTCCTATAATCCTATTAATCACCACTGAAACACTTAGGTTAACAATTGCCACTTTGAAGTTTGCCCTGAAAATAATTCTTCACATCTTATACTACTGAAACTCAGACCTCCATTTAACTGTACAAAGAAATTAAAACTAGGTATATTAAAAATGCAACTGAATGAGTGCAGAGTAGAAAAATTCTGAAGTCTAATGCACACAGCTTCGAGAAACATTTGTATCTTAGTAAAATCATTCAAAAATCAAGAAAACTCTTCTGCCAAGGTTTTATCACTGATTTTTCAGTCAGAGTGGCACATGCAAGATAAACCCGAGGAAATTATGCAAACCTTTAGCCTGAAAATACGTATTTTTGGAGTGTGTTCTATATGGTAGTGACAGCTGGCTCCAGAGCTGTCATTTCTAATCAATCAGTCGCCTTCAGTATCTTGGAGGTCAAGCTAGACAAGGCTGCCATCACCTCTAGTGTCAACTTCCTTTTCCCATCTAATCATAATATCATTAAAACAAATCAAGGAATGTGTGCTTGTTCCCCCCAAAGTACAATGTAATTTAAGCTATTAAATATCTTTAACATTGTTTATGTTATCCAAAAAGAATAAGATGTGGTATTTTAGGGCTAGCAGTCAATGGATTGGAACAAAAGTAACCCTTTAAGTGCCGCAGAGCAATCACTTCCATTTATACTGTGCCATGTGAATGAGGTGCTAAAAATAGTCCGCTTTACTATAGCCATGCAAGTTTTCTATTTTAATTTGCAACTTACAAACTAGAGAGAGATTTTTAGGTAAAGAAATTAGCTGGCATTTCTTTACAAGTTAGATCGCTCCAAATCCAAACAAATAACTCCATATTTTCAGATTACGAAACATATCTTTCAGTCAATATGCTTTAACGGGAGTGATGAGTCAACTGTGAAATATTAAATTCTCTACAATGAAATTCAGCTCAAAAGCCATAAGTAGAACCCTGGGTTATCATTCAAATAGTAAAGATTGAAAAAGAGGAATATGGACGATACTTTGATTCACGGTTTATTGGCAACATTTTTTCTGAACTCAATTTCTTCCTAGTGAGGCAAAGGAACAGGTATGACAACAAGAATGTAGAGCATATTGCATTACAGTTTCTCACTTTCTAGTTAAAAAGGCAACATGATGAACTCTGAAGTTGAAAGTCACGACCAATTGTAAAGATTGAAACAGGATGCAAAAAAGCTGATTCTATACAAAAATATCATAAAATATGTACACCATAAGAAAACGATCTAACAATGCAATTGAGTGACATTGAGAATTCAATTTCCCAACAAGATTTATTTGCAATATGGAAATAAAGGCTTCACATTAATACTAATCTAAGATTGGAACCAAGTGAACAGCACGACAAAATCAACCAGTCTGTCAATTAACTGTAGATACATGTTAATTGACACATTTTGAGCGATTGTTTTTTGATTCTGATCCAATCACAACCTCCAAGTGCAAACTGCTGCAGTTTCCAAATTTCATGATCACCAGAACACTCAAAAAGTATTCATAAAGTTAAATTGATGAGTAATGTTACGGACTAGACCAAATCCCCTTAAACCATAGCAAGGAGATGGCCTCAACCCTAACTTTTATCTTAAAGGCAAGTGTAAGGTGCTGCATTCCAGATGTCATTCACTTGGTCAAACTACTAAGCTTTAAGCAAAACACACATTATTCTCACACCACAGTTAAATACAAAAAAAATTAGCATAACTCACTATCAAAATACTGAACAAAATAATATTATTTGACTGTTACTCAACTGTTCCAATATAGCGGCATCCCATAAACACACCCTTGACATAGAATGTGAGCGAATCAGTTTTGCTGAATTTGCCTATCTCCAGTCCAAGAGAAAGCAAAAATAAAAAATATGAATCTAACAGCAGAGACAGAACAAGCTTTTTGCAGCAGCAGAGAGATCGATCAAGCAGTTTCAACTCCAAAGACCCCAAGTTCAACTGAAAGCAAAACTAAAACTGAGTCAATGCAAGCCTGACTCCACCCACATGCTCTAATTTTTAAAAACCCCAAAGCTATTTACTATTTTTCATGGAGCGGACCGTTCAGCACCAGGTTTACATCATGGCTAGATTTCAAGAGAAACAAGACAGCCAAATCCCTCTTTAAAGGCACATATTGTAACAGTAATTAAATAGTTTTGGTAGTTTCACTTAGCATTATCTTGATGTACGTTGCTGTAGTAAGAAGCTCAAACATTGGTCAGCTTTTACATGCTATGCTGGATATTTGCAGATTGAGTGCAGTGGTAAGACCGCATTTTATTTTGTTTATTTTTGCACTATTGCAACCAAATGATATTCTTTTGGTCCAAGGATTAACTGAGGTGGTTATAGTTTAAAATCATGTTTCTTGCAGCACACTTAACTTGTATATAATGCTACATTTTCTAGAACAAAGAGCAAAATGAGTTTCCATAGAGCTAATGAGTTCTAAACGAGAGTAAAAATGCTGGATGATAATTTTGATTGGCTCATGACCAGGTGATCAGGGCTTGCATTGGGGCAGAACACCATCTCGCCTGCAGACAAAGCATAAAAACTCTCATGGTGGTACTAGTATGTCTCCACTAATAGCTTGCTGTCTTGTCTTCCACTCACTTCTTCCTGCAAATCTTCTGTTGAAGAAATAAAATACCTTCGTAAGGAAATGCAAGGACAATTCCTCAGTGAAAAGAAAAACACTGGTGTGCAAACATCATGTCAATGGCAAAGAACTACAAGCGACTGGAAGAAACAAACAAACCCTGCGGTCCAGGCTGGTGCTATCATGCACTGTTGCCCTAAACTTTTTTCCCAAAAAACTTAATATCCATGTCGTGTCTGTCCCTGCATGGTTTTTTTTTTGGGGGAGGGGGCTGGGGATCTCAAGAAAGGATAATGTTTCAGTTGTGAAATTCAGTTAGCAATTCAGATTTCCTAATTGCCATTGGGTGAAAACTATTTGTTCAGAAGGCTATTTTCTTTAACAGAATTGCTCATCACATTTCTGTACATCAAATAAATTGGGGTCTTGCAGCAGATTGAAGAAACATTTTCACATATGTAATGACTTTGGGAGCAGAGAGGCTCGATTTCCAATGCACTACCTCTGAGATACGACAACAATGATTGCATGGCTATATATTCTGCAGGACAGTACTTTAACCTTTATTATTCTAAAGGAAACACATGCATTTAGGGAGGGACAAACACAACAGAAATTAAGAAGGGCACTGCTACATAGTTGACAGCAATATACAATTTTCAAAGGAACACATCAGAATTTAGCTTATGGAAAATCCAGAACTGTGATGTCTCTGCATGTGTGCTCAAAATATCTATTCTAGAAGAGAGATTTTGGGAAATTACCAGCATACCAGATACATATGCAACTTCTATTTAACAATCGTGAATTAAGTGTTCAATTCAGGTAAGATAGATTTATAGATTAGTAAATTTAATGAGAGAAAAAAAACTCAAAAAAGTCTGATCCACATTAGATCATATTCGCAGAGTGGTAGGATGGGACGGTTAGTGTGTTGTCCCACTAAAAGAAAATGGATTTCTGGCCATGACTAGCTCTAACTGTCAAACAGCCTGCTAACAATTAGTGTGGAGATTTGCAGCTGTTTGGTGAGATGCCAAAAAAAAGACCTATGCTCTCAGAACTGTACCGTGTCGTTGATTTCAGGATGAGACACAGAATGACGAGTCTATTTGTAATTAAACAAGATAACAGATCAAATACTAAAAGTATTTGTAGAAAGTAACTGAAAATCATCACTGTCAAGAGAAATGTATGTTATTTTAGGATAAATGTGGTCACTACCTCAACTTCAGATCTCAGTCAATGTAGGTATCTGCCATTTTTCTGTGGAGCCAGAGGAAATTCTCCAAGCACAGAATATGGTATTTTGCATGCAAAGACTAACAGCCCATTATCTTCACTGCATGTACCACCATTTTGTTCAAAGGCAGCAGTTGCACAAAGAAAAATTGTCTCATTATAGCATGAATGGTGCTAATTTGGATTTGTGCTCATGTCAAGTGGCAAACTTTACACTTTATAGGGTGGCAAATATGACATTGATAAAGTGTTTTATTTTCACAGCACAACCGTGTTTATAATTAAGTGACATATTGGACTATATATTGGGTAGTTTACACAGCATCACCTCTAACAGAACTGAATCCATAGCAGATATTAAAATAACTTGCAACCCTTAATTATTCCTCTACTTTAACAGATGTTTGTGGAACAAACAGCATCAATTTAACATGAATAAATATAGCTATAAGAGGACAAAATCTAGTTAACAGTAAAGGTATTCAGAAAATACACCAATAGCTGCTGTTTTTTATAGTTTTGTATTACAGAGGACAATAATTCTATCTTTAAAAAGTTAGTGCCATTACTCAGATCACAATACTGTTGACTAAAAAAAAAACAAACTTATCCTTACCATGTATCATAATCAAGAACATCCCAAAGTGCTTCACAGCAAAAGAAGTTTCTTTTTAAGTCTCCGTTATAATGCAGAAAACAGAGTCTATCCACACAAAGCATGATCACAAAAATAGCAATTAACTATTTAATAAAGTCACCCCCCATTTCAGATGTTCATTGAATGGTAGATCTTTACTAACACCTGGAGAAATCTCTTGCTTCACTTCAATTAAAGCTGTGTAACCTTTTGTGAGAAAGCTGTTGAAAGACAGCATATCTGATATAAACCTCTCAATGAAGTGTCAATTTCAAGTGTGCTCAAGTCTTTGTAACGGTCCTTGAATTCATTACTTCTTAGAAGCAAGACTATCACTATTGAGCCATGGTTACACCTCATGTATTGCATCAGAGGCATTTAAATATTATTGCTGGAGTGAGTGGAGAGCACTCAATTACTTCTTTTGCAAGAATAATGGAATGCCCAAGATTGTCTCACAATCTGTAGTGTTAAAGTTAAATATGGACGATAACATTGCTTCGTCCTTTTTGAGAAAGGGCAGGTGCATTTTAACAACAGGGCCATTGCTATAATGATAACAAAATAGAAATTAAAAAGTGTTCAAAATTCCAACAGGCATTTGTGGCTGACTATTCAAATCCTTCTACTCTATTTAATTCAACATAACATACTTCAGTTATCAGATACAATTAGTTTGCACAAAGGACAGCTACACTGGTACAGTAAACACCATCTGTGCCTTACATAAAGTCTAACAAGAGATAGATTCAATGAATCTGAGGCATTACAAAACCTTTGATGCAAATACATTCATGTTCAGATTATAGAACAGCACAGGTTACCAAAGTCAAGAATAATTAATTAGTTGAACTTGTGATGTACTCTTAACATCGAGATTGAAATGTACGTCAAACAGCATTGCAAAATAATAAATTGGTCAAGCTTTCGAAGTACAATCAAAATTCTCAATTTGTAAATACAAGACTAAAAAATACAATTAATTTCACTTCTTTCTACATCTATATCTTTAATAATCATTCATTCATTTTATTCAATAAAAGAACTCAAGTACAGAACTGAATTGGAAAAATGTTATTCCACCCAATAAATAAGTAAATAATTGGCATATAAATTTAACTGCACATCCAACCTAAAGTTTTTCAACATTTCAGTTAATCACAAAAAAGCACATAGATCACAAACAAATGATGGCTTATTACTCCATAAAAGAAATATTTAACACTGACATTCTAGAGTGGGATCTGAAATCTGTTCCAATTTATAATAGAGGCAAGCCTTCCATGCATTTGTTGCATTCCAAAAAATAAACAAAATCAATAAATCTTTATGATTAGCTTCAGCCTGAATAGGTTAATATTTTCTTGTTTTTCCCAAACTATTTTTGAGCATATTTTTTTTTAATATAGCTCGAACCAACATCCAAGTTACAAAGTAAAATTTCTGACCATTGCCAACTAAATTGCGGACCAAAATTTTAATGGTAGGCAGAATCTAATATCTATTCTTCTTTACTGAACACTTGCTGATCTCACACCAACTCTCCCTCCATTTCCTCACTCTTCTCCCCACCTCCCGGTGAATCAAAGCTCGTAACAGAAATATTTAAACAAAATACTCACATTATTCATCTTGTTCACTTCAAATACTAAAATCAATCAATACTCAGTACTAAAATATATTCTAGATTTACAAAAAGCCAACAGGTATTCCTTTGAGCCCAAGAACCTTGGGATTAAAAAAAAAGTACATTTTTGTTAAATTTTGCTCTATTTGACCATATTGTTTCAATAAAAGGAGAGGGGGCAAACAAATTAATGACTATACAAAGTCAGCACCTTACACTGGAAAGCTAAACATACAATAAAAAATTGTATTAAATCCTTACCAAATCCAACACTCCTCAGGCCATTAACATATGCTAATATATCAATGTAATCAGAAAAACTCAAATCGACAACTGAGAAATAAAACTCAAATGATACCAAATAATAGGAGAATGGAACCGAACCATCCAGACCATTTGACCAATCATGAAAACAGAATATTTTAGTTATGCCCGTTCATCTAAGAAAATTCCTTCAAAATCATCCTACCCAAAAAAGCAGCTTTGCTTTTGCCCCACTTTTTGTCCCCGTGATGTCAATCTGAACAGATGGTCAGACAGTGCTCAACGACTGAAGGAAAAAATGTTCAGACAAAATAGCGATTTTGTCTAGCCCATCTAGAATGACCCGATTGGACAAAATGATCACATGAGCTACAGCCCCAGCCACGTGACAAATCTTTTTCCAAATACTCCTCTTTGGTCTTTGACTGCTGTACATTAAAATCTCTCATCGTTTTGATGGCACAAACAGAAAAACCATTTCTCCGACCAGAGCTGCAGGCTACCATACTGCGCCAAGTATTACCACAGCTCGGAAACAGCTCTTCGCAGGGCTAAGTCAGCTTACTGGGACAGTAGTTAATCTTTTAGCTTAGAAATCAAAATGCATTTCATTGGGCTCCAAGCAGCCTCCTTATGAACACAATGCAGGACATTTTTCCAAGGAAAGGTTTACTGAAATACATATAGAACTAGAACAGGGATTAAAAAAAGTGAATGAGCACGAATGAGCAAAATGCTCAGCGACCTCGTAACTAGCCATCCAGTGTCTCCCTTCAAGCCAAATGTGTCCACAGCACTGCTTATTTCTGAATTTTGTGTCAGATTTAGGAAATGCTTCACTGCATTTGTTGGGTCTTTACTTTAGACATAAATGGTAATTATTTTAATTAAAAGCAAAATGCATTGTAAATCATATACTTTGCTCTTTCATAAATTGCTTACATTCTAGAATTTTAAAACAGCTCCTACTCAATGCACATTTCAACAAAAAAAATTTACATAATTTCTTTGTATCTATTCATTCTAAGATAAGCACTCATCTGAATACAGTTACACTATAAAATCTTCATACAACTTTTATACTAATTCATAGAATCTATGATGTGCAAAGCAAACCAGGATACTACTGAACCAGAGTTCCCAGCGATCATGCCTGTTTATTCAGATAGGCAATTTTATAAAGGAGAGAAGAAAGTTTAAAATAGCAAGCATGTTAATGCAGATCAAGGTGCTGAAGGGATTAAAATCACCTATTGCAAGCCCCATTTAGAATACGGTGTCCAATTTTGGGCCCCACACCTCAGGAAGGACATACTGGCACTGGAGTGTGTCCAGCGGAGATCCACACAGATGATCCCTGGAATGGTAGGCCTAACATACGATGAACGGCTGAGGATCCTGGGATTGTATTCATGGGAGTTTAGAAGGTTGAGGGGAGATCTAATAGAAACCTACAAGATAATGCATGGCTTAGAAATGGTGGACGCTGGGAAGTTGTTTCCGTTAGGTGGGGATACTAGGACCCGTGGGCACAGCCTTAGAATTAGAGGGGGTCAATTTAGAACTGAAATGAGGAGACATTTCTTCAGCCAGAGCGCGGTGGGCCTGTGGAATTCACTGCCATGGAGCGCAGTGGAGGCCGGGACGTTGAATGTCTTCAAGGCAGAGATTGATAAATTCTTGATCTCGCAAGGAATCAAGGGCTATGGGGAGAGCACGGGTAAGTGGAGTTGAAATGCCCATCAGCCATGATTAAATGGCAGAGTGGACTCAATGGGCCGAATGGCCTTACTTCCACTCCTAAGTCTTATGGTCTTCCAAGAACATAAACCTTAAAACAAGCCTGATAGGTTTCTAACATCAGAATACTTAGTTGCAAGCAGATGAGTTGCATTAAAATATTAATTTTACATATTTTTGCACAATTTTACAGGCATATAGGAATATTTTTGTATAGAAACTGTACTTTTATACAGGAAAGGGAAAATTAATCATTCTGAACATAATTATTCATTTTCCATCATGGAGAGGTCTAACCAAAAATAAAAAAGGAGAGAAAATTTTAATTTACAATGTGAGCAGATTCTAGTTAAGGTAGTTGGCAAGGATGTTGTCCATGCTGCACATCAGAATTTGCTCAAAATGTAGTGCAGGTCTGTTAACTTTGAAGGAAGAAAAGATTATTTTGATATTGAAAACTGAATCATAATGTTAAGTTTAATGTGCACCATCATTGGCTAAATAACTGACGAAAGACAGATGCCGGGTACCTTAAATTTTTCTTCAAAAGTTTGCACCACCATTTTAAACCAATCGAGTTCTGCCACATATTTCTCTTTAACACTAAACTTCTAAACCACAAACTGCTAGACCATTTGTACCACTCCACCATTAGAATCATGCAAGCCTGCGCCCAATGTGACTCAAGTCATCCAATGTACTTGTTCACCATTCTTGTTTTTTTTCTCCCAAATTCTTCAAGTTCTTCAGAAAATATGACTGTGGCTGTTTTTATTGCTCAGCATGTTTCCGGGTGCTGCACAATCTGTCCCACACTCATGAATTTGTATATACAAGACGAAAGAATAAAATGAATGGATGGAGAGAAATTGTAATTAGCAGTACATCATAAGACATAGATAATCTAGGTAAGGGATTCCCAAACCGAGTCACAACCTTCAATACAGGTGACCAGAACTCTGGGCTTGATCTGAAATAGCAACAGCTGCAGTCGAACTCTGACTATGTGCTAAGAACTACAAATCTTCGGAATTAATTAATCTTTAAAGCTCAATTCCCACTTCAAAAAGGCATGCCTTAAAAATCCTTGAAGATTAAACACACGGCCTCAGCCCTGATCTCTGCTCTCCACCCATTCTCAGCAGATTCTTGGTAATTTAAACCTTGAAACAGGATCACAGTGGAAAGGAAGCTTGGGAAACACTAGCCTCAGCCAATATAAAGTGCTCACCTGGGGCAGGAATTAAGGCACATTAGTGAAACAATGCAGGAAGGTCTTAATTCTACAGAAAGTTATACAGTAAAATCAAAAGTGAAACTAAGAAAACCTGAAACTCTAGTTGTGGTAAAGCCCCAAACTGGTACCTCCAAATTCGGTGAACCCATGCAGTCTTGTTTTACAACTTAATCATTAATAAGGGGAATCAAAGGTTACAGGAGAATGGGGTTGAGAAACATGTTAGCCATGATCGAATGGCCTAATTCTGCTCCTACATCTCATGGTCTAACTGCACCCGCCAACTGAAGCGTTAGGCCACATGGAGCACAAAATTTGTAATTTTAGCTAAAAACTTAGAAAGTTCAACGTGTAGTCAGTGAATCTGATATGAAACTGGAGTGAAGGGGGAAAAAAAGCAGACACTGCAAATGTAAGGGATATCCCAGTGTTTGTCAATCATTCTGAAACACAAAATGAACATCCTTAATAGTCTCAGGAGGTAGTAGGAACTGCAGATGCTAGAGAATCTGAGATAACAAGGTGTAGAGCTGGATGAACACAGCAGGCCAAGCAGCATCAGAGGAGCAGGAAAGCTGATGTTCCGGGCCTAGAAGGGTCTAGGCCCGAAATGTCAGCTTTTCTGCTCGGCCTGCTGTGTTCATCCAGCTCTACACCTTGTTATCCTTAACAGTCTGACAGGCAGGCATTCTGTTCAGGAAGGAAGAGAAGAACAACTGTCTGGATTGACTTTGTTCAAGACAACCTGAGCAGAGAATGTTCCAATCTCCCATCCAATCTAGTGAAGTGGCAGAGAACCTGAACCTCAAGGAGCTCATCTACAGCAAAAGATAGGTGGGCTAATTAAAAGACAAGGCACAGCATCACTTATTAGTGTCATTGGTGATGCAGTCACAGTAGCAGTGACAATGATTGGCTAAATAGTCTTGTACATAGTGAACAAAAAATGCAACTGACTTGCAAAGGAGGGAACACGTCACTGTGGTCTGTGCCAAAATTAATGATGCCAACAAGTTATCGCTCATGATAACAATGTCAAAAAAGCCATGCTGCTTTGTGAATGTGTCAAAAAATTGCCCACAGTAGGTGGCTTACAAAACCCCAATTGGATGGCCAACAACATTGAGTCAAGATCAAGAGAGGAGACAAATCATATCAATAAAGAAATAGAAGATTACCATCATTACAGACAACTGTGCTGCGTACCCTGAATTTCTAGCTTCAAGACACCTCCTCCCAACACTATGACCAAGGGCCAGCCAAGTGATTGGGAGTGATTAAAACCTTAAAGTCATCAATAGCTCATGTCAAGTTATCAAGGCAATTGACAATGAGTACAACCAACTGAGCAGCTAATGATCACATTCATGATGAAAGCAGAGTGGGAAATATTGAAAGATGCCACAATCACCAACTTGTCATGCTGGGTTTAAGCAGATTGTCAGTGTGCAAGACACCAAGAATGAGGAGCAGCAAGGCAAAGCCAAGCAGCCCAATGACAAGGTTCCTCATTCCTGCAGATGGCTTGTTTATAAATTCCAGTGGAATCAACCATGGAAACATTAGCCAAAGTGGGCAACGTATCCTAAATGACAGATGGGACAACTATAAATGCAGCATATTCATCAAATGAGAAGGGGATGACCTTGAAAAGTGAGGTGAATGTCTGTTCACCTGTGCGTTACATTCTTTTCCTGGCTTTTTAAGTGGGTTAAAAAGTAATACCTTACACATTTCAATAATTTTAGTGCAAAGTTTATCAGTAAGGACTGTCACAGCACAGTCTGTAGAGGATCAGAGGATGCTCCAACAGCAAAATCTGGATTTCTGCATTTAAGTGTGTAAATAAAAGCCAGAAATTGCTGTCCCTTTTACTCAACAATGGCGAGCACTCATCAGTACAAAGTCCAGGTTAATTAGATTTTAGAGATCTCGTTGAGGAATAAATATTGCCCACACATCTGAAGGCCAGGACAGAATCTCAAGCTAATTCAACAGAGGGTCTCTCTCTCTCTTTCAGCAGCAGCCCCCAAGTGCTATATTGGTTTGCATCGGCCTAGAATTTGCGGTCAAGCCTCTGGAATCAGGCTTGAGCCTACAGTCTCAACTCAAACACATGAATGGCCATTGAGCTACTGACAGTATCTTGGTGGTCATGATATTGATGTATGAAGCAATGAATGATCGCTCCCATCAAAATACTGCATGCACCTCCTCTTGGGACTAAACATATTGACATATATTGTCTAGGACTGCAGCACAGGTGATCATCCTGACAACAAATTTCTCAGAGCCAAGCAAATCAATGTCCAAAAAGCTAGAGAATGACAAGCTCCTAAGGATACCTTTTCAACATGTACACTAAATCAAAAATACGATCAAACAAACATTCTCCCAAATGAGAGAACGTTATTGCTTTTTGTTAAGCTAAGAATGCACACAGGCTACCCATTAGAACCAAAGTGATCATCACAGAAGGCTACTGTTCAGCCCACGATGCCAAATTTTATTAGGGACCAGTTCTCAAATAAGCATCTCACTTCAGTGCCATGATGCCTCCTCCCTGGAGTCCTGCACTTTATTCATTTTCAAATAATTACACTATTCCCTTCGACGTTCCACAATGGAATGGGTGTCCACTATGCTCGGGCACTGCATTCCAGATGCTGCATGCAGAAGTCTTTCTTCATATCAGTTTTGCTCCCTTCATTAATTACTTCAAACCTGTGCCTTCTCAATTTTACAAATTAGAACATGCTTACATTATTTAGTGTTCAGAACTCTCAATTTTAAATACTTAATTCAGGTGACCTCTTCAGCTTTCCTTTCTCCAAGGGAGAAGGGTCACATCTTTGTTAATCCATCTTCACATGTGAAATTCTTTGTCCCTGAAAGTATTCTCAAACATCTTCAGGTTCAAACCTCTGCTGTCTTTTCAATTCCAACACATCCTTCCTAAGATGCAACATCAAGAACTGGACACAATACTCAAGCTAAGGCCAAACTAGCACTTTATACAAAGTCAACACATTTAACACTCCCGATTGATAAAGCCTAGGGTACTGTGCACTTTAACTACTGACTTAAACCGTTCTGCCAACTTGCCTCACTTAAAAACAGACTAATGCAGAAGTAGACCATTTGGTCATTCAAGCCTGCTCTGCCATTCAGTCTGATCATGCTGATCGACCAACTCAATTGCCTGTTCCTGCTTTTCCTCCATATCCTTTGATTCCCTCGGCTCCAACTGCTACATCTAACTCATTCCTGAAATCATACAATGCTTTGGCTTAGACTGCTTTCTGTGGTCAAGAATTCTACAGGCTCACCACTCTCTGGGTGAAAAAAATTCTCATCTCAGTCCTAAATGGTTTACCCCATGATCTTAGAACGTGACCCCCTAGTTCTGGACTCTACCGCCATCCTTCCAGCAAGAATCTCATTAGGTTTCTATGAGATACCTCCACGCCTCTCACTCTTCTGAACTGCAGCAAATAATCCTAACCAATTCTCTCATATGTCAGTTTCCCCATCCCAGGAATCAGTCTGGTCAACCTGTACTGCACTTCCTCTACAGCAACAGCATCCTTCCTCAGACAAGGAGGCCAAAACTGCACATAATATCCCACGTGCAGTTTCACAAAGGCGCTGCACAATTCCAGCAGGATGCCCCTGTTCCTGTACATTCATCCTCTTTTGAAGGCCACCATACCATTTACTATCTGCTGCACTTGCATGTTTACCTTTGTTAACTCAGTGTAAAAGGATACCCAGGTCTTAATGCACATTCCCCTCTCTCAATTCATGGCCATATAATCTGTCTTCTCGTTTTTGCTCCAAAGTGGATGACCTTTCATTTAATCACATTATGTCGCATGTACCAAGCATTTGCTCACTCACTCTCTGCATTCTCGTTTATGGACATGGACACCCGTGTCCCTCTTTACCTCTTTCAGAATTACACCCTTAGTCTCTCCATTCGCTTCCTTCCAAAACGTTTCACCTCAATTCACTGCATTGAACCTCATTTGCCACCTATCCACTCAACTCACCAACTTGTCTATGTCCTTTTGAAGTTCTACACAGTCCATCTGAAAGTTCATATCAACTACAAATTTTGAAATTATACCCTGTAAACTAAAGCCACCAAGGAAAAACAGACCTTAACAGTTTGGAACTCTACTATAAACCTTTCCACAACTCGAGAAATATCAACTAACCAATTCTGTTTCCTGTCAATCAATTTTGTATCCATGTTGCTACTGAACCTTTTATCCCACGTTTCAATCATTCCAACTCTCCTGCCCATTCCTGTAACTTTGTTGCCCTTCAAGTTTTTAATCAAAAGTTACCATTAAGTATTGGTCCTCCTGATGTTTTTCCAGTCTTCATTGTTTCCAAATTTCATGTCAACAATAAACTTTGAAAGTATATCCTATATATCAAATTCCAAACCGTTAACTCAGAGGACCTAAAACCTATCCGCCCGAAACACTATTGTATACAGCATCGTTAGTTATGAAGATTGTACAACGCAAATCCTGATAGTTAACAGGTACTGCACATTCTACCGAGAACAAATTTATACTCTTGGAAACAATAGGTCAAAATTCCTTTTTTTGCACTGCCCAGAATGCAGTGCAGAACATGACTACCTCTAATCATTCACCCAATCATTTTAAGAGACAAAACATCACGAGTTAGTGTTACATAATTTCTTGATCCATTTCTAGCAAATGCCAAGAATCATCTAGAATTCAAATTTTCTGTCCACAGCTCCCAAAATTAGGAGCAATGGTTCATATTTATCAGTGAGCAAACGAGCAAAATGAAAATATCAGGCACAAATGGCAGCCAACTTTGAAACCATACAATTAAATCAGCACAACAGAAGAAATCGCTACATCCATCACATCTTAAACTGCATTACAAATGAGAATAAATGAACCTTTAATCGTGAAATAAGAGACCACTCACTTTGCCATTCTAATGAAATACTGTTAAGGCTAACCACTAGCTCAGGGATCATATTCAAATATCAAAACGTCACATTTCTCTGTTTAGCATTTTTCTACAACAGGTTCTAGTATGTCATTACATTTGTTTTTCATTCACCCATCTTTGAAATTCTTAGCTTTAAAACCCAACAAATAGCTTTCACGTAGATTTAACAATTCCTGTCTCAACTCTCAAAAATTTGAGGAATGGTTTTCAATAGCAGTTAGCAGTCAGTTTAAATCAATCTAGTGTGGAGCTGGAGGACCAGAGCAGGTGAGGTAGCAGAGAAGCAGGCAAGTCGATG
>JAHRHZ010000144.1:11853038-11867108 GCA_024137785.1 Ginglymostoma cirratum | reverse complement strand
GGTGAGTGACTCTCAGAGTATCTGCTCTCTGTATGCTATAATCACCATCATTTTCTGGTTGCTAACCATTTTAACTCCCACTCCCGCGGTGACATGTCCATGCTGGACCTCCTCCAATGTCACAATGACATAACATGCAAACTGAAGGAACAGCACTTCATATTCTGCCTCAGGAGCCTACAGCCCAGTGGCCTCAGCCCATGTTCAACCCTCCCTCTCATCCCTGCCCATCTTCTTTCCCACCTATCCACCCTATCCTTCCCACCGACTAATCCCCACTACCCTTACCTTCCCCCAGACCCGTCCTCCTTCCCTCTATTTCACAGTTCCCTTTCCCCTCCCTAGTCCTGAAGGGTGTAAACCCGAAATGTTGACTTTCCTGCTTCTCTGATGCTGCTAGACTTGTGTTCCTCCAGCTCCACATTGTATTGACTGACTCCAGCATCTGCAGTTTTTGCTATCTCGTAGAAGTTAATCTAATTTGCACAAACGTGTGAGCCATCATAAAGCTCAGTGCTTATGTGAACACGAATATTAGGAGCAGCTTAGTGAGGAGCAGCCATTATTCTATACTGACATGGGAAAACTGACAAGCCAATTGCAAATTTTCTATAAATTGGTAAATAAGTTTACTGTACCTTAGAAGGAAGGTTCTTGTAAAAGGAATAGAAAGATAAAATCAGCAGATTCAGAAGAACAGTGGTACACCAATTTCTTGCTACCAGCCCCCTTCTATATGTAGATTTGCATACTCCCCCTAGCAAGGGCACAGCATTCACCTTGAGGCCTATCAGCACATGACATGGTACCCAATGACTAATTGTTCCAGAAGGGCGTAAAAATGAACTACGTTCAGCCCAGGGTCCAAGGATGGAAATAAACAAATGATATGGGTTGCAGCCCCTCAGGGTATTGGGCACATCTTGTTTATCAATACTATTGACTTGAATTCACCTTCATCTTCTAAATGAGCAGAAGGGTCAAAAATAAATACAAATTGCACTTTGGGTACTGCAGGGTAATATGAAGTCAAGGCTTTATCAAGGGCAGATTATGTCTGACAAACACGATTGAGTTTTTGATGAAGGGACAGGCAATGGATAAAGATTAGTGCTATGGATGTTGTGTATTTCAACTTTCAGAAAGCATTTGACATGGTGCCACATGGAACGTTGGTTAGCAAATTAGAAATGTTTGCGATGGAGTGGCCCTTTATTGCATGGATTAGAAGTTGACTAAAAAGATAGGAAACAGGGGGTAAGTATTGATGCACATTTCTCAGACTGGAGAAGAGTTGAAAAGCGTGTTCTCGAGGTATTGGAATTGGGACCCTTGCTTTTGATTTATATAAACAATTTGGAGATGGATGTTGAGGGCGAAGTCTAAATTTGCAGATGATACTAAGCTAGGGGGAATAGTTAATTGAGAGAATGACACTGAATGACTTCAGAAGGACATTACCTGTTTGGCCAAACCAGGCAGACACCTGGCAGATGAAATTTCAGGGCAGAAAAACAGAGGTAATGCATTTTGGTAGAAGAAATGGAGGGACAATACAGGCACAATGATATAACTTTCAGGGAAGTACAGGAGCAGAGGGATCTTGGTTCATGTGCATAATTGTCTGGGGGTGGCTGAAGAAGGAGGAACAGTTAAGGAAGCTTATAGGATTCTTGGGTTTATAGAGGCATAGATCATCTATAAATCATTTATCAGACCACATTTGGAGTATTGTGTTCAGTTCTGGGCACATGATTTCAGGAAGGACGTTAAAGGCCTGGAGAGAGCACAAAGGACATTTATGAGAACGATACCAGGAATGAGGTATTTTAGATACAAGGAAAGATCAGAGAAATTGGGCTTATTCTCCTTGGGGCAGAAAAGATTAGCGGTGACTTACTGAGGTGTTCAAAATTATGAACAATTTGACAAGGTAAAGAACGCAATCTGTTTCCACTAGTTGGTATGTCACTAGGGATCACTATTTCAAGGCTGTCAGCAAGAGAGGTAGGACTGAGGGTAGAGGGAAGTTCTTTACTCAGAATTTCGAATGCGCTGCCTGGGACAGTTGAGGAGGCATATTCCTTATAAGACCAGTGATGAAATTAGAGGGCTTACAGACATGGGGCTGGAGAATTGGACTAACTGGGTAGCCCTTTTGTGAGGTGGTACAGACATGATGGGCCAAATGATGACCCTCCATATTGTAAAATTCTATTAATCTAAGCTTTTCCACCAAGCTTATGACTGTAAATGCTCTAAATTAGAGGTTGAGGTAGAAGTGAAAACCAGTTTGGTAGATTGCATGACATGACATGACATTCTAGGTTTGGCTTGTGCCTAGAATCCCACATCAGATGGATATAAATCACGTTTAAACAAACTGCATTGTTGCAATGCTTAAATAAAGGCATGCTGCTCTGAAGCATTTAACAATCGGAAGCGCCAGGATTAAAACCCATGACCAATAAGAGTAGCACCAACCGCAAACCCTTTAAATTATGGAACTGTACTTACATTGTCAAATAACAAGCTTCAAAATAGGTCTCTCAATCAAGTGATTATTTCCACGGAACACAGAAATAAATACATCACTTTCATATCTACACTTTTGAAGTGTGCAAAGTACACAGAGCTGAATCTCAAATGCGAACAAGAATAAAAATTAGTCTGAGACTCGTTTTGCATTCAGTGTACAATATTTCTATTTTAGCATTAGTCATCTTCTGCATATTTAATTCAATTTTTGTAGAATGGTTGTCAACTCCAATTTCAGTTAGCACCATCCTAAATATCAACTCACCGTTTTTCTACATGTTAAGTATATGTCGTGTCTCACAGCACTTAATCATAAAACACAACAGCTGATTTATGCCAGTTTGTCAGGTCTGCTTGCCATTCAATCAAATCACAGCTAATCTGATCATCAACTTCACTTTCCTGCTTTTTTCCACAACCCCGAAAGACTTACTGATCAAAAATCTGCTTCTGTACTGAATATACTTAAAGACCCGACCTGTACAGCCCTCAGCGGTAATGTATCCCACAGATTCACAACGCCCAAAAAGAAGTTCCACCTTCTGTGTCTAAAATGGGCAATCCTTACTCTGAGATCATGCCCTCTGGTTCTTGACATTCTCACAATGGGAAACAACTTCTATCCTGTCTACCTTGAACCAAAAAATCCCAGGTTCCAATAGTAAAGCTTAAGGGGTTTGGTCATAGTTAGCTTATTAATTATTAGCTTTTAACTGTGTGGAGGAATTCCAAGTAATTAGTTTTACCTACCTTGGAGTTGCTTTCAGCAGATTTGGGAAGAAATGTACTAACAATTTGTCTCCAGATGATATTGCAGCGTTACCTATTGTTGCCTGAAACAAAGAATACCAGAAAATGCTATCAAGGTTTTGTTGAGATTTGAGGAATTTAAAGGTTTAATTCAGTGAGCAATTAAGCAAAGTTGTTTAAGGCAACCCAGAGAATTTCAGGAAGTAGAAGAAAAAAGTTCACAACTCAGTACCTTGATGCACAGGCAGAAATAAGACGTACCCTTCAGCTTCATTTTTCTTCTGATAAACAGATATCTAGTTCAAATGCTTTGATGGCTAAATTTGAGTTACATGAGGCAAAGTGTGAAGAACATCTGATCCACTCATTGTAAACAAGATTTAAATTTAAAGCCTGTATCACATACCTCAACTTCTATGAATGCAGCATGTTCCAGTTCAGCATTAAAAAAGAAAGAAATTTTTACAGATCTTGTAAGATTCAGAACTTTTATTTTCATATAATGAGTGGACAATGCACATAACCAGAGTCAAGTTACTGTAGTCGAGGTTCAAGCGGCTACCAAAATGCATGCATAATTAACTGGGAATGTCTGAAATTTGCAAAATGGAATTGAACTGGAGCGAACACAAACTTAGCTTCACTGCAATAATCAAAAGATACCTCAATCGGGCAGAAGGCACAGCACAGTATTGCTCTTTCATACAACTTCCTTCGAATGACAGCTTGCAAATTTGAATTTGACATTAATTCTAATTGAGAAAAAAAAACTGACTTGCCCTTCAGCATTCACAACAATAGAAGATAAAAAGTTCAAACATTTAGAGAAATTGAAATGAAATAAGGTGAGACAGATCTTCACCTTAAACAGAAAAGAAGTTGCACGTTCCCCTTTTAAGGGGCTCTAGAAAAATAAAACATGCAATATCAATTTAACACAACCATTGATGGCTACATATTCAGTTGGAATTCCCTCTAAACCCTCCCCTCCTTTAAAGCACACCTTTAACACATCTGGGATCAAATCATTTGGTCACCTGTCATACATGGTTTAGTGTTAAATTTTATTTGGATTGATATTCCTGTGACGAGCCTTAGGACATTTCTACTAGACCATGAGCATTACTTGAACTTAAGTTATTCTTGTTATGGATAGAATCACGCACATTACATGTAGTTCAGAGTGATTTAATTCAAATTTATCAAATTCAATTTCAAGTCAGTGATATCATATAAGGGATTGACTGAAGTTGTGTAGAGTAATCATGAATTGGAAGGCAAGAAGTTAGAATGTGTTTGTAAAAAATTGATAAGTGAGAAGCACGCGTGGCTCCTTTAAGAGGTAAAGTGCTTTTCTAAGCTTAGAGATTTATGCAGAAAATGTGTCTAAGCAGCTGAAGGGGTACAGACAGTTCTAAAATTGAAACATGCATCAATTGGCTAGGTGATTGGAAACCATAGGCTTGTTTTGGTGTTTTGGCAACTAGCTGGAATCAGCCAATTAATTTAAACCAAGCACTCAGCGATTGAAAGCCAACTGAATTTAAATCTGATGGTTTTGACAACTTTGGACCAATGCTATTGTAAGAAAATCTATCCATAAACAGTACCAGGGCTCTTCTAGCTAAGAGTACTCGCAGAAAACATCCCTGACAGCCAGATCAGTGGAAGAAAGGCAGTTATGACTTGAAAACAGAAGAAAGTCTTGTAGACTTTGACAGACTAAGTTTTAATTTATTTTATTACTAGTTGGGTTTTATACATGTGGGATGTGTGTTTATTGGAGCAAAATACTAGTAGAATTTTTAGTTAGGGAATAGTTAGGAGTTATGGGATAATTCTTCGTTTTGTTAGTCATTCTGTTAATTTGTTCACTACTAAGGTTAAATATATAAATTGTTATTTGTTACTTATAAAGTGAATGTCAGGGATTTTCCTTCATTTAACTTCCCCTTCTCTGTAACAGTTTAACAGATTAGGCGAGCTTCGAGGAATTTCATGTTTAATTGTTAGAAGGGGGATCTCTACGACTGCCATAACAGATTGGGGGCTTGAAATGATTTTAATTATCCGAGGGGTTTGACATCCCTCCCACCATTGTAATAGAAAACTACTGTAATTCACAAACAACCCAGGAGGAATCTAAATTTGAAACAAGGGAAACTTAATTATTAGTATACAGTGTCCATGGTGCAAATACAATGACAATTAAACTACTGATTGGACGTACAGAAACATATTAAGGATGAAGGTGGTGATCAGGGGCTTGATGGGCTAATATATGGTCGTCTTTTCCAGTCTGCTCTTGCAAGTTCAACCTCCACAGAGCAGAGTCAAATCTGGACAAGTTGTAAGAAGTGCATCATTTGCAGGAAGCTTCTTTATAAAAATCACTTACTTAGTTACTGCTGACAGTTGTTTACTCTGCTGTCCTTTTAAAAAAAGGAAAATTAGAACAATGTTGTCAAAATCCTGAACTAAAATGTTTCAGTGCTGCGACCATGCATCACAAACAGGAAAACAAAGTTACCCGTTCAATGCAAAACTAATTAATTAGAAAAATGTTTCTTTTATTTCATACCAGCAAATCCATGTATTATCAACTCTGACAAAAAATTCAGATGCAATACAACACTTTCCAAGATTATAGCTCAACGTTTGATACAGGTGATAAGTCAAAATCTAATGCAAGCTTTTGCACTAGGCATACGATTTGCAGCTTTTTTCTTATTACATCATGTCACACAGAGCCGTGACCTAAAACAGTTAACAAATGTTCTTGTCCTGTAGATAAACAGCACTAATGGAAAATTTTGCCTTGCGCCTCATTAAGCGACAGGCTCATTGTAATACTGTTGTTGCCTTCTAGCTAAAACCAGTATTCAAAAGCAAGCAGCTCAATATTAACAATGGCCATCTCTCTGCCTCTCCACACGTTCCACCATCAACCCCTGCCCACCCCCCAACCCTCACCAAAAGCTGTCTAAATCTGCTTTGTATTAATACCACCTGCTGTTGCCATTAGCAAAATATAATGGAATAAATCCTTTCTAGGGCCTATAATTACTGGACAAAAGGAAACCAAAGGCTTAATATAGTTCAGAATCTGACAATCTCTTGTACCGTTGTAGCATCAGACAAAAAGAAACAATTCTATGCAATTTAGTTACCAAAAAACTAATTTCAATCATGAGGTTTAAGGTATTCCATAACATTTCTACAACTGACACTGGAAGGACTTTATGGGTAGAAACAGAAATATTTGATTTTCCAGGAAGTGGGCAAGAAACTCATCAAATCTTCATCACCAAGGTATTTAAAATCCAGATGAAACAACTGCACAGAAGTTTCATACAGTATTTACAAATGGCAAAAATTGCTACCAGTCAAGAAAATTACAAGCAACAGATGAGGAATACCAAATCAGCAAGCAAATGTCAGCCTTCCACAGAAAGTTTAATGCTTTGTAAGTAACAATCTTATGAATAAAGAAAAAAAGACTGCAGCTCATGCGAACTTGGCGCAGACAGGGAGAGCATTATTTTTAACTGCTAATACTTGCAGTGGAAGCTCGAGGTATAGTATGTGGTTTGAAATTAGTCCATAAAGAAATTCAACTAAGATATAGAAGACATTGTGCCTATACAGTAGTGTGGGGGTCTCGGAGGACAGTGGGACTGTCCAGAACAAAAACACATAACTCCATTTCTCAAGAGACATTTAGCAGGTTTGTAACTTGGAGGGAGTCATGACAGGAGAAGAATCTTCTGGACAGTTTCTGGTACAAGGGGGAACAAATTACTGCAGATGCTGGAATCTGCATTCAAAACCAAGGAAAAATGCTGGAAATCATAGGTTCAGGCAGCATCCGTGGTGAGCAAGCTGACATTTTAAGTCAAGATGACTCTTCATCAGAACTGGGGTACACGGTACAAGAGGTTGGCGTAACCAACAAGTAGAATAAGGGGAACCCAAGAGACAGAATGAGAAACTACAGAAAGTGATTCCATGAGATGTTTGCTATGGTTAATATGTTAGGCCCAAGGTAATACTCTGGAGAGATGGGCACAAATCAACCACAAAATTTAAACTCAGCTAATAAGTCACAATCGTAATCTGTCATTGTTTCCTGATCTGGGCTATGTCACTCCAGAGCCGCAATGTGGGTTGACTTAACTATCCTCAAACAGATAAGCAAGACACCCAGACAGATCAAACAATAACTGAGTCTAAGATAGATAAGCGAGGCCAGGTGGACCACCAGACAGCTACCTAGGCAATGGTCACAATATCAAAGCCCACACTGCCATCCTTGCAATTTCCTCCTTATTAACATCTGGGGTCTTGTGTAAAAACTGGTAAACTCTCCCACAGCTCAGCCAAATAAAGGCCTGATCTCACCTTGCTCCTAAAATCATACATTACGTATCTCAGACAACACCATCACTGAGTATGGGACAGATGGGGAGAACACAAAAACAGAAAATGCTACTTTACTTCATCTTGTTCGGGCCTACCACAGGGCAGGCCCAGAGGTGGCAGCACAGTGGTGGACAGTCATGAGTTGCCCTGGGAGTTCATACTTAAAATTGACTCTATACCCATGAAGTCTCATAACAACCATTCCAAAAAAATTCCACTTCATACCCAGATGAATGAGTGCTCTTGCATGCAGAACTACAACTGGAAAGAGCACTGAATGTACCGAATAGGGGACTCTAATGTCCAACACCAAGAATGGCTTGGAACCACCACTACTGACTGAGCCCTAAAGGATAAGGCTGCAGCTGGTGAGGGAACCAGTAGAGAATTAAACTCACGTGACCTGATCTTCACCAAATTTGCTACTACATGTGAATCTGTGTGACATTTGTTCGTAGGTGTGGTCACTGCAAAACCTTTGTGGAGATGCAGTCCTGTCTTCACATTTAGAAAGTCCTCTATCGTTTTGGTGACACTACCACTTCGAACAGATCTGGCAACTCAAAGCTGCACATCCATAAAGCATTGCGGAACTTTAACAATATTTTATTCAACCATATAATCTAGTCTCGGAGCCAGCAAATTTCCCTCTTCACCACTGCCATCAAGCCAGATGAATTTGTACAAGCAGATACCAGCCATTCAGCCCATCACGTATGTTCCGCCATTCAATGGGAACATGGCAGATCTGAATATTCAGCTTCAGTTCCCTACCTCATCTCCATAACCTTTTATTCCCTTACTGCCTAAAACCAGTATTGCTGGACTGAATATACTCAATGACTGTCTATGGTAAGGTATCCCACTACCCTAAAAAAAATTCCGTCTTAACTAGAGCAACCTTTTACTGTGAGATCTCGACCCCTGATCCCAGACTCTTGCATATAGAGAAAAAAAAAAAGAGAACTAAAAGATGTAAAATACTTAACCAGGTCAGAAATAGGAAATGTGAACAAAATATTAAAAAGGAAGACAGATTAAGGTGAGTTTCTTTATACAAGTTTATATATAACAATCAATTGCAGACAAATTTCACTCAGGTGTTGACATGGTACTCATTCCAAGGACATGACTGAAAAACCGTCTGGACTATAAATCTTTTTCTGGTGAAGGGTTTAGGTCCGAAACGTCAAGTTTTCCTACTCCTATGATGCTGCTTGACCTGCTGTGTTCATCCAGCCCCATGCTTGTTATCTTGGACTATAAATCTACCAGTTTCAGGTCTACAGGAAAGATAGGGCAAAATGGAGGACAGGAAGGAGTAGCCTCAATGATCAAGGACCAAATCTTTTCAATTTTGAGAGGTTATAGCTGGAGGTTAAGCAGGCAGAGACTTTATAGGTAGGGCAAAAACAATTTAAGACTGTAGTGAGTTGTGTAATGGACCCCACCAGCTGCTGTGAAGTTGCAGTTGGTATAAATGCAGAAATTAAACCAGTACATTGCACAGGCCATGTTGTTCCAATGGGGAGTTTTAATTTTTGCACAGAGTAATGCATTAGCCTGCTTGAACCAAAGGTTGCAAATAATTTTCTGAAACAGTATGTGATCATGAACAATAGAGTATAGTAAATCCAGGTTTGCAATGAGGAATAAACCAATACTTAAAAGTTAAATAGTGTGCAGACATCTATCAAACAGCAATGAAAACATGATCAAATTCAATATGATTGCTTGAACGTGGAAACAGCGCTAAGATCCTAGATTTAGATAAGATGACTTCAATGGAATGAAATGGGCTATTTATAATAAACTGGGAAAACCTGCTAATGGGTATGGCATTAAGAGCAGGTGATCAAGAAGAAACATGATGCAGAAACAGTTTATAACACTGAGGAGTTCCACTTCTCAATACAGGCAATAAACAAAACTAAAAGAAAAAGGTTTTTAAAAATGTAAATCAGATTCTGATGCGATGGAAAGCTACCAAGAGTGACAAAACACACAGTATGAGTTAATAACATGTATGAAAGGAAACTTGGAAGGCATATGAAATCACCATTTACAAATACATTAAGGGGGTTGGAAGCCATACAACCCCTTGAAAACTAATGGCGATGTTGTTAGTGAAAAATGGCAACTGCAGGCATGCTGAATGATTACTGGGTGCATCATTTACAGTAGAGAAAAAGTTCAGCATGCCAGACCTCCCAAGAAAAATTAATGAAGCGTGGACAGAAATTCAACATTAATGCAAGTAAAATAATAATGAAGAAATTAGTGCCGTCAAAAGATCAAGTTTCATAGAACAAGATGGCTGTCACCTCAGGGTTAAATGGAGGCAAGAACATTACAAGTGCCCAAGTTACACTCTTTCAAAATTCTCTTGCTGGAAGAAGTATCCCTTTAATTGGGCATGTCACTCAATTATTTAGAAAGATGACAGAAGGAAACCAAGTGACCAGACTAGTTAGTCTAAGCATCAATTGCCAGAAATTTTAAGTTTATAATTAAAAATGAGGTGACTGAATATATTAAGTCTCCAGCACAAATTTTAAGATCCGGACAGATCTGTGGAATGTTATGAAGTGTTGTTTAGTGATGAATAGGGGAATCTATAAAGGATGTTATCTATAATGAACTTACCCAAAAGCTTTTGAAGAGAATTACATTGGATTCAAAATGTTAACTTGCTGTCTCGCTTCACAGGTATTGCCAGACTTGCTAAGGTTCTTGGGCACTGTCTTTATTTGATAAGGTCAACAGATCATTACCTAATGGTGAAGCTCAGGAACTGAAAAAGGTAAATTACATCTTGGTTAGGAAATTGACTAAGCAAAAAGCAGACAGAGCAGGAACAGCTGACAAGAACTAAATCATGGGACATGTTTAGTGCTGTAGAGAACAGTGTCTTCAGGCCTCAACTATTCATGGTATTCATTAATTACTTACATGTTTAGAAAGCCACACCTTCAAATCTGCCAATCGTACAATTAAGCTGTACTATAAATGGTGGATATGCAAGCATTAAATTACAGAAATTAAGTTGAATATTAGGTGAATGTGCAAAATTGTGAAAATGTGGGCAAATGCAATTTTAATCCACTTATAAATAACTGAAAAAATGATAAAGCATAGTTTAAACGGTGAAAAGTTGGAAACACTGGAGGTCATTGATAGTTGGAATGTAAGTATATAGATCACAGAAGAGTCATGAACAGGTGCATGGAACCGTCAGAAATCTAATGGTGATGTTGTCAGTGAAAATATATCTTTATCTATGGGAAGTTATACAAAGTATGTTGGAGTGCACCTGGAGTACACTCAGCAGCTCTTGGTACAATACTCTGCTTTTCTCTGAACAGATGCTGCCAGATCTGCTAGGTTTCTCCAACAGTTTTTGTTTCAGATTTTCAGCATGTTTCTTTCATTATGTTTTAGGAAGAACATCTTGGCTTTCAAGGAAGCAGGGCACAGATTTGTCAGAGCCAGGGTGAAAATTAAGAGGAAAGGTTAATGGAATTAAAACTCAATTCCCTAAAAATTCCCTTTGATTGAAGCCTTCAAAATGTTAAGAGGAACAGATTGGGTGTACTGGAAAAACCTTTCACTTTTCGAACGTTTAAGGTCAGGTTGCTGGGGGGTGGAGGAGTCTGTGTAAAAGTCATATTTCAGAATTGAAATTATGAAATACTTCAATAGATGGCAGAAGTTTGGAATTTTTCCACAAATACTAGTGATGCAGAATAATTACTTTCACAACAGAAATTGATAGATTTGTGTTATCCAAAAGGGAGATTTAGTGGTAATGTTACTGGATCTGAGGCCCGAGCTCATGTTCTGGGAACACAGGATAAATTATCAGCACGGTAGTTGGTGGAATTTAATAAATCTGGCTTATGAAGTGGGTCTCAGTAAATAGTGGCCATGAAACCAATTATTCTAAAACATAATGTACTAGTCACTTTAAAAGGAAGGAAATCTGCTGCCTTTACCCATTCTGGCCTACAAGTAACTCCAGTTCCTCAGCAAAGTTACTGACTCTTAAATACACTATGAAATTGCTTAGTAAGGCAATTAGCTCAAGGATAGTTGGGGATGGATAACAAATGTTGGCCCTGTCAGCCAAACTCACATCCAATAAAAGAATAATAAATTAAGGGATGTGGTATCAGGCAAATAAAGGAGTTAGGCTACATCAGATCAACTACAATTGCATTAAATGGCAGAACTGGCCAAATGGATAAACGGCCAATACTGGTCCTTTGCATAGGCTTCCACTCTGCAACTCACACTAATGACATGGGAATTACTGCTTTCTAACAGTTCTCAATTGCCAATTGAATTTTTCTCCATTCACTACTGGCATTCTAGTGCAATCCTGATGGAGCATTTCACTGTCAGATCAAGGCCCTGGTTACCCCCTCTGGTGGATGGAGAGAATCCCATAGCACTATGATTTCATACAGACCAAAAATGTTCATTGTTGTGTGTTTAGAAAGCGTAAAGCCAAAAAAACCAAAGTGTTTGCTGAGAATGATGCGGTAAGATTCAGGCTTTAGTACAAAATAATTTTACCGTTCCAAAATCAAGTACATCAATCCTAATAACTCTACTTGTACATAGACTTTTTTAAATAATGAAGACTACAGCGATTTATAATCTAAAGCCAACTCCTTACACCAACTTTTATTTCACAGCCATTAAACCGGCATCTAAAACTCAAGTCAGATACTTAAAACACTGGAAGACTATCCATTTGATCAGAGTATTACTTTGAACGCAAAATAGACCAGACACAAACTGATCACATTCTAATTTACTTGAAGCCAGGCACTTCTTCATAAATCCCTCTGCAGAGGGACCTAGTTCTTAAATGGACCATTATCCTGAACTTTACCCACCAAAACCACATGGCTTAACATGCCACTTCAAAAAGGTAATCAGGGAAGTTCTCCTTTGTGCCTTGACCAATAGTTATCCTTCAAGCTACAAAATTAAAATAGATTGATTCAGCCAGTTTTCCATCACTCTGCATACAATGAATACCACATTTATTACTTCACAAAAAATTTTATTGCCTATTAAAACTTAGGGACATCCTGAGGTAGTGATGACGACCTCATTACAAAAAGTCGAAGTCTTTTACTCAACTAGGTATTTTATGCAAGTCCCTCAACCCTGTGTCATCTTTTAAGGTTGCTGTCTATGTTTTTAAGCCTTTGTACAAATTGGCCAGATACTTGGCATCAACTTTGCGATAACTCCTGCATTCCTTCCAGGGTCTGGGTGCCTCCTTTATGCTTCAAATCAAGAGAAGCGATCTTCATGTAACTTTACCATACTTCATTTACATAATACAATAACTTATTCTTAATCTAGTTAAAGATCAAGGTCTGCACTTGAACGCTGCATGCACGTTGCTGGATATAGTATCAAAGTTGTTACGTCGGTTTCTTGAGTGCTCTGGTTTCCGGCCACAGTCCAAAGATGTGCAAATTAGGTGAATTGGTCGTGAGAAATTGCCCTTGTCCAGGGATGTGTAGGTTAGTTGGTTTAGCCATGGGAAATGAAGGGTTACAGGGACAGAGTGGGTGAGAGGGCAGGGAATGGGTCTGCATGGGATGGTCTTTGGTGGGTCAGCATAGACTCGATGGGCCAAATGGCCTGCTTCCACACTACAGGGATTCTATGGGTCTGTGAAATACAGAATGGACAAAAGAATAGCAATGGCTTTGGACTGCTTTCCCACTCTAGTTAGAAGTATATTCATGTATGCCTCAGATAAAGTATAATTCCTTGATTGAACTCTTCATTCATAAAATCCAGCCAAGTTAAAGAATGGAGAATTTTCTAATTCAAGTCACATTCCCCAGTACCAGCAAAAACTCAACTGCATTCAGCATTCTTTCATGTTGAACACCAAATGGAGAAAGTAGAGGGTGTGGACAGGGCACACAACATACTCTGGGTAGAGGACTTCCAGCATACATCACCTGATTGGCTTGGTACTTTCAGTACTAATCGAAATGGCAGTCCTAAAGAATACTGCTGCTGGTCAGGGTCTGCATCAGCTGGTGAGGAAACCAAATTGGAAAAACCTACTTGACCTCATCCTTACCAATCTATCAATCGCAGATAGATCTGTTCATAACCGTATTCATGGGAAGATGCATCTCACAATTCTTGGAGACTAAGCCCAGTCTTCACAATGACAAAAATCTTCTATCGCCTTGTACAGCACCCGTGTCAGGTTCGTTTTCGGAGACCCTCAGGGACTTGATGCAATAGCAAGACACTGACCTGGCTACAAAACACAATCCTTTATTATTAAGCAAGTACAAGCTGTGGAGGATCGCT
>JAHRHZ010000144.1:11840071-11852638 GCA_024137785.1 Ginglymostoma cirratum | reverse complement strand
AAAACGAACCTGACACCAGCATTATGTTAAATGTAACTGAATTTGAACAGATCTAGTAAATCACAATTGGGCACTGTGGGCCATCAGCAACAGAACTGTATTCAAACTAGGGTACCTCATGGCCCAGCATATCCTCTGTCCCAAGCCATCAAACCAGGGATTCAACCCAGATTCAAATGAGTGCAGGAGTGTATACCATGAACACCAGAAAAACCTATACAGGGATTAACAATTTGGCAAAGGTACAAAGGATTCATGCATGCCAAACAACAGAAGCAAGCCTGAGATAGACAAAGCTAAGCCATCTCACAACCAACGGATTAGATTCAAGCTCTACCGTTCTTCCACATCCAAAAAACTGTATGTTGGTGGATAATTAAAGAACACAAGGTGAGCCTGGCATCTCAGTTTAAAAGCCAAAGTTGAAGTACTTACAACTATTTGCAACCAGAAGTGCTCAGTGGATAATCCATACCTGCCTCCTTCTAAAGGTCCCCAGCATAAAACTACCTGCAACCAATTTAAGGGACACCAATAACAGCGGAGGGCACAGAGTACTGCAAAAGCCATGGGCCCTGACAACATTCTGGTAGAAGTACTGAAAACTCATGCTCCACAAGTATCCATGCTCTTGCTAAGCTGTGCCAACACGGGCATCTTTCCTGCAATGTAGAAAATTGTTCAGATTTTGTCCTGTCTACAAAAGGAGAAGTTCAACCAGGCCAATTATTACTTATTAGTCCACACTCTAATTCAGAAATGGAACGGGAAGATGGAAGGAGTGGTCGACAAGCTATCAAGCAGGACACGTTCAGCAATAATCTGCTCACTGATGCTCAGTTTGCATTCCACATAGTTCCCAACCTCCGTAGAAACACAGTCCAACCGTGGACAAAAAGCTGAATTCCTGAGGTCAGGTGAGAATGAGTGATCTTGACATCAAGGCAGCATTTGACCAAGTATGACAGCAAGGAGACCTGGAAAACACTATATCATGGAATCTGGAGGGGAAGACACTTCACAGGTTACAGCTATATCTAGCACAGTTGATGATCGAGATTGTTTGGGGTCAATTTGCAGGCCCAGGATGTCAATGCAGGGGTTCTCAGCATTGCAGCCTCAGCCCAAGGTCAGAAGTAGGGGCTCTTCAATGGTGATTGCATAAATTGATCGCAGTGGTGGCAGCATCGACATGGTTCCTGTAATCAACGGTGAGTTCCAGGGGAATGGTGGCAGTGAGTTGGAAGTGACTCATGACTTCAGAGATGGAAGCCACTTACCTAATGATGATAAGGCCTAAGATACGAATGCTTCCCTTTCTTCTTGGCTTTGCCACTCGTATTTTAGCTTTATTTTTAAATTTTTCTATCTGACTGGGTTGTTTTAATATAAGATGTTTCTGTTAATTCTTGTTTTTGTATCTAATATGGCGTCAGAGAATGGCGATTTTGTACACTTTTCATTGTACTCCTATATCCCGTACTTGAGTACATATGACATATAAAACCCAATTCTAAATTCTAAAAAGTTCACCACTGCTAACAATTCATCAGATACAGCAGTCTGTATCTACATGCAGCAAAATCTACAAGACATCCAAGCTTAGTTGATGACTGGCTGGACACATTTGCATCTGTATCATACAACAATATCGCCAAAAGAATGTAACTGTGCCCCCTCCCCCCAGGTTACCAGTTGACCCGACACAGAATTGGACTAAGCATATAAATACTGAGGCTATAAAAGCAGGTCAGGTGCTAGAAATTCCAAAGTGAGTAACTTACCTCCTGACCAGACAAGTCAGGAATGGGATGGAATATTGCTAGCAAACATGAATTAATGCAACTGAAACAGTCAAGAAGCTGGATACCATCCAGGACAAAGCAACCCGCTTAGCTGGCACCCTATGCACCTCTGAACACAAACTTGTTTCACCACTGACAAAAGCAATATCTACCATCCAGAAGATGCATGCCAGCCACTCACTATATTTTTTTTGACAGGCCCTTCTAAACCCAAAGACGTCTACCATCTAGAAGGAAAGCATCAACAGATACACGAAAGCACCACTATTACCACTTTTTTCCAAGACACTGATCATTTTGACTCAAATATATCACTGTTCCTTCACCACCACTAGATCCAACTTTATAGCTAACAGCACAACGAGTGCATCTACCAGTCAAAAACGTCAGTAGTTCATGGCTGCAGCTCATTACCACCTTCGCAATGGACAATAAATTCTGGCCTAGCCAATGATACCCATATCCTGTGAATAAATATTAAAGAAAATAGACTTAAAAAGTTAATGGCATCAGGCTGCAGGAAATACATTTACATCTTCGGCAATTTCCATTTAGTTTTGTGGAAAAATATCTGCTCTTACAGATGCTAAATTATGAAGTGTAGAATATTTCAGCAATCATTTCAGAGAATTTTTAAATATAGAGTGCAATACAATCTTACATTGTTGCATATGTAATGCACAAAATATGGTCTGGCATAAAATTCAAATAGTAGATCATGATATGACTACCTTATATTCACACTCTTCACATTCACGTACATTATCCTTTGAAAATGACTTGTGATGTATTGCTCTCAGTTGTCGGTTCTGAAAACAACATAGAGAAATGAAATTAAATATTTCAAAGTATGCAAGTCAGAATACCATATATAGTGAAAGTCAACAGCAGGAAAATATACTATGAATCTTACATTGCACCTTGCATCTGGTAGAGAATGCTACACGTTTTACAATCATTATGCTACCAATCCAAAGTCTTTTTTGCCAAACAATGCTGAAATTTATCTCAAAGTTTTTGACAAACAAAGCTTATCAGAATTGTCACAGCTGTTAAAAAAAGAATGTTAACTCATTTGAGATTTCTCTCCTTGATACATTGAGATCTTTAGAAGCAAGAGATCTCTGTAGCTTAGAGAATTCAAAAACTCTCAAATGTTATGATAAACTCTGTACCATTTACAAAAGAATACTGTATAATGGGGGTTTGTAAAGATAAATTTAGATAGGATGAATCAAGACAACCTTTGACATTCCTGGAAAAATGTTAGTTGGCTTCCATCCAGATTTTCCCACTTCATGAACCTTAAGTCAAAAGACCATGGCAAATGTTACACATCTGAAGAAATGAACACAGTAGACACTCTCATTCCTTGTTCTTCACACTGTTCTTGCTTTCTAAACTTCAAGCTGGTAAATTAGCACAAGTTGATACAAATGTGTGAACAAACAATAATTTGCATCAACAGAACTCCTTTAACATTACAAAACACTGCAATGCTGGGTAGAGGCATTACAAAATGACGTGGAACTACACGAGGAGATATTTGGGTAGATGCTCAAAAGCATCACAAGAGATATGACTTACTGCCCTTAATGTCGAGGCTGCACCTGACAGTGTGACACCAAGGAGTCCTAGGAAAACTGGATTCAAATGGTAAGCAGTGTCAAACTGGCATAAAGGAAGATGGTTGTAGTTGTTGGTGGTCAGTCATTTCAGCTCCAGGACATCTCTACAGGAGTTCAAGATAGTGTCCTTGGCCCAACATCTTCAGCTGATTCAATGACTTTCCCTCGATCAGAATGTCAGAAAAGGGATGTTCGCTGATGACATCCAAATCAGAACCATTTGGAACTCCACACTGTGCAGCAGTCCATGCCCGAATGCTGAAAAACCTGTAACCTTTGCAACTCACACGAGCTGGGCAATGGTATCACAATAACTAAATACCCCAATATCGACATCCTGGGGTTACCGTACACATACTGCACTACAAGAGCAGGTCAGACGCTCAGAATCTTGCAAGAGTAACTCTCATTCTGACTACCCAAAGCCTGTCCATCATTCACAATGCCACAAATCACAAGGGCCATGGAATATTCCACACTTGACTGGATGCATGCAGCTCCAAACAGCAAAAGAAACTCCATACCATTCCATTTGAGAGAACCCTGAAAACACCAAATGCAGCAGGTCACACAGCATCCATGGAGAGACAGTAAGTTAACATGGAGTCTAGATGATTCTTCTTCACAGCTGAACTCGAAACGTTAGCTTGCTCTCTCTCTCTCCGTGGATGCTGTTTGACGCACTGAGATCTCCAACATTTTGTTTTCAGTACAGATTCCAGCACGTGTAGTAATTTTCTCCTAGGCTGAAAGAGCCCACTTGATTAGCATCACAACCAAACATTCATTCCTACCACCACCGACACTCAGTAGCAACAATGCAGTTCCATTGACAAAATGTGCTGCAGAAGTTCTGAGACTTGGATACCACCTTCCAAACCCACAACCATGACAATCTTTGAGGGCAATGGCAGAAGGATATATGGAAACATCATCTTCTGCAAAATTTCCCTCCAAATACGCTGCAAATATATATGCCATTCCTTCAGTGTTGCTGGGCCAAAATTCTGCAGCTCCTTCCCCAGCAGCATTGTGGATGTAATTATTCAAGGTAGCAGTTCACCACCACCTTTGCCTGGCCAGCGACACCCACATCTCATGAATGTGTAAACACAGACTTCAAGGGGTATCTTAAGAGGAGGAAACAAGGCAGCAAGGCTTGGAGCTGAAGGCACATCTATCAAGAGAGGAACGATTAAAATCAGAGATGCTCAAGAAGCCAGAAATAGGAAATACAGATATAATCAGTGGGTTATTGGGTTGGAGGTCTGAGCTTGAATAAATACTAATGCTATTGGTAAGGAGTGATGTAAAATGAATGCAATCCAGCAGCATATTACTTACCCGTGTTGATTTAGAGCTGATGATTGATTACATAAAAAAATGCTGTTCACTTCTGCTCCATATTTACACTACATTTACTGCTGAATTTGATTCACTACAACCATTCAATACTATTATGGCTATGAATTAAAAACAAAGCACATTTAAATCAATATGATTAGAAACTTCAGAATTTACAGCATAAATCCAAGTATAGTGAGCATTCGCTATATTGCTGAAGTTTATTATGGATCTAAAACATGTTGCATTATTCATCATTCATGCCCAACTTTCAAAAGCTTACTCAAATTGTGAAAAGTAAAATCACTCATTTCACTGCAGAGGGGAAAAAAGACAAAATTACCATATCAAAAATGCTTAGATCTACACAAGCGTTAATGAGATGATTTTATCAAAGACTTTAGCACTGCACATCTCTGGTAATGTTCAAATACCTCACACTGATGATGCAAAAGCCTTACCCTCGACATGATTACTCCCTCATTACTTAGTATCTCAAAATCACTCCTTCAATGTACTACTGCAATATTGTCTCGAAGGTTATATGCCTCATTTTCTTTCTCTACATTTTATTGAAATAGTTCCTGTTTTTTCCGAACACCTATTCTTATTACTCCTTGCAGTTTTAGTATTTTAGTACTGTCTAGACATTATTCCCTAATTAAGTTATCCTCTACTAAACAAAATTTGCACTGCTTTACTTGTGAATTCAAAAATAACTACACTATTCCTCTTGCTTGTTCAATGGAAATTAGACATAGCTAGTCTAAGGTAAATACAAGAAATGCATTGGGTGCTGTTGCATTGATTCCAGTGCACAAACAAAAAGGACAGCCTGCATCAACTGCAGCAAAGATGCAGCATGTGTCTCTCAGAAAAGTAATCACCACCATCTTATTCCAGGTTTGCCAGGAAGATGTTTCAGTGGGAGTAACGTTGCAATGTAATGGACAAAGACTCAATCGCCGATGATTGTAAGCTCACTGTCAAAACAATTCTGCTGCTGTTTATGCTTTAACATGAATTCAAAAATATATTTATAGGGATGATAGGAACATATGGAGGAGTTGGTTTACATCCTAAAACCACGTTAGCTTTCAAAAAACCCTCAAAGTTGTTTAACAAATAGGATGAATCTTATGCAATTTACATGCCAGCTTCATTTTTTCTTTCCTTTTCGAAGAGGCTATTATTTGGAACCATGCTGACAAACCAAATAAATCAACTTTAATCACTACACTTGCCCGATTCAACCTGGCATCCTTGTCAATTTAAGAAGTTCATGCAAGCTTTGAATCTGTACATTATGATGTACAGTATGCACACAGGGGTGCCCAGGGGTATATGGTGCATACATACATTTAAATCAGGGCCAGCAGCTAGAAGTATTACATGATGTCTATTTTGTATGGATGCCAAACAGAAACAGTACCTATTTATTGAAAAAGTAAATTGAAAGAAAACCCAAACAAAAAAAAAAGTCAAATTTAATTAACTGGTACAAACAGGTAAGAATGAAAGTAGAGAAGGAATTGTACACAATTTCAACAAACCATGTTGAGACATAGCTACAGGTTTGACTTTAAGAGATTGCTTCAGTACTTGTGAAAAGCAACTTATCCTTGAGCTTTTGGTCAAATCAAGTGTTTCCATGACACCAAACACATTGCCAGACAGAAATAGTGTATCAAAACGGATTGTTTATTTTTCAATCCAGAAGTTTCCATGAAACTTCTTTTCCACTTACAACCAACACCCCCCACACTGAACCCCTGCCCTACAGAACACAAATTTTTTAAACCTCTGAATTCAGGCTTTAGAGTCAGAGTCATATAGCATGGAAACAGACCCTTCAGTAAAACCAGTCCATGCCAACCATAATGCCAAACCAAACTGGTTTCACTTGCCTGCACTTGGCCCATATCCCTCCAAACATTTTATGTAGTTATCTAAATCTCTTTTAAACCACGTAACTGTACCTGCATCAACCACTTCCTCTGCAAGTTCATTTCACACAAACCATTCTGTTAAAACAAAATTGCCCATGTTTTTTTAAAATCTGTGTCCTCACTCATTAAAAATATGCCCCCGACCCTTGAAGTCCCCCACCCTAGGGGAAAGGCACCAGTCACTGACCTTATCTATACCCCCCCATGTTTTTAGAAACCTCTATATGGTCAACCTTCAATGCTCCAGTGGAAAGTAGTCTCAGCCTATCCAGTCTCTCCTTTTAACTCAAACCTTCCATTCTGGCAACATCCTAGTCAACCTTTTCTGAACCGTCTCCAGCTTAATAATATCTTTCCCAAAACAGGGCAGTACTCCAGAAGGGGCCTCACCAACACCCATGCAACCTCAGCACTACATCTGACCATCAATACTTAAAGGTCTGAGCAATGAAGGCAAGCATCTAAACACCTTAACCGTCCTATGTGATGCAAACGGCAAAGAATTATACACCTGAACCCCAGGTCTTTCTGTTCTACAACACTACCCAAGGCCCTACCATTAATTGTATACATTTTGGCTTTGTTTATTTTACCAAAATGTAATCTCACATTTATCCAAATTAACCTCCATCTGCCACTTTTCAGCCTATTGACTCAATTGATCAACATATTTTTGTAATCTTAGACAATGTTCTTCATTGTGCACTGTGCCATCACTTTTGGTGTCATCTGCAAACTTAATAACCATCCCTCCTATATTCTCATCCAAATTTATATAAACGACAAACAAAAGTGGACCCAGCACCAATCCCTACGGAACACCGCTGGTCACAGGTCTCCAGTATGAAAAACAAACCCGTACCATAACTGTCTCCTGACTCGAAGCCAATTTTGCATCCAGTTGGCATGCTGACCCTGAATCGCATGTGATTTAACTTTATTAATTAGTCTATTATGCAGAACCTCAAAAGCATTACTAAAGTCAAGTACTAGTCAAGTCAAGTCAACTACTGTTCTGCCCTCAATCATTAAAAAATTCAAATCAAGTTTGAGAGAAACAATTTCCCTCGTACAAAACCATGCTGACTATCCCAAATCATTTCGTGCCTCTCCAAATGCATATTAATCCTATTTTCAGAATCACTTCCAACAACTTAGCCACCACCGAAGTCAGACTCTCAGGTCTACAACTCCCAGGCTTCTCCTTACATCCCTTCTTAAACAAAAAGGTACAGCATTAGCCACTCTCCAGTCGTTTGGCAGCTCACCCATGCTTATAGGTAATACAAGTATTTCTGGAAGGGGCCCTGCAATTTCCTAACTTACCACTAGATCAGGTCCCAGAGATTTATCCACCTTTTTTTTCCCCCCCAGAAGAACTCCGGCACTTACTCTTCTGTAATGTGAGCTGTTTTTAAAACATCAATATTTATTTCCGAATTCTCTAGCCTCTATTTCTTTCTCCACAGTACAAGGTGATGTGAAATATTCATTTTGTGTCTCTCCCATCTCCTGATGTGTAGCCAAACACAAAATACAGGACAACAGGTAAATTTGTCCTCCAAAAATCACCCCAGGAAAATCCACTCGTGGTGGCGGAGAAAAGACAGTACTGTGAATAGAATGGAAGGAAAGGTGGAGGAGCCATTCCTCCAATTGCACACTAGCTCTCTGTTATTGATTGCTCACTGGTTAATCAATAGTCAACCTAACATCAACAAACACAGTGAAAGACAACAGACTGATTGGTGGAGTAACAGGCAAGTAGGTATTACATGCTGGCATTGAGCAAGCAATGTGTACAGGATTTTTGGCGGGGGGGAGGGAAGAAGGAGGAAGGAATGAGAGAGCCGAAAGTGGGTGGCATTCGCCATTTTTCTCATGTTCAGGAGCATTCTTTTTGTTGGTACCAGAAAGGGGGAGCTGCTGAGGTGCACTTTTGCCGAGGCTGCATCAACCACCCAGGTCTGGGGGCAGGGGGTAAAGACAAGGTTAGACAGAAGACAAATTGTAAGGAGGCTACAGCAAAGTGACGGGGAAAGGCGACAATGTGGGGTTGGAGTCAGAGACTTGGGCTGGGAAAGACAGCTGCAAGCGCAAGAAGGTTGGAGTGAACAGATGCAGACCGTCAAAAAGGAATAAAAACCGAAAGAACCGCAGATGCTGATAATCAGGAACGAATACAAAGTTGCTGGAAAAGCTCAGCAGGTCCGGCAGCATCTGTGAAGGAAAAAACAAAAGTTAACATTTCGGGTCAGGTGACCCTTCCTCAGTATTTGGGAATACTCAGCTAAATAGGAGCTAGGGAAACTTGAAACCTGAGGTAATGAATTACCTGCAAATGAATGTATTACTTCTAGCTTAAGTCTTTGTATTTTCAGGAGTTGTTCTGTGGGAAAGACTGCATTAGGTGCTATTTTATTGAACACTATCATTGATTTAAATTTATAAATTATCAAACATGAAGTCAAAAGGGAGGTAACTGCCTGGTTAAAATATACTAACCTTGTGCACCAATGATGGAAACGTATTAGCTGGAACTTCACTTGACTGCAGAGGCGTCTGATATACTTTAGCATGTAGATGTATCTGTTTGTTGACAAGTTTTTCCAATTCTGCACCTAAGTGTGCCAAAAATAATCTGTATTTAGGTTGATGTACTGGACATGTTACTGTGCGGCTGCATCATCAAATAAAGGAATTAGTATGAGTGAAAACATAGCTACTGTAGACTAAATAGTAGCTTCCAAAAATCAAAGTCACTCTCAAGAGGTGCTCCCAGAAGAATGAATATATTGTGTCCTGCAGTAGCCTCAACATTTGAAGTCCTGAGTCAAATGTTAGAATTCCCTCATCCATACCTTCCTGAAAGCATTGCTGTATCCACATCCCTAGTGTGTCTGCCCTTCTAGTTAGATAGATTTGGTTAAGGAAGATTGAGGATTATTGGTTTATGGGTGTGAGCAGCAACGTGACTTTAAGAACATTTGCACTCTTTTCTGTCAGTTACACAACTTTGCGGTTGCAAATTGCAACTGGTACTTGCCTGACCATGGCCTGCTTCCACAATGTAGGGATTTTATGATTAGTTCTTTTGGGCAAGGTTCAGGTTACGATGGCACTGTTTTCTATGTATTATGAGCGAGTTACTAAATGGATGTGCAGGATGCAAACTTGTATACAGAATCTGTTTTGTTATGATCTCCATAGAGGCCAATTTTAAGAAATGAATCCTGGTGATATCAACAGAAAAACACCACTGGACAAGATTTTACTTAAAATTTTTACTCCTGTGATTAAACCAACTAAAATAAATGTTAATTCAAACACAAAGGGCATTTCAAAGAAAGAGGTAAACTGTGCTTTAAATTGTCAATACAAAGATGCACTTCAGGTAATTACAAGCACTTGCCTTATTACTTAATAAACCATGGAATTTCAGCTTTCCATCTCAGCTTCATTTTGCAGGACTTCTCACTTTGCATCTAATAATTTTTGCCCCAAGTATTGCCAGTAGTCATATTCTGCAAGTCATCCCCCGGACACTGGCACCACTGACAAGGCACAGGTCTCTCATGCTTTGCTTCTGATGTTCTTTGCTCTAATGGCAAAGAATCCCCATAAACTTCCATAGCCCTGTAAATAGCTCGATGGGTTCTGACAACACAGTGATAGCACTCAGATCACGTCAAACGCACAATCTATACTGCTTTCCACACTGCTCTTTGCAATTGTACACAGTATTATACGGCCTGCTCTATTCTTAGAGGCCTGCTTCAGGCTCTGTTTGGCATTCTTCAAACAAAAAAAAGTGCTTCGTTTGGAGGGTATCTAATTTCATCTTTAGATGAACGGAGGTCTGAGGTGTCAGACAAAAGATAGCGGCTGGCCAAACAGTACTATATTTGGCTTTTATTTAATTCCTTTCCTGGTTACTTGTTCTTATTCATATTTTGGCAACACCAGGGGTTTCCTGGAAAAATGATGACAATGAGGAACCAATTAACCCTCTTTCAGAATATCTTCTAGCCCACTTTGGTGGTAAAGCAACATCACACATAGGAAACGTTTAAAAGACATGGGCAATAACATTTAAAAGAACAAAGGCAATTCTATCACAGGAAATCTTCAATTTTTCCACACAAATAGGACTAAACATCACAATATGAATGAGGGAGACTCTTGGTAGACGTTAGCTGCTGCACCCACTTTGAAAGTGTTAATTGGTTGAAAATCATTTCGGGATTCCTTAAAATCATGAAATGTGCCACAAATTTTCAAAACTAGCTGGGAGGGACACTCGTGGCAGTGTTAACACCCCTAACCTCTGAACCACGAGGTAATGGGTTCAAGTCCCAGCAACACCAGAAGTGTGTAACAACATTTGAGCAGGTTGATTAGAAAATATCTTAAAGACTAGATGAAGGCCTTTCAACGCACACCATTTAACAGTTGCTAAAAGGAAATTAAGTCAAATTAAAGGACTTGAACTGAGGTCTTTATTTAAAGAAACATCAACTGCAAGGTTGTAGCAAAGGATAAATTCCAGACCCATTTAGTTACCACTTGTTTGACCCAAAAGGCTAGAGTCCAGGATTTATTCAAAAGCTCGCATACATGGCCTTTCATGGCCACTGGGTGCCTCAAGTCACATTGCAGCCAATGAAATGTTTGTTTCCTACATTGAAATAATTGCCAGTTCATAAGAGGCATAATAACGACCAAATCATTGTCTCTGCAATGTTGGTGGAGGGGTAAATTAACCAAGTCTCCGGGGAAAACTCACCAGCTCTTTAAAAATATTGCCAAAACCTTTTATATCCCAACTCGGTGCTCAGGTGGATGCGTTTAATCCAACACTGCAGCACTCCCTCAGCAATGCATTACAGTATCAGAATTAATTTTGTGCTCAAGTCCAGGAAGGTAACTTAAACCCATAACCTAACGGGAAGGATTGCCACCAATGTGCCATAGCTGACCCCTCAGAGACATCATATGGCATACAGAAAGCATAGACAACAGGCAACTTGCTTCAGGTATAATCGATTTAGCAGAGTACAGAAATATGGAATAGACAGTGCTTTATTGCTGCTGGAATTAAGGGATCATTGTCTTTTGAAATTCTGGTTATTTCAACAGTGACCACAGCATATTAGGAAGGGTAGATCGAAAAGGCCACAGCCTGAACAAGTTTTTCTTCAAAAAAGATAATCAAGCAAAATCAGAACGATCATAAAAAGGAGACGACACAAGAAACAAATTGGAAGTTTCAATTAAAATGGAAACGGCGATAACTGGTTGAATTATCCAAAAGGTGCAAGTAAGGGGATCATAAATATAACCGGTTAGTGACAAAGGCATAAATACTAGCACATTAACTTAGACAGCATTGTGAAGAGATGTAGATGAATATGCCCAAAGAGTGGTGGAATACCACAGCTGAAAGGCAGAGTTTGGAGGAAGGATCACTCAACCTGAAACATTAACTCCAATTTCTCTCCACAGATGCTGCCAGGCCTGCTAAGCTTTTCCAGCAATTTGTTTTTGTTTCTGATTTACAGCATCCAAGTCTTTTGGTATATTTCTTCTGCTGTTATTAGTGAATATAAAGTTTTAGAAATTGTACCAGGCAAGCCTCCATTCTGTGCTGGATGAGTCAGGGAGGATCTTGAGAGAATTCAAAAGACTCATCTTATTCTTTTCTACATTTTCATCCAGCCCCACAGACATAATATAGTTGTTCTTGTGAAACACACTGATGGGAATTCAATGATAACAAGGTGTAGAGCTGGATGAACGCAGCAGGCTAAGCAGCATCAGAGGAGCAGGAAGGCTGACGTT
>JAHRHZ010000144.1:11802004-11839671 GCA_024137785.1 Ginglymostoma cirratum | reverse complement strand
CAAGCAGCATCATAGGAGCAGGCTGCTTGACCTGCTGTGTTCATCCAGCCCCATGCTTGTTATCTCTGATTCTCCAGCATCTGCAGTACCTTTTATCTCTGAATAACTGCTGATCTGGGTGTTGATTATTTGGTACTTCCCTCCATAACATGCTTTCCCATAGCTTCCTGTAGATGCACATTTAAAATAAGTTACAAACATTGGTTCAGTATAATCTTAAAACACTACAGTAGCAGTGACACATACGAATAGTGAATGTGCAGTGAAGCAATCATGCAAATTTTGATGCTACCCTGAAGGCACTTCATTCAAAAAGTGTTTGAAAGTGGGTTAACCCATCAACAGTATTCAACAAGGGAAAGAGGGGGTGAATTTTTCAGTTATCTATACCTGAATTAAACAAGTGCTAGTCTTATTTTTATGAGTCGGCATCTTTACAGAGAATGTAGCTCTTGAGCACAGCCCACAGGCAGAGCACTACACAAATTAATATCTAGCTTACTGGGAACAAGAAATACTGGAGGGTATGCAGTGCTTTTGAAATAAAAGCTGCACTTTGATTTTAAAATGCAATTCATACGTTTATTACTACTTAAGAGATCCTGGTAGAAAATATGCTTCGACTCTAGATTTCTCAAAATCACTCAAGCTCAATTTAAAATTTATAGAGGATAAAATGTCCAAGAGTTGTAATTGCTGTAACCAAAAACTGAAATGAATCAAGGAATAAGCCATAACTCCCCATTAAATTTATGCACATCTAGTATTTGTAGCAACTCAAACCAATGGAATTGCTTTATGGCTGCAGCTCAACACATGACTGAGTCCAAAGTACAAAAATCAAAATCTGACTGGAACTTTTTAGTTTCAATCTCTACTTATGACACACACATTTAGTCTTTTCTTTGCACATGTAACCATAGATTCCATTAGACATGAAATGCACTACAATGTCAGACAAATATCAGACTTTGCAATAAGCATAATGCAATGGGCTGTGACAACATTCCAGTAATAGACCTGAAGATTTGTTTCAGAACTTGCTGCACCCCTAGCCAAGCTGTTCCACTACAGGTAAAACTCTGGTCAGACAATGTGAAAAGTGGTCCAAGTATGTCCTGTATACACACACGTGACAAATTCAACCTGGTTAATTAAAGCCTCACTAGTCTGCATTCAAATCAGTAAAATGGCAGAGGGGTAATCAACAGTACTATCATGCAACACTTACTTAAACCTGCTCATTGACATGTAGTTTGGGTTTCACCAAAGCCACTCAGCCCCAATCTCATTACCGCTTTGGTTCAAACATGACAGAGAAGCTGAACTGCACAGGTGAGATGAATGACTGCCCTTGACATCAGTCATATTTGACAGTGTAGCAACAAAGAACACAAGCAAAACTACAGTTAAATGGGAATCAGCAGAAACCTCTGCTTGACGTCATACCTAGTACAAAGAAAAGATGGTTTTGGCTGTAGACGATCAGTCATTTCAGCTCCAGGGCATCACTGCAAGTGTCCCTCAGGGTACTGTCCTAGATCCAGGTCAGCTGCCCTCCAGCATAAAAAGGTCAGAAGTGGAGGTGTGCACTAACGATTATGCAAATGCCAAGCAACATACACACCACACAAGTACTGGGCAACGACCATTTCCACCACATCCCAGGATTTACCACCGACCAGAAACTGAGTTGGACTGACCACATAAATAATGTAGCTGCAAGAGAAGGCTGGCAGTCCTACAACAACCTAACAATTCCTGATTAACCAAAGTCTGGACACCATCTACAAGACAAGTCAGGCGAGAGATAGAATAACCTCCCCTTGCCTGGATGAGTGCAGCTCCAGCAACATTCAAACTTGACATTATCCAGAACAGTCCATTCAAATGACACCACATCCACCAATATTCACTGGCTCCACCTCCAATCCACGATAGCAGCAGTGCGTTTCATCTGCAAGGTGCATTGCAAAAATTCACAAAGGCTCCTCAGCACCTTCCAAACTCATGATCACAGACATCTTGAAGGATAAAGGCAAGATACATTGGAACATCACCTTTTGCAAGTTCCCCAGTAAGACCACAGCATCAGTCTTCATGGAACACTGCATTGAAGGGCAACAGCTTCCGTTGTAAAGTACAAACAGAAAAGAAAATGCAAGTGCCCAGTAGATAGACCTTTTCAATGTATCTGCCATCTTCTTGCGTGGAAATAACTGCCTTGAGATGACACTGAGGGGCAAAGAATGAGATTGAGAGCTAAAAGGCACAAAGAAAAACAAAGCAATTGTTTAAAAATCAGACTTTAATGCTTTTATGAAGTTAATGCACAACGAGGTTTTGTATACAATTCTTAATTATCCTTGCATGACTTTTCAGAATCCCTTGTTTGTACTGCAAGCTGATAATACACACTGCTAGCTATTTTAGAATAACTTGACAAAAGATTATGGAAACTGAATCTCTTCCGACCCCAACCTGCAAAAGGCTCAACATTTTCTGACAATTTCCATGTGCATGTATCCACAAATACAGCAACTTCAAGCTGTATTTCTGCCATTGTCTCGACAGCATAGCAGCATTGTGCATATTCTGGATGTTTCCTGCAGCTTTGAATTAAGTGAAGTACAAATGCAAATTGCTGGAAGTTCATTTTGCATTTGAGCTACAGAGTGCACAGCGCGCTACACCATTATTTATACCATAAAATCCACGGTCATCGTGCTTAGATTCCAACCTTTCTACATGTTGCTTCAGGCAAATTCCTTACAATATTCAGTGCAAATATAGCGTAAAGCCCGAAAATTGCTTTTTGTCCTACAAAAACATAACCTATGAGTGAAGAGGAAATAAAACCACAGATACAATTTTCCCAATTGGAAATTATCTTTGTATCCAATGTTTGAAATATGAAAAGAATAATGATCTGATTAGGATTACCTTCCCCATGGTGTGGCGTTAGTTGGCAGCAGTACAAATGCAGATTAAGGTCGGAAGAGATTCAGTTTCCATAATCTTTTCCTTTGTCGAGTTATTCTATAATAGCTAGCAGCGTGTATTATCAGGTTGCAATACAAACAAGGGATTCTGAAAAGTAATGGAACAGCTAGTGCAATATTCAGAAACAAAAACTGAATTATAGGCTACACCTAATCTCAACTCAACTGAAAACTAAGGAACTGAATGTTTAAAACACTTCTTAGCTTCCAACCACTAAACTTCTACCCTTCATTGTATTCTCAGTAAAAACCCAGTGGAACACCTCCATTTTTAGTGACTGTTTGATAGGATAGACAACTGACCTTGGCATGGTTGGTCACTGTCTATACATTGTATCATACTACTTTGCCAAATTTCCCTGGTTGCTCAATTCCCAAATGTCAAATCATGCCACAGAGACAGAATGATACATATGACGTGAGAAAACATTTAACTACTTAAACTAATGCACTGGGGAAATTTGCCATATATTCAATCATTTGACCTCGACCGTCGATCCCATGTTACTAATTACCCAATAATGCTGCAAACTAGCTTATGGTTCTTTCAATTTCACTTCAGCTCGTTATACGGACAATGCCCTCACAACCATCACTACTGACACTAACAAGCAGCTTCTGTAAAAATATTTGACAGTTGTTTTAAGTATACCAAGTGACAGATGTTTATTTGGTTAAAACACCTTGTTTAGCTGTGTTGAGAACAGATCTGCACTGTGTGTTTTTTTAAGTCTAAAACTGTGCCCAGCACTCCAGTTCAATCTGACAAGTGTCAGAGCCTGGCCTGACAGGAGATCAGCCATAAGTTTGAATCATAGGAATACTACGGATTCATTTTGATCATGTTACTTTTCTAATAAATGTACATACTAACTCTGAAAATTAATGTTCAAGAAAATGTTCTTAATCTAGATTATGCTCGGGTCAACAGCCTGATAAGGCAGATAAAAATATCCACTAAGCCCGTCATTAATTATCAATTATGGAACTATTTATCCTAATATACACAGAAGTACTTCCAAGTACAGAGGAATACTTCACTCTCCTTGTTGTGCAAGGAAAATTTGAACTTAACAAACAGTGCTTCACATTACAGGGAAGAGATTTTAGCACTAACCTGGATATCCTGAAGTTGGGTCTCTGTCTCGTTGCTAGAAGGTTCTGGAGATATTAATTGTAAATAGTATCTCAAAGCAGCTTAACTGTGCCAAGTAAGGGATGTTACTTTTCAGTGACCCCGAGGGCTGCCTGAGCTTCCACATGACAGACCAGGAATATAGATTTTTACCCCTTAACTAGCGTTTCCAGGTCAGATGATTTTGAAGTGGACCTGATGTCAGTTTGAACTCATCTTCAGCGGAACTTTATTGAGACGTGCAAGCTAATCCCCTATAAGTGACATGTAAGCACCCTAGGAGGAAAGTAACCTGCAGTGTTATCCAGGGTTTCTGTTCAAATTAAGATTTTTTAAAACATAAGTATTACAAGTCAGAGTGTTTAACTTATTTTTCTAATGAGAAAAGTAAAAAACAGAATGTTCATTCCCTGCGCACTTCACTTCTGCTTTAATAGAAGTGCATGTTTTATGAGAAATAACATTTCACCACTGAAAAATGTTGCACAGGGTTTGCTAAATTTCATGCACCAAGCGTTGAGGGGAAAGAAAACTGAAATGGTTCAGGTTGAAATCAAAAATTCAATTCTGAGCAAGTGGGAAGCAATTCTGTACCTAGATTATCACTACAATTTTCTGGACCTGGCCTTTTAAATCGAACTGCTGGTCATATGATGCAGTCTGCAGCAAAAATATCCACAGTGTCTTTTTACAAGGAAGTGCACAATTAAAGATGGATTTGAGTACAATCAATTGCTTTAGGTACACACTACGTATCCTTTAGAATCTGCTGGCACGGATTGAACTCAGATTTTTCACAAGTGAGTTATTGTTCATTAAGTGGCTAACATGGAAGAACAGGCACCTCAATTCAATCTAACACGATATATTAACATTTCACCAAAATCAACTAACTTTGTTTGCAACTCAAAAAAATGCAATGCTTCAATATCACAGAAAAATGTTAGAACACAGGACCGTGTGAAATGGTGCATCCAGAATGGTTTCACTGCACCGCCCTATCACAGAATCTACTTTGTATCCGAGGAAAGTATGGAAATATATTGAAAACGGTCTTAAAATGTATGACTACTCCCTCATTCATACAAATATCCAGGTAGCAGATAATCACCTTTTCTTCTCCTACATCCAAAAACTTGTTTCTCAACAGGATAAAATTCACACTGGTCCCCTCCCCACCCTCAAGTCCACATATTGCACCAGTACAAAGTGAGCTTCTGCCATAAGTTTGGAGTTTAAGCTTGATACAAATGCTGATTTACCATGGAGCGGCCAGTTAGTATCCAAAAATGCACCATTTTCACTTCTACAAATATTCTCATCTTAATTTTATACAATTAAAGAACTTCATGAATGTTGCTTAAAATTAACACACCAGTATGTCAATTGAGGTGGCTATAAAGTTTGGTTGACGTTTATGTAATTATATCACAACCAAACAAACCAGCCAAATATTCTCAACAGCCACTTCACTCCTAAAATAATTCATTAAAATTCTTTTATCTGGCCACACCATGACTGAATGGAGAAAATTATTTCTAATCGCTGACAAGTTATAGTATAATCAACTACTCAATAAGTTACAATGCATTAAACAGAATGGCAATTTGCAAGTGGGATACTGTTTAGAGATATTGATAGAATCAGAAGCCCTACAATACGGAAGCAGGCTATTTGGCCCAGAGTCCACCACGTCCCTCTGAACAGCATCCCACCCGGGCCCACTCTCCATTTCCCATGGCCAACCCACCTAAACTGCACAGTCTTTGAACTGTGGGAGGAAACCAGAGCACCCAGAGGAAACCCATACAGACACTAAGAATGGGCAAACTCCACACAGACAGTCACCGGAGGCTGGAATCGAATGGGGTCCCTGGTACGGAGGCAGCAGTGCTGTCCTAATAGGTTAACTGGGCAAAAGAGTTGGCAAACAGTATAAGTGGCAAATTGTAAAGTCTTCATTTTAGAAGTATTATTTAAATGGAGAAAAGCTGCAAGGGATTTGAGGGCATTTGTACACAAAACTAGAAAGCAGGTGCAGCAGGTAATCAGGAAGACCAATGGAATGCTAGCCCTTATTTCAAGGAAATTGGAGTCTAAGAGTAGGAAGGTTTTACTGCAACTGTACAAGAATACGGAAAGCATTTTTGTGTCCCTTATTTAAGGAAAGGGTATTTCATCAGTAGCAATTCAGAGGCTTGTTAGGATTATCCTGGTATGGAGGGACTCTTACGAGCAAAGGTTAAACCAGTTGGAACTCTACATACTGGAGTTTAGAAGAATGAGAGGTGATCTCATTAAAACATATTGGATTCATCAGGGCTTGTCAAAGTAAATGCTGAGTGGGCGTTTCCCGATATGAGAGAAACTAAGGCCAAAAGCGTACTCTCAGAATTTAAAACTAAGACAAGGAGGAATTTCTTGAGGGTTCAGTGTTTCTGGAACTGCTTGCCAGAGCGCTGTTGGGGCAGGGCAGAGTTCTTTTGTATATTTAAGGCGGAGATGGACAGATTCTTGTTCAGTGTGAGAATTAAGGGTTACAGAGAAAGGCAGAAAAGTGCACCAGCCATGATCCTATTGAATGACAGGGCAGGCAGGAAGGAGAAAACAGCCTACTTCTGTTCTGATTTCTAAGATCTTATACAACAAATTAGCCACAATTGTACTCAACGATGGAGTCTCAATGGATGAATGGCCTGTTCTTAAATCCTATGGAAAGGTCCTGTAATTGTGGTATACGATCAATGTCAGGAATTATGATTTTAAAAATCTACACTTAATATCTTGCAATACTATGGAAATGAGCTTGCAAAGTATTGAATCTTCGTGCAGGGCTCTTGCGGCACATTAGTGTCCCTTCTTTTAAGTCAAGATTCCATCCAACCTGCCCATCAAGCCTACACCGCCCCTCCGAAGACATCCCACCCAGACCCATGGATGGATGAGTTAGTTTTAAAAAAAAGCTTGATGCTTACTACACTAAAATTGTGAGCTTAACATGTAGTATCAAGTCAAAACACCTTAAAGTTGATAGTTCCCTGCAAACCCATCAACTCAAGGAAAAAAAGACTCCCTGTCAAAGAAGGGTGGAATCAGAGATTCATAGATATACAGGAGAGATTCAGTCCTAATGATCTCTTCTTCCGTGAAAAGACTGGGCTTGTGCACCACAGTGAAGTAACTGGATGATAATTCACAATGTAAAGAAGCCTACAAAGAAGCATATCCACTATGGTATATCAAGAAATATTTAATTACTGATCACCAGCTATATTTACTCCATAAGGATACAGCCATTTCCTACTAAGAAAAATGTGCTCTGGATGCTCCCTTTACTTGCAGGGAAAGAGGGTCAGAGTCATACAGCACAGAAACAGACCCTTTGGTCCAACTGGCCCATGCCGAACATTATACCAAACTAAACTCGTCCCACCTGTCTGCTCCATGTCCTTCTAAACCTTTCCTATTCACGTACTTATCCAAATGTCTTTTGAACATTGTAGTTGCACCCACATCCACCACTTCCTGAGGAAGTTCACTATATATACAAACCACTCTTATTTTAAACAATTTGCCCCTCATGTCCTTTTTACGTGTCTCACCTTGTACCTTAAAAATGTGACCCCTTAGTCTTGAAATCCCCCATCCTAGGGGAAAGTCAACTACCATTAACCCCATCTATACCCCTCATTATTTTATAAACTTGTAAAAGGTCACCTCTCATTCTCCTACACAAGAGTGAAGAAAGTCCCAGCCTATCTAGCCTGTCTTATAACTCAGATCTTCCATACCCAGCAACATCCTGGTAAATCTCTTCTGAACCCTCGCCAGCTTAATGACATCCTTCCTATAGACAAACAGGAGGCTGGAAGAACACAGCAAGCCAGGCAACATTTGGAGGAAAGCAGTCAACATTTCTAGTATTACCCTTCTTCAGCCCCAGGGGTTGAATTTCCAGGGGTTTTAATGTGTTACCTTCAGTTAGATCTATTCAGAGGGGTTCAGAAGGCCCCACATTCATGTTGCTTTTCCCATTTTTTTAGACTATTCTTTGAAAGCTAACTGCCACTTCTCCACTGTTAATCTACTTAACAGAACAAACCCGAAAAATATAATCTTCTCAACCTATTAACCAAATTATGAGAAACATGTTAAGGCCGTGGGCTTATCAGAGTCAAATGATTAATTCTACTAAACTGAAAAAATTTAAAAAATGCAATTTTTAGAAAATGGGTTCCCATTCAAAACTGAAAATAATTTTTACAATACCTACTGGCAGCCAATATCTCCATAGATACTGCCAAACCAGAGATTCCCCAACAAGTATTTTTATAAGAATATGATCATTGCCATTTCTTGAAACTGGTTAGTTCAGAAAGGGCCGGATACATTCAGATAGCCAGCAGGGCAATTCACATAGCAACGGAAGGGATAAAAGTAGGATCTTTTAAAAGCTTAGAACTTTTAGAATCTGTCTCACAGCAACAAGAGTTTAAAAGTTGATAACCTATGTTAATACTTAATTGACTCAGCAAAACCTGGCTGTATCATCCATTATACAAACTTTTATCTGAGCATATGAAAGCATACTTGCAATAAAAATCCAGAAATATACAAATGTGACACTGCAAGGAGTCAAACTATAGTACCATAAAATAATTCAATAACTAAAATTAAACATTTACTAATGTTTAAAAAAAATTCTCCCATAACAACTTCACAGGAATGCAGTCTGCCTGGCCCAACTGTCTTTGCTGTTATGGTAAAACAGAAAACAGTCATAACTGGTATCACATCATGACTTGCACCTTATAAACCAAAGCATGCTGTTATCGTGAATCGGAAAATGCAAGTATTATTCCATAACTTCAGCACAAAATTCTACGCTGCTATTTCAGCGCAGTACTTACACAATGTTGAACTGTTTCACGTGCCACTTTTTGGATTAGATATTAACCCAAGGTCTCTTCTGCCCTCAAGTGGCTGAAAAAAGACATCGTAGTATTCTGAAGTAAAACAGTTCTCTCCAGTCAATATTTTTCCCTTGGATCAACATCAGCACATTGTTTGTGGGCCATGCCAAAGGCAAACTGGTTATGGTATTTCTGTATTATGAATAGTTACTACAAATCAAAAAATAACTAATTGGCACTTTGGGACATGCTATGGCCACTGATTTCATGTCAAGTGAAGGCAGCAATTGGTATCCTTGCCTTTATTGGTAAGTGCATTGAGTATAGAAGATGGGAGGTTATGATGAGCTATACAGGACATTGGTTAGACCACTTCTGGAATACTGCGTTCAATTCTGGTCTCCCTGCTGTAGGATGTTGTGAAACTTGAAAGGGTTCAGAAAAGATCTACAAAGGATGTTGCCAGGGTTGAAGGGTTTCAGCTTTTGGGACAGGCTGAATAGGCTGCGGCTATTTTTCCTGCAGCGTTGGAGGTTGAGGGATGACGACTTAAAAAGGGACCCGAGGGGCAACGTTTTCACACACAGACAGTGGTGCGAGTATGGAATAAGCTGCCAGAGGACATGGAGGAGGTTGGTACAATTACAATATTTAAAAAGACATCTAGATGGGTACATGATTAGGAAAAGTTGAGACAGATATGGGCCAAATGGGGCTAGATTAATTCAGGATATCTGGTTGGCATGGACAAGTTGGACTGAAGGGTCTGTTTCCATATTGTACAGCTCTATGACCAAGACAAGCAAATGCAATAAATCAAAATCAAAAACAGGAAAACAAATGCAAGTCTTTTTCTTGTCTGTAACGGTCTCTACTTGTAAGCATCACTGCTGGCAGTCCCTTGCAGACAAAGAGGGCTCTTCCATTCTTAGTAGGAGTCCACAGGTGGCTCTACAGTCCAATGCAGTTTCCACAGACTGCTACACTTGGGCCAGAAGGTGGTCATGGGACAGGGTGTTTGGTACAGCCTCAACTAAAGTAGTGTGTTCAATTCTAGATGCATTTTAGGAAGGATGTAAAGGCATCACAGGGCATGCAGGAAGTATTAGCGAGAATGCTTCCAGGATGGAGAGATTTAAATTACATGGATGACTTTGGCAAAGAAAAGGACTTTTCCCCTTCATTAGATGACAGATTTGCTGACATATTCAAATTTACACAGGATCTCAATAAAGTAAGGAAGAAAGAAAATGTTCCATTGCTATAAAAGAAAAAAAATTTATGCAGTTAAGATTTGGAATGCACCACCTAACAGCCTGAACTGGCAGATTCAATTATGGTTTACAAAAGCAAACTAGATAATGGTTTTAAAAGTAAACGGTATAGAGTACGTGGATAAATGTGACAAAGAGCCTGCAAAGAACAAGAAAGGCCAAATAGCCTCCTCCATTACTGTAAAACCATGCATTGATTCAAGATCTCTTTCTGGACTGGATTTGCGTTGAAGTATAAACTAGTAGTTAAATTCAATCTCAGGCTGTGTTGAGGTTATTGCAGAATCCTTCAATCTGTTTGGTCAAGATTCAGCTACTAGTCATATTCACTCGGGTCCCAGATGTTGTTGACTTCAGTGCAATGTCATTACGTGACATGCTGTTGAATAGGAGGCAAACACCTAAACAATCAATGACAGATACTATTTTAATGCTATGTAACAGCATATTATTGACCAATATTTTATCAACAGTTAAAAGAAAATCTCTGCAGCAGTGGCAAGCAGGAAATTAAATTTATTATGAGTCTTCCATTAGATGATATTTAATCTTTATTTCAAAATAATTTATAATGTTTTGCATGAAACATCTTTAGCCTTACAAAATCCTAGTTAGGCTCCACTTTAAAGTACCGAGATCAGATCTGGAAACCACACAATAGGAAGGATACACTGGCCTTGCAGAGAGTACAACGCAGGTTTACAAGAATGATATCTGGACTTTCAAAGTTAGGTTTGAGGAGAGATTGCATAAATTAGATCAGTTTATCTCTAGAATTTAGAGCATGATCTGATCAAAGTCTTCAACATATTAACTGGAAAAGGCAGGGTAGATAAAAATAAACTATTTCAACTGGTTGGGGGGGGGGGGGGGGTGGAATTATAGAACTAGGGGACATAGTCCGAGAATTGGGACCATACCATTCAGGAGAGATGTTAGAGGGATGCACTTCTAAACAAAAAGTGTGATAGATGTTTGGAACTCTTCCACCAAACAGCAGTGGACATGACCAGTAGTTAATTTGAAATAATACATTTTTGTTTAGCAAAGGTGTATGGCTAAAGACAGGTACATGAAGTTCTGCCACAGATCAGCCATGATCTCAATGAAAGGCGGAACAGGTCAAGGGGCTGACGGCATACTCCAGTTCCCATGAATCCTCAGCGACAACTCATGAAAAGTTCTATCAAGGCTTTATCCACCAAATTGAGCTCAAGTATGTGTCAACCTAGCCACTTGGAAAGCTACTCTCAGGTGATTTTTCTCTCCAGTCTTAAGGTATTTGAATTGACCAGCTGTCCCAAAGAGTCAATTTTAATCCAATTACCCTTTCTGATGCTTTGACAACACAATATTCACACAGGTTTCTATACGAAGACTGCACAGCTTCTATAATTTTGTCATTAGCTAGTGAAATCATGTTGTGCTTGCAGAGGTTGTTGTAAGCTGTCACAGTAATTGCCCAAAGGCTTCTTCATATCTGTGAGCAACAGTTGCACAGCAGCTCAATGCAAATGGAACAATTTTTCTATGCAAAAGCTCACCTATTTGCATCACTAATTTCACTTTCAGATGCAGCCCACACATCTAGCTCTGAATCATTCATTGAAAACCAGGCAGATTTGAAGATAGCACTAAAAGTCCTCGCTTTCAAAACAGAGCAAATATTTGTGTATGCAGACTTAAAAGTTATAAATTTAAAAACAAAGCTCAAATTTTCACATTCACAAATTTCTATTACAATGTTTAATCAAAATTAGTTAATTTTCCTCTTCCACATAACACCACTCTTCTGCCAAGTTGGACCTTTTCCCAATACATCTGCCATGGATAAGTATACTGTAACAGTATAGCACACAATTACAAGACAAAAGCATCCTGCCAATGCCAGCTCTTCAACTGGAGCTGTCCCCTTCAAAGCACACTTTTCCCCCATATATTTTAAATCCTTGTAGCTCCCTTTTGTCTCAAGTCACTTTTGACAAAATACTAACAGTTTGTTGTAAAAGTTCCAAATTAGTTGTCCTCAATCCTTAAAACATTTTGGTTAATATTTCATTCGCTTCGACTTGGTCTCAAAACCCATTTTCGGAAGTCTTCAAATGCCTTACCTTCATTTTCAAATTATGGTATCTCCATTAGCCTTCCTACAACAAGGTGCTCCGAATGCCCACGCAGAATGGGAAAGGTGGCTAACTAATACCTCGTGCAAATTTATTATGCAATGAAATATTCAAGTCCTCCACAAATAATATCCAACAGCTCACTTACTTCTTTCTGGTACATGTGTCTTAAATTTATGCATTTCCTAGCTCCACTGCTTTATTACTTGCAGTCTGCCTTTCAACTGTTTCCCTCAAACTTGTTGCATCATATTTTTCACAACTGGCAGATCGGTTTTAGGTGTAGCTCATTGTATCTATTTTTGCATCAACCTCCAAGTCTCTCAACAGTGTGCAATCTAGGCCAATCACCTGCAAGGTTAGGTAATGGTGCTTGCAGCTGACCACAAAAGAAAGTTGCCCATTAGATGTGGAAATCACTGTGAACATGAAACTGATTCCAGCATCAGCTGTGGGGCATCTCTGGTATCTACTGATACTACAAAGTAGGCCAAACAGCCAATCACATTGAAGATCTACACAAGTCAGGAAGTGATCACCACTGTAAAATGGGTAAAGAGTGAAAGATAATGAGAAAAGATTGGTTCATTTGACATTGCAATAAAATCTGAATTTAACAAACTATTTACAGTTTTTAAAACTGTAGCCTCTTTACCATACCGAAGGGATTGGACATTCCACAAATTTAAAATTACTTTCACAGCAAGGCAGGTTATTTAACAGTAGTGATTTTTGACAGTTTATGGCTTGAGGGGAGGGGTAAATACTGTAGCAGGTGGAAATTCATACCAATTCAAATGATTTCTAAAACCACCACCTGATAAGACTTCTACAGTAAGAGCAAGGAGCCACTGCAGAAACTTTTGGATTTATGTATTTAACTGCACATTTCACACTAAATTTCACACATTCTAACACCACCAACTGACGACAGTTTCAGTAGCATTACAGCTGAAAAAAAGTGTGATATTAGCTTAATTCAACTGATATTGTATGTCATCTGACTCAGAATTTGAGTTTCCAGTTAATTCCAACATTTCACTGGTGCTACATGACATTTTGAATGAAACACTTAATCAAGGTCACAACTATCACGATGGCATAAAAGCTTTGCTCACATCCTAAACTTTCTTCACTTAACCAACACTACCAAAATCAGATGTAACTAGTCAGTCATATGCTGTTTTTAAAGTCACTGCTTTGCGTATATTTGCTGCTGTGTGCATTTATACCATGACTGTTCGTAAAAAAAGTCTGAGCTTTTTCTATATAATAGTGGCATCTCTTTCTCCTGCTTAATATTGGTTTAAAAAATTAAACATCCACAGCCAAGCTTCTGGTTAGTCTCCTGATTAGGTTAACAGCCATTTTTTATATTGATCAGTTATATATTCCCACAGTAGAAGTGTGGGGTTACACTTTACATCAAAACACCACACATTTACAACTTTCATTCCCTATCTGTATAAAGCACCTGCTTTAAAATATTTAAATTACCTCATGATAATCTGTTTACAGTTCCCAGATAGATCATGAGAAAACATCTAATTACATCCTCTGAAATGAATTTGTGATACAAAAAAATCTGATTTGTGCAGCTGACATCCTGCAAACGTCCAATTCACTTTTAATGATCAAAAGCCCAATCTATTCAAAAGTCTAGAAAAACCAAGGGGCGTCTTCCATTTTTAAAATTCTTCACAGAAGTTCCTGTTGGAGTTCAATTTGGTCCTTTCCAGGTGATAAAGCTGGTCAGTGCATTAACTAAATTACCTTAAGCCTCAGGTGGCTAAAACATGGCATACATGAAGTTATGGAAACAATGAATTTCCATTAAGATGATCACATTCAAATATAAAAACATTTCTCAACGCAGTTTACAGGGAGGCATTTCGTCAAAAATCAACAGTTGCTTAACATAAAGGATCCACCTTCAATTCTGTGAGGTAAACAAAAATTCAATCTAGTCTGTTAAGCTTGAATCCCAGCTCCCCATGGAAACTATATCAGCTCAGACAAGAAAGAAGTGTGAAGTCAACTGCTTGAAGTTCAGCACCACATTTGGAAAGGGAAAGATCAAAATTCAGAAATAGCATTGATCAAGCAGCACCCTTCTGATTTTAGCATCGCATGAGCATTAAAAAACATCCATTAACAGAACAGGCTCGAGAAGAAGTGGCCTTGAATTCCACCATCATATTGTGAAATGCAGAGGTACCTTAGTAAGTTGACAGTCCTATATGCCAATTCCAGCAAGATGACAAGTCAGATTAACCTTCTGCATTCTTCTTTCCATTGCCAAATAAATTTATTATACTCTTAAGAGCAGTGTCCTTGACCTAGTTGTCACTGAAGTTACCAACAGAATGTAACAATCTGGGTCATTTAACACTGTTCCAACATTCCTTTACTGGTGAGGTACCGCACTGACTCAAGTAGAACAGCTTAGCTGCAAACTTCTAAATCAGAACTGCCATCACTGGAAAGTAATTCAGCAAAATTCTGTGTTCTGGACATTAAAAAAAATCTTTGCACTAACTGAACAGAGAACAGAAAGAACAGCCTTTGTGGCACACATCCAAAAGGAATATAAAGAGAATATCTGCAAGGCTGATTGCCCACAGGAAGATCCATCAGTGACACTAGTCACAGAAAAGGACTCAGACGACACTGAAAATTTATATTCTCAACATGGATTAAAATCTAACAAACTTGAGTATTGATGATTCAGCTGTAAATCAGAGGATACTTCAGGAACTTTTAAACATACACAAGATGAAGTCAGAAACTCCTAAGCTGAAATCCCACATTATGATTGACATACTGGTATCACAGTACCCAAACGCATCCACGTCAAGCAGATATCCTAAATAAATCTAGTCCATTTGCCAGCATTTGGCCCATCTCCCGCTAAACCCTTCCTATTCATATACCCATCCAAATGCCTTTTAAATGTTGTAATTGTACCAGCCTCCACCACTTCCTCTGGCAGCTCATTCCATACACGCACCACCCTCTGTGAGAAAGTTGCCCCTTAGGTCCCTTTTATATTTTTCCCTTCTTACCCTGTAGTTTTGGACTCCCCTCCCCTGGGGAAAAGACCATGTCTATTTACCCTATCCAAGTCTCTCATGATTTATAAACCCCTGTAAGGTCACCCCTCAGCCTCCGACACTCCAGGGAAAATAGCCCCAACCTATTCATCTTCTCCCTATAGCAGAAACCCTCCAACCCTGGTAATATCCTTGTAAATCTTTTGAACCCTTTCAAGTTTCACAACATCCTTCCCATAGCAGGTAGACCAGAATTGAACACAGTGTACCAAATGTGGCCTAATCAATCTCTTGTACAGCTGCAACATGACCTCCCAACTCCTATGACTGAATGCACTGACCAATATAGGCAAGCATAGCAAACACCTCCTTCACTATCCTGTCTACCTGGAGCTCCACTTTCAAGGAACAATGAACCTGCACTTCAAAGATTCATTGTTTTAGCAACAGGACCTGACCATTAAGTGTATAAGTCCTGCCCTGATTTGCCTTTCCAAAATGCAGCACCTCAACATTTATCTAAACTAAACTCCATTGGCCACTCCTCGGCCCATTGGCCCATCTGATCAAGATCCCTTTGTACAGAAGCAACCTTCTTCACCCGTCCACTACAACACTAGTTTTGGAGTCATCGGCAAACTCACTAACCATACCTCCTATGTTCACATCTAAATCACGTATATAAATGACAAAAAGCAGTGGACCCAGCGGGCCACAGGCCCCCAGTTTAAAAAGCAGCCCATCACCACCACCCTGTCATCTTCCTTCAAGCCAGTTCTGTATCCAAATGGCTAGTTGTCCATCCTCCATGCAATCTAACCTTGCTAACCAGTCTATCATGAGAACCTTGTTGAATGCCTTACTGAAGTCCATTTAGATCACATCCACCACTCTACCTTCAGCAATCCACTTCTTCACTTCAAAAAATTCAATCAAGTTAGTGATACACGATTTCCCACACAAAGCTGTGTTGACTCTCCCTAATCAATCCTTGCCTTTCCAAATACATGTAAATCCTGTCCCTCAGGATTCTCTCCAACAACTTGCCTACCACCAATGTCCGGATCCTGGGTCTATAGTTCCCTACCTTTTCTTTACCAACTTTCCTAAATAGCGGCATGTCAGCCAACCTCCAGCCTTCTGGCACCTTGCTAGTGGCTACCAATGATACAAATGTGTCAGCAAGGAGCCCAGCAGTCACTTCACTAGCTTCCCAGAGTTCTAGGGCATCTCTGATCAGTTCCTGGGATTTATCTACCTTTATGCATTTTAAAAGGTGCCTTGCATCATCTCCTCTACAACATGGACACTTCAAGAGGTCACTATTTACTTCCCCACGTTCTCTATCTTGAAGATCCTTCTTCGCAGGAAACACTGACGCGAAATACTGACTTAGTATTTCCCCCATCTCCTGTGGTACCACACATAGGTGGCCTTACTGATCTACAAGGGGCCCTATTCCCTCCCTAGTTACCCTTTTGTTGATGCATTTGTAAAATCCCTATGGATTCTCCTTAACTATATTTAAGAAAGTTCTCTCATGAATCCTTTTTGCCCTCCTGATTTTCCTCTCGAGTATACTCCTACTGCCTTTATGCTTTTCTAGGGATTCACACAATCTAGTCTATACTTGCATATGCTTCCTTCTCAGCACAGAGGAGGAGTTGGACTGAAGCATCCATTTCCATGCTGTACAACTCTATGATGTTTGGACTCTAAATGCGCTCAGAATGGAAGACTCAAATGTTTTGTTTTATTATTGACAGTCACCATCATTTTTTTTTAGAATCCCGACAGTGTGGAAACAGGCCCTTCGGCCCAACAAGTCCACACCGACCCTTGGAGCGTCCCACCCAGACCCATAACCCACACACCCCTGAACACTATGGGCAATTTAGCATGGCCAATCCACCTAGCCTGCACATCTTTGGACTGTGGGAGGAAACCAGAGCACCGGTTTCATGTTTGGAAACAAATTAGAATGTACAGATAAAAACGTTCTGGAGCTGGATGAACACAGCAGGCCGAGCAGCATCAGAAGAGCAGGAAAGTTGACGTCTCGGGTCGAGACCCTTCTCCAGCATCGGCAGTTCCTACTATCTCTGTAACAAATTAGAACGTAGTCAGGTTAGTAGAATGCAATCGGGCTACAAAGGAAGAGTTTCCTTAATGAAAATAAGTAATGCGTGGATGAATAAAGCATACTGATTTCCACATTTGATAAACTGAACCATGCGAGGGCAAACAGTGCCAAAGTGCCCAAGATCTTAATTAACTTTGAGACATTTTTGATCCGTCAACAATGATTAATTCATTTCTGATTCTTGCCATGTAGAAACAATCAAACAGCTTCATAATTTAGCTTGTTACACCATATGCACGAGAGGTTTCCAAATAGCTTATTCAAAAACCTTGCAGACACTTGCATCCATGCCTTGAAATTATTTCATTCAACAGAATGTACAGCACAGAATGGAAACAAAGTCATGTAGCTCAAACAGTCTATTAATTATAACATCTATCTATTGAGCAGTTTTGGGCTCCATATCTAAAGAAGGATGTGCTGGTGTTGGAGAAAGTCCAGAGGAGGGTTACAAGAATGACTCCAGGAACGAGTAGCAGTTGAAGACTCCGGGTCTGTACTTGAAGATTAGAAGAATAAGAGGGGTGGATCTGACTGAAAATGTACAAAATACTGAGACCTGGATAAAGTGGATGTGGAGTAGATATTTCCACCAGTAAGAGAGACTAGATCCTTGGGGCACAACCTCAGTGAACAGACAACCCTTTAGAACTGAGATGGGGAAGAAGATGTTCTTCAGCCAGAGGGGTGGTGAATCTGTGAAACTTAATGCCACAGACAACTGGAGGCCAAGTCATTGCACTTAAGACAAAGATAGATTATTGATTATTGATTATTAAGGTTACAGGGTCTAGACAGAGGAATGAGGTTGAGAAACTTATCAGCCTAAATTGAATGGCAGAGCAAACTTGATGGCCGCCTTCTCCTATCCTACAGTCATATCTGTTGTACTGGCTTGAAATGATTTGATTCCGATTTCAAATTGTTAATCAGGTTTCTGGAGTTTCACCTCAGTGCTTTTGTATGTTGGATCAAAAAAGTGAGACATTACAATAGAAATAGTTTACAGGATGCAGTTATAATGGAAGGCTTTATTACTCAAATGTAGACTCAGATATTGGTAAAATAAAGAGTATGCGTTTCTAGATTGCTCTAGGAAATTCTCCAAAACAGTTATATTTCCAATCCAACAAGAAAGGGATGCATTGGACTTGGTCTTTAGAAATCAGATGCACCAGGTGTCAATAAGGGAACATTTAGCAGCTAGTGATAACTATATGATAAGCCTCAAGATCGATATATCTCATTCTCCACAACTAATGGAGTAAGCAAAATCAATTGATGAAGAGCTGTCATCATTCCAGCATGAACAGAGCTGGACAGGATTAACTGGAACAATGAGCCATCTTAAAAGAGCAGATGGTTCTGGTACTCCAATGGGAGATAAATCACATTCTCTGCACAACAATGGAGGTAGAAAATAACTTCTTTAAAAAAAGTGTCCTTATGCCAAGTATGAGGTGGAAAGCACAATTTAGAATGGATAAGAATACCATAGGTTTAGAGGGGAGGTGTAAACAGAAATAATGGGCTTAAAGATGAACTGTAAAAAACGTTCCAGTTAACAGAGGGGAATCACATAGTCTTCAATAGGCATATAAATAGTAAAAGTGTGGTTAAGGAAAGAATAGGGTTGATTAGACACCAAAATGTGGACTTGGAGGCAGGGGACCTGGCTGTATTGTTAAAGGAATACTCCTCATCTAAAGAGTTGAGTGCTCTGTCACTAGAGTTCAAAATTAGAAAGAAAGAAGTCTTGCATATGCTGTTACTTCAGTTGACAATGCACCACTTGAGATGCATTCAAGGATTTCCAAGGAAGTGAGGGTAGAAATTCAATTGGCCATGATCTGTCTTCCCTGGACTTTGGGAGGAGTCAGAATTCTGGATATTTGCAAATAGTACAGCTTTGTTCAAAGGTTATAAGCATAATCCTGGCGATGGGGAAGCTTCTTGAAGCAATCATTTTTGGGCTAGAATTGGTAGTCATGTGAAGAAAGGTGGATTGATTAGGAAGAGTAAACATAGACAAGGGAAAATAGCATTTTAACTTGAAGGTTTTTGAAGAGGGAACAGGCTCAGTGAGGGTAACACAGTTGATGTGATTTCCAGAAAGTGTTTGATACAGTGCTACACAACAGATTTGAGCCAAGTTATAGGTCATGGTATGAAAAGGATGCAATGTGGATGCAAAATTGAGTGAAACGGTCAATGGATACTTTTTAGGCTGGAGGGTGGTTAGTAATGGAGTTCCCCAGGAGTTGATGTAGAGAACTTAACTTGTCCTGATATATATTGATGATCTGAATTTTGGTGTCCAGCATAAGCTTTGAAAGTTTGCAGATGTCACTGAACTTGGAAAATTGTAAACTGCGAGGACAATGTAGAACTCCAAAAGTATATTGACAAGTTGGTGAAGTAGGCAAATAGATGGCAGATGAGGTGCAATGCGGAGAAGTGAGGTGATGCACTTTGCTAGGAAGATCATTGAAAGGCAATATAAAATGGGAGTACAATTCTAATGAGGTGCAGGAGGAGTGAGACCTGAATATTTGTGCACAGACCATTGAAGCTGGCACGACAGGTGGAGAGAAAAGCATGCACTCTACTCACCTTTTATCAAAAGGCGTGTAGAGTACAAGAGCAAGGATGTGATGCTCATTTTGAATGCAACACGTTAGACTTTAGCTGGAGTATTGTGTACAGTTGTGGATAACTGCTCAATATTCCAAATGCTGTCTGAGCAGAGGCTTATACACCCTCAACAGTACACCCCTGCTCTTGTATTCTAGCCCTTTTGAAATCAATGTATTTATCTTCCTAACTGCCAACTGAACCTGTATGTTAACCTTACGAGAAACCTGACCTAGGACAGTGTGATTTTAAGCTTCAGATTTCCAAAGCATTTACCCATTTACGAAATAGTCTACGTCTCTATTCTTCCTATCAAAGTGCACGACCACTCATTTTCCCATATTGCATTCCATCGGCCAGTTCTTTGCTCACTCTCCTAGCCTATCCTTCTACACCCTCCCCAATAAAATGTCACTCCACCTCCTTATGTATCACCTGCAAATTTAGCAATCTCCTCAGTCCCTTCCTCCTGATCGTTACTATATACAATGACAGCTGTGGAGCCCAACACTGACTTGTCAAACTCCCCTGGCCACGAGGGGCCATCTGAAAAGGACCCCTTTATCCCCACACACTGCCCTTGCAGGAACTGAACAAATGAACATGCTAGATGCCAGAGTCCTGATGGCCTGTATTTCATGGTTTTAAAAGATGGTGCTAATGAGATAGCTGATATATTGATTTTATATTTCCCAAAATGTCATACATTTGGGGAAGGTTTCATTAAATTGAAAATAAGACATACAAGTATCATTCAAAACGGAGGGAGACAAAGCAGGAAACTGCAAGTCAATTAGCTTAATACTGGTTGTGGAGAAAATAAGAAAGTTAAAGGGAGTTTTTCCAGATTGGCAAAATACAAGTAATGTACCTTAGGGATTAATGCTGGGGCCACAATTGCTAACAATTACATAAAGGGACCAACAAAGGCACAGTTGCTAAATTTACTGATCACACAAAGTTAGATGCGACAAGATTAAGCCAAGTGGGTAAAATCTGGCAAATGAAGAATAATGGGGGAAAACATTAAGTTGTCCATTTTGGCAGGAAACATGTTAAAAGGACATTAAAAAATGTTGAAGAGATTGAAGATCTCCAATGCAGAGGAATCTGGGTGTTGCATGCACAAATCACAAAAGGTCAGTGTTCAGGTACAACAAGAAATTAGGTGAGTTAATAGAATCATTTACTGCAAGGGCAATTGAAGACTATAAAACATAGCAGATGTCAGCCATTCAGACCAACAAGACTGCGGCAGCATTCAACAAGTTCACGGCTTATTTGATCATCTTGAACATAATTTACCTGCCTTTTCCCTATAACCCTTGATTCACTTATGGATCGAAAGTCCCTTGGCCTTAAACATATACAACAACCAATCCTCTACAGCCTTCTCCAACAAAGAATTCCATGAATTCACTACCCAAGAAATTCCTCAACTCTCTTAACTGGGTGACTGCTCACTCAGATTATGCGCTCTGGTCTTGGACACACACTCAAGGAGGAAAGCAACCTTAGCATCTCACCTGTCAAGTCCTCCGTGAATCTTGTATGTTCCAAGAAGGTATCCTCTTATTCTTCTAAACTTCAAGGAGTACAAGCTCAAAACACACAACTTATTCTCTCAGCAAATGCCTTCATGCTAAGGATCAGCCTAGTGGAACTTCTCTGTACTGCCTCCAATGCCAAAACCAAAATTGTACACAGTAGTCCAAGCTGTGGTCAACTAGTACCTTGTACAGACTTAACAAGAGTTCTAATTTCATACTCCATTCACTCAGATAAAAGGGGGGAACATTCAATTTGCCTTTCCCATTATTCGAACTCCAATTTTTGAGATTTGTGTATGAGGACACCCAAATTCCATCATAGCTGCAGCTTTCTGTTCCTTCAATGGAAAAACTGCATTCAGCTCCTCTAGTCTTCCCACCAAAGTGCATAACTTCACACGCTCCTACATTATGTTCCACCTGCCAAATTTTGCCTACTAGCTTAGCCGGTCTATCCCACTATCTATCCTCCAATGGCTGTCCCACCTGCTTGCCATCTGCAAACTTTCCTCATCTATACAGTGAACATATATAATTATGGCCCCAACACTGATCACCGATTCACTTCACTCCACACAAATGTCCCCATTATCCCAAGTCTGTCAATTAGTTAGCCAATCCTCCAACCATACTATCCTACTGCTTCCAACACCATGGGCTCTTAAGCAGTGTTATGTGCTGTATCTTAAATGCCTTTTGGAAATCAAACATTTGTCAAATATCTACTGGTTCCCCTTTATCTATTCAGCACATTACCAACTCAACAGAAATTAATAAATTTGTTAGGGATTTCCCCTTCATGAAGCCTTACTGACTGGTTTATATTATGTGTCCCTACATGCTCTGCTATTAAATCTTGAAATAGCAAGTATTCCCATTGACAAATATTAAGCAAATTGGTTTATAGCTACCTGCTTACCGTCTCTCTCCCTTTTTAAGAAAAGGTGTTAGACTTATAGAATCAAATCCTTGGTAGATTACTTATAGTACATCCAATAACTCTGTAGCTTCTTCCTTTAATGTCCTCAGATGCAACCCATCAGGTTCAATGGACTAGTGGCGTTTGGCGCCATTAGTCTCCCTAGTGTACGTCCTCTAGTGATAGTTGTTGTATTTATATCCAACCTTCCTTCACCACCACATTTTGCCCACTGATTCAGTGTTTTTGGAATGCTGTTTGGGCCTTCTAACATTAAGGCTGATGCAAACAAAGTATTCAACTCCTCTGCCATTTCCTGGTTCCCCCATTATTTCCTAAGTATTATTCTCTATGGCACTTATGTTCACTTTAGCCTCTTCCTTCTATGCTATTTTACACTGATAGTAATTGTTAATTTCACCCCAATTTACATTCTCCCAATTCAAAATTTTTCAGTCATATCTTATTATTTTTTTTAAAACTTTCCCAATCCTCTGGTTTTCCACATTGTGTTTTGTTTCTTTCAATTTCATACAATTCTTAACTTCCTTGATTAACCATGGCTGGTTAATTCCCTTCCTAGCACCCTCCTCCCACACGGAGAAGCGGCTTCCTTGTGAGTCATAAGCTATTCAGAGCAGGACAGAACAGTGCTTCAACGGAGGCTAAACAGCACTAACAATGTCACCTAAAAGGGAGATGAAACGTTTGCATGAAAATCAGTCAGCTCAGTGAACCAAGCAACAACTCCAACCCCAAGCTACAGATCTTCATTAAAACATTTTCTTCCACATCTGCTTAAATATCTGTTGTTCAAGCAGTAACAAATTAACAGAACTACTAACAAGCCGCACAGTTCCCCCTTTAACTACTAACCATTCCCGAATGACAAGTCCCACTTTTTAAACCAAATTAATAAAAAATTAAAACTTAATCTCACAATTACAGTCAGAAGGTGTCTTCTGGAATGTTCTTTGCCTTCTCCGCTGTCCTCCAGTCAGGAATGCCTTTCTCTGTCAAGTTAGTGTGTCCCAAATATTAGCTAAGACTGCTGTTGTATCTTTGGTTTAGACAGTTTTGTGAGCGCGGTGATTCTCTCTTTTAGAGCTAAGAACTGTTCTCTGAGCAGGTGACACTTAACTCTCACCCCAATTTTCAAATGCCGTCTTCTTTTATACCTTGACCTATTAATTTCTCGCAATGGGATTGGTCCTAGGTTGTCAAATCCATCAGATTTACATTTAATTGAGTTTTGGTATCTAGAGCCTGACTTAAATTGGCTAAATTTAAAAATAACCTGTTGTCTTGTTAAGAATGCTGCTTTGCCTGATAACTGCATTGCCTTTTGATACAATGTTTCAATTTCAAGAACTCTCTTCACGCGCACATTTTTAATCTACAAGCCTAGAAAAAACATCTTTTAAAGGGATCGCGCACACTTGCTGCCCCCCCCAATCATTTTATAAACATCAAATCCAAATGTCCTGTCTTTCAATCGCAAGTACTATACCAACTTTGCAACATATGCAAGAGATTGGGAGGCGGGGGCGAGGAGGAAGAAAGGCGGCATTGGTAGCAGTAGTCTACAAACCCATTAATAGCTGAATGATAGGACAGAGAACAAATCCAGATAGAGGGTTGCAAAAAAGATAATATAACCTGCCTCTCTCCTACCAGGCAGGTTATATCACTTCACATTTCCTTTAACAGGTTATGAGGTGAGGCAAGCTTCTCTGGGGGTTTTCGGTTTTAATTACTGAGAGGTGTCAACCTCCCCTCTAACAGATACACCCTTAGGATTCATCATCATCGCACTGTAAAGAAATGCAAACACATTTTTTCCTATTGCACTTATTTCATCATACTAACAAAGCTACTCGGGCACTTTCCTTCTGGTCTCATTTTTGAAAGATCACATCTGCCTGAATATTTACTGCCTAGCTTTGATCTCCTTGCAATGAGGAAATATCCATTAACCTCTGCACCATGAATTCATTTATTTTGTTTCAAATTCTATACGTATTCAAGTCAAGAGGCATTAATATTGCCTCATCACCATTTTTTCCTCCTTTTTTTCCCTCTACATTTGTATACTCGATCTCACCCACTCTGGGTATCATTACCTAAATGGTTAGCCTGTGATGTTGCCAAATTTTATTATATTATAAACCTAGGGTTTCCCTCTCCCAAATCCTCCCTCCCCGAATCTACATTGGAAACCTCTCTACAGCCCAAGTTTTTTGATTTCATCGATTCACCAGGACACTGATCCCACCACGGATCCCGAGTGCGAAGTATCTGAGACGTTAATGGGATAACATCCCATTAATATTTATGCTCCTTATCTTCCTACACAGGGGTATGTGGAAACTGTCTTAAACTTCCTGCCTGAATAGGATTGGGTGGGAAACGTTTGTAAAAGGTGTGAGACATCTGTAATACTATAAGGGGATGAAACTTCCGTAATAGGGTGAAACTTCTGTAAAGATATGAAACTTCTGTTTATACTGAAGTGGCCAGGCCAGGGACCTTTTGTTCAAGCCAGACACTTTGGCGGCTTGAAGTCGCATTCTGTCACTTCGGCGACTTGAAAACGCATCCTGCCGTTATCAGTCACTTCGCGAGCGATCAATGCTGTATCCTGTTCTCTTTATGTTCCAAACGTAGTAATTGTTTTTTCTGTATTAGCCAATTCATACATAGAGTATAAAAAGCGGGGACCGTCCGCTGTTCGGGGAGAATTTCTTATGGAACTCAGCACTCTGTGCTGGGTTGTATACAGCGATCCTCCACAGCTTGTAGTTGCTTAATAATAAAGGATTGTGTTTTGTAGCCAAGTCAGTGTCTTGCTATTGCATCAAGTCCGTGAGGGTCTCTGAAAACGAACCTAACATATCGATGTTTAAATCAGGGGAATTTAGCCAAGTCACGGAGGTGATTATTAATCAATAAGCTTAAATGTTCAAAGCCTGATTGCTAGAAGACAAATGGAGCTTGATTTGGGGGAAAGGATTAAATAAAAGAGAGTGATACAAGGCATACAAATCAGTTCAAGTAATTAAAGTGCCTAAAAATCCTGGGGTGATGCAAGAGTCGAAGAATCTACAGTCACCGCTGTAGATGGAGCAGATGCACTTGCTGAAACAGGTGGGGAATGCAAAGATTTTCACTATTTGTAGTTGGCCTCCATCCGGGAGGGTCAGAGAAAAATCAAAATGATTCGTTACCTCATGGACACTTCTTCAAATTGGAAGGGAATGTTGCAGTTTTTCAGGAGACTATGAAGTGCTTCCTCTGTCCTCCTGGTAACTATTTACCACGATGAAGCTTGGAGTTTGCTTTGGAAAATTTGTCAAACAAGTGGACAGGTTGAACATAACCAAAGCCTTGATTATTTGAGATCATTGGTCCAACAGAGGACACTAATATTAAAGCGCATACCTTGCCAGCGGATCTAGAGGATTTTGTGGCGACATAACTGGAGACATTTTAAGGAACTTGAGGCATCAGCCAGAATCCCATGTCTGATGCACAGTGCAGATAGCACCAATACTGGACAGACCACGAGTCTGGTGTCAGATGAGGTCAGAGTCATCGGACACAGCTTCTCTGATTGACAGTGCAACTGCTGGCTCTCTGTTGGTAATGCCAAATTTCACTGGTGTCTGCCCTTGCTGAGGAGCTCATGGCTAAACTGTCAATAAGCTCACCATGGATCCTACTGTGCATTGGGAACAGGCGGTCAGGATCAGAGAGGGAAAGACTGAGAACACCAGGAAGGAAGACAGCAGCACCGAATCAGAGTGGGAGAAATAGCACATACATCGAGGAGGACTAATTTAGACTTGAGTAATGAACAACTGCAGAGATACATCGCAGCACAGTGGCTCAGTGGTTAGCACTGCTGTTTCGGTGCCAGGACCTGGGTTCAACGCCAGTTTTGGGTGACAGTCTGGTTTCCTCAACACAGTCCAAGCACATGCAGTTTAGATGGATTGGTTTTGTTAAATTGTCCCGTAGTGTCTAGGGATGTGCAGACTACACAGGTTTGCCATGGTAAATGAGGGGTTTGGGGGATAAGGTGGAGGGCTGAGACCTAGGTCTAGGTGTATGCTTGGAGGGTTAGAACAGAATCGACAGGCCAACTGGCCTACTTCCACACCAGAGAGATTCTAATGATTCTAGACCAAACCTGAAGTATAGCAACACAGAAGGAAATGTGATGCTAAACTTGTATGAACTTAAACACAAATTCAAAATACAGTTCATATGTGTAAACTGGTGGCCATTACAGAGGACATGACAAGGAAACAGGCTGATACCTGAATATCCGGGAAGGACAAGAGCCTGTAAAACTCTTAAAAAGTGCATTAGCACTGTGAAGAGAGATGGCTTTAGCTCTGTATATAGAATTAGTTTGTGCGGAACGAAAAAGAGGACAGAAAGCTTCGGTGAGAGATTTTTCCAGTCACTAAACAGCAATGATAACAAAACTCTCTAAATTAGTGAAATCAGAGGTGTATGTACAAGAGTAATGCTAGTATTATGGAGGATTGCAATTTACATTGTTGGAAATACATATAAGTTTAAGAACTGTGTGAATAAATTGGAATGCATAGAACAGTAGATATTTGCAGGATTGAAAGAGGATTTACAATGTATCTATTTATTAACAAGAGCTGTAAAAATCAATTGAATATTGAGGAGTTGAGCAAAGCTTTCAAGGAGATATGGTATTTATGGTTTTTAAATAACTGGAAAATCCAAGTTTTGAAACAATTAGGAGACCTTTCTAGATATGTTTTCTGTTTTTCTGTCAGCAAGAAACTCCAGAAGCTGCAAAGTATCACTCAAACTTCTTTTCTCAGTACAATTCCTGGAAACCCAATAAAGGTCTTAAGTAGTACAATTTGACTTTTTGCAAAACCTGGACTGTCATTTCCAAGGCACTGATCCAGGGTAACAGCAATCAGAACTGAACATCTAGTGTCAGTAATTCAATTTAGACACAGACATTGAGAAGTCATCACACTCTATCCTTTGTGGTGGTGTCTCTTTGGGATTAAAAGGGAATATTGTGTTAATTCCAGGTCACAGCTTAGATATTAACCAGTGCTTTACACAAATAAAACATTCTATTTATTAAAAGCAAAACTTCAGCTTCATTAGGCAGCTTTAATGAAATTTTATTCTGCATAGCAAAGCAACAGAGAAGCCACTGGCTATCTTGATGGGGAGGGGCCTGATTATCAGCACATTCCTTCTATCAGTTGTAACAACGTTTAGACTGAATAAACTTAATTCTCGGAACGTATGAAAGATTGTTTTGAAGGGCACTATGTTGAGGAACCAGCAAGAGAATAGGCTATTTTATTGTGCAATGAAGGGTCAATTCATAATTTTGATGTAAGGAGCCTTCAGAAAGAAAACATGCAACCATATGGAGTATTTTTCATTAGTTTGAAAGAAATGTGGGTCTTAAATCTGAACAAAGGCAACTATGAATGTTGGCACTTGGAGGGTGCAAATGGGCAATGGTGGATCAGGAAATTACAAAATAAGCTACCAAGTAGATAGGAAACTGTTGCCATTTGAAGAACTTATTGCACACAACAAAGATACACAGAAACCCCAGCAGAAAAAAATGTATTACAGGAAAGCCAGTGTGCTATCTAGGTGCCAAGAGAAATGGCATGCCTGAGGATTCAGAGGATTCTAGAATACGATAAAGGAAGACAGTATCAAGAAAAGGGAAAACTCAAGCGTATACTATTATGAAATGAAAATAGACCAAAAACTTCTATAAATTATTAGCAAAAACAAATGTGTGTTCACTACAAACAGAATTAGGAGCATTTGTAATGTGGAATTCGAAAATGACATAATTAAGCTAAGTGTTAAAAAGATTAAAAATTGTCCAAATATACCATAAAATTAAGCAGCTGGAAAATGAAGACCTGCAACATAATATTAGTAAAGTAAGAGAAGTTAATGAGATTTAATAGATAAATTCCCTGGAACTGATTATCTACATTCCAGATTACTGAAAAGATAATTACAGAATCTCTACAGGTGGGAAGAGGTCTCTCAGCCCATCAAGTCTACACCAACCCTTAGAAGAGCATTACACCCAGACGCAGCTCCTCCACCACTCGCCCATTCCTGTAATCACACGTTTACCATGGCTAATCCAACTATCCTGCACATCCCTGATGTGACCCCACAGCACAGCAATTTAGCATGGTCAATCCTCCTAATCTGGAGCACCAGGCGGAAACCCACACAGACATGGGTGAATGTGCAATCTCCACAAAGACAGTCACCCAAGACTGGAATCAAACCCAGGTCCCTGGTGCTGTGGCACAGCATGTTAACGACCAAGCCACTGTGGCAATGAGACGCCAACAGTGCACGTGCTATCTTTCAAAACAGTGTAGAGTCTGTAATGGTCCAGAATTTATGAAAGTGCAGGAAACAGGGAACTACAGACCAGCTAGACTACTACCAGTCAATGAGAAAATGCTAGAATGTATTATAAAGAACACAATTACAGAACACTTTGAAAATAATGACAAGATTGGGCAGAGTCAATGGTAGAGTAGATATGTTCAACAAATCTGGAGTTTTTATTGAACGTAAATAGCAGAATAGTTAAGGGAAAATTGGTGAAGGCAGTCTATTTAGGTTTTCAGAAGACTTCTGACGAGGTCACACAAGTAGATAATACAAATTAGATGACATGGCATTTGCGAAATATACCACCTTTATTTTAGAACTGGTCAAGAGGTAGAAAACAAAGTAGGATTAGAGAAATTAATCTCAGCTTGAGACCAGCAGTGTACCATAAGGACAGATGTCCGTTCCTGTTCACAAATTACTGAAAGTTAACCTTAATTGCTTGCTGGACCTGCATGTTAAGTGGTACATGGACGTTTATTACAAGGCGATTTAAGTAAGGAAGCAGAGGTATATGACTACAATTACATAAAGGCTCAGCAAGACTTCTGGATTTTGAGGGCAGTTGAGGTCTCCTCACCCAAGGAAGAATATACTTGCTATGGAGGGACTGCAACATAAAAGTTCCTAGGATGGAGAGGTTGCTCTATGATGAAAGATTACAAATTCAGCTTTTATTCTCTGGAGGTTAAAAGAATGAGGGGTGATCTCATTCAAACATACTAACTTCTTAAGAACATAGAACAGCACAGCACAGGACATGCCCTTCGGCCCACGATGTTGTGCCGACATATTATCCTAAGAACAAACTACCCTGCTTATCCTACGTTATACTATCATCCATGTGCCTATCTAAGAATCACTTAAAAGTTTCTAAAGTATCCTACAAGGATAAACAGGATAGATACAGGAAAGACGTTTCTCCTGGCTTAGGGATCCCCTTTGAAACCCTGGACATTAAAAGGGCCCAGTCTTCCCCATCTCTATTCACAAGACAAAACTATTCTAGGAATCAGCATGACGAACTTTCACTATACTCCCTTTATGGCAAGAATATCCTTCTTCAGGAGACCAAAACTGTACACAACCTTCAGGCTCTAGCGAAGGCGAACATGTAATTGAGAAAACAAATTATTTGCGCTCCTGCATTTCAGTGTAGTAGTGAATGTCCCTTCTAAATAAAATAGCAGCTCTTTCGAGACAAAGCAACATTGACCAATTGAATAGCATGCTGGGAACACTGGTCAATTGAACAGCATGCTGAGAATCGGATCAGGCCAGACAGACAGGTGTGCACAGGTGTTAATGCGAACTTCCTGAGGAAGTGGTGGATGTGGGTAGGTTACAACATTTAAAAGGCATTTAGGTAAGTACATGAATAGCAAAAGTTTACAGGAATATGCGCCAGGAGCAGGCAGGTGGGACCAGTTTAGTTTGGGGGATTATGATCAGCGTGGACTGGTTGGACCAAAATGTCCTTTTCCACGGTGTCTGACTAATATCAGAGAGAAGTGCAAGCCATTCACCTTGATTGTCTCGTCAACAACCCATTCAATAGTCAATGCTGCAAAGTTTTAGGTGGAACAACAGATCTGAGCTTCAGCAGAACTGGCTCAAATCAAGAGGGGAAACTACAATATCAAATACTATCTTTTGTAACACCCTTTCCGAGACAGGAGCTCAATTTAAATTATGCTAATTACATTGTTACTGCTAAACCACAGAACTCAAACGACCCGGATAACTAATTAAAACAAGCCACTCAGAGGGCGCTCACACCAAAAATCAGGACTTGGAAGCAGGAAGAACAGGCTAAATTCCAGCTCAACCAGCTTTAATCGGAATAGCATACACTTCACCTCTTGCACTTCCAAAGAAGGTTTTAACCTAGTGTGTGGGCATAGACATTTCACTTAGGAACTGTAAAGTTACTCAGGATATTACAGAGAAAGACTGGCTTTGTAAAGCTGTATTAAATCTATCTTGCATCTCACGAAAATAAACCATGTCTATTAGTGTAAAATGAATCCCACTAAGTAGATTAGACCATACGTAAACAAAGCTTACATTAGCGACTCATCAAAAAGGACGTCCAAGTCTCTTCGGACATGAATACTTCAATCTTTCATCACTTACTTCATATTTTCCACACGTCATGTCTCTAATGAGACAGAAACCCTATGAGTTGTTAAGATAATGGCAAATATCTTTATATTCCATCTGTCATGTGCTGGCCTACTAACGCAGCTCAGTACCCTCACAGCTTCTGTGTAGGGTTCATAACTCTCCTTTGCACTTAATTTTGTGATCAAACCTGGAAATATTTGGTGAATACACCAAAATCACTGATCGATATTGGCAACAGAACCATTTCAAAAACAACACATCATTTGCCACGATGACTTGTACATTTCTAACTAGTGTCCTAATATCCATGAAATACCCAAACTGATCCTCGCAATGGTCTTGGCCAGTCAGCTAATGAATGACACTTTTTACCACTATTATCTGTTCATTAACCAATACGCAATCCATGCCAATACATTACCTCAAGCCTATGTGTTTTAGTCTCTTGACTACCTTACTGAAAGCCTTCTGAAAATCCAAATACTTCACATCCACTGGTTCACTTTTATCTGGTCTGCTAGTCACATGCTTCAAAGACTTCAGTTCAAACATTAATCCATGCCAGCGTCACCCAATTCTGCCATAATTTTTTAACACTTTGGTCATTACATCCTTCATGATAAAATTCTAGCATTTTTCCAGGTAACCTGGTACCAGGTTTACAAATTTGTAGTTCTGTGCTTTATCTCCCTCCGATAATGGAGCTACATTCTGTACCTTCCAGTCAGCAGGAACTGTCTCACTCTACAGACACCTTCATCTGCTACTCCGACAGCAACCTCTTATCAGCACTGTAGGACGAAGATTAAGTCCAGGATTTTACAAAGCAGACTTGATGGGCTGAATGGCCTAATTGCTACTCCCCATCTACACTCACCTTTACTGGCTCCATCCCAGCCTTCTTGACCTGTCTCCTCTCCACCTATCTTCTCTATCCGCCTCCCTTCCCCTCCCTATTTATTTCAGAACCCCCTTCCCCTCCCCCATTTCTGAAGGAGGGGCTAGGCTCGAAACATCAGCTTTCCTGCTCCTCTGATGCTGCTTGCCCTGTGTTCATACAGCTCTACACCTTGTTATCTCAGATTCTCCAGCATCTGCAGTTCCTACTATCTGCTGCTCCTGTCTTATGGTTTGCTAATTTTCAATCCCATTAATTTCTCTGGTATTTCTTTAACTAATACTAATTTCTTTGTTTCTCATTCAAACTAGTCCCATAGTTTAATATTTAAGGAGCTCTGCATCTTCCTCCATGCACAAAGTATCCGTTTCATTTCTCTTTCACTTCCTCGTTCACCATTATTAATTATCTTATCTGCCTGTTGTGTATTTCTGGAGATGAATTGAGATCCGCGATGTGGAAGTGAATAGTAGAGAATAGAATTCTTTAGGTTTCCATAATTTACCTGCCTGATGGATTCAGATTAACAGAAAATATTTAGTACAGAAACCTAGTCAGTAGTTGTTCCTATTTATTACGAATAAATCAATTCCAACTACAAACAAGCAAAAGTGAATTTTCAACTTATAACAACTAGCTGAAATTCTATCCCCTTAATCCCTATAGAGTCAGGCAGGCAAGCAAATATGAAGGTTATGGGTGAAAAGCAGTTTACAGCACTAGTCTATAGGATTAAATGAGATGTCCCTTTTGTTTCTTCCAAATACTTCTGATCGCTGATCTCATTTCCAGATTCTTTCAGGTCTTTACTGAAGACACAAGGCAGTTGACACGTTAATCTTCAGTCTGTCAGTCAAAGGTTAGGGACAAGAGTTTACAGCAAATGGTGGTCTTAGAATAACTGGTCATCTCCCAGTCTTTCTTTATTTCACATTGCAGAGAAACAAAGAAAAAATGTCCGTTTCAGTCAGGAGAACTTCTACATGACCAATCGAGGTAGAAGTTGTCCCCATGCCCGTAGCCAGATAGTTGTTGTCACGCTTATAACCATGAGCTCACACAAGCATTCTAATTAAAAGCCAAACCAACAGTCTACCTCTGGACGAAGCTTGCTCTGAACATACTCAATGCTGTTTGGGCCTCAAATATCTCCCCATCACCGCTTAAAGCAAACCAAAATAAAGAAAAATATAAAGACGCAGTTATCAATGTGATATCTTTAAAAGTGTTCAACAGAATGCATTTTTAAAACATTAAACATATAAAAATGTTCCTGGACAAATAATGCAAGGTGCCTCTGTATTTTGGAGGGAGTCTAATCTTTAAATGCAGGTACAATTGTCCTTATGTTTGAAATAGAAAGATAGCGAAAATTACTTGTGCTGTAAGTAGAAACTTCTTACTTTTACATATATCTGAATAAGCCAAACAAAATATCAGTTCTAACAAAAACCTAATGTAACCAGCCACTAGAGGGAACTAAACTATCTTTATACACAGCAACAAGAAAACATTGGTGTAAATCACAGTTCAATACTTACATTTGAGATTGAAAAGCAATGCAAAATTATTGCCATTTTAATAAATGTGGATTGCTATTACTGACATCTGATCACAGAAACAAATGCTGGTCAGAACACCAACAAGACAGTTCCTCGTTTGGAAGAGAGTTGCAATATTTTTACATATCTTTCAACACGCCAGATAGGATTGATTGCACAATTTTTCACAAATGAAATTTAACACTAGCAAGGGGGTAATTGCCACAGATTTCAAAACAAGAATGGATTTTAGTATTTTAATTTTGTCATTGCGTTTCAATTTGATAATCCACTGCTATCACAAACTCAGTTATGGTGGAAATTAAAACAGGGCAATTTACTACAAGACAACAAGACTCCTGCCTACCACTGCCAAAACAAGCTGCTACGACATGCTTGCATTTACATAGTGCCTACCATATTTTAATGCAAATTCTCTTATTTCTAAAGCACTATCCATATTAAAGCAGATAAACACCATAAAGACCCATGAACAAGATACTTCATGTGATTGAGGAAGAACAACTCGCTACTTTATTCAAAATACTGCCATGCACCTTTAACACAGGCCCATGAGTATGCAGATTGTCAACAAATAAAACAACATACTTTAAAGAGAATCCTTCAATACATGTTATCATGGTATCATGCACTCCAGATTGACAATATACCATTAGATTGTAATTTGAATCCGAAATTTCCTGATCCAACCAGCAAGAAGGTACAGAAATATTTTCAAAGGCAACCAGCTACATTAGGACTCGTCAGTCTCAATTTACCAAAACATCAAACTTTAAAGTGTAAGCAAGATTTAAAAGTTGGCATTTATATCAACTTGTCAGAGGTAACAAAAGTAAACAGACATGTGATAACTAACCTCTTCCAATCAGTACACTAAATCCTGAAACACAAACCACAATGCTATTTTCTGTTCTGCACTTATGCCAAAACATCTAGATTTTATATTTGGCCGTCAGCTATTGACAATTTGAAAGAATCACAAACGGTTAGCACCAACTCGGCCAGTAGCCACTCCAATGCCTTATCGCCATCTACCTGCCAGATCTCTCTTCCACAGCTTATCCAATTTTCTTTTGGAAATCATGACTGAACTGGTTTCTCCACCACAATACCTTGCAGCACGTTGCAGATTGTAACCAATCACTAGGTTAAAATAAGATTTTGCCCTCGTCAGTGTTGCTCCTTTTGCCACATCACCCTAAAAATCAGTATTCTTGGGCTTACAACCTTCCACCAATAGGAACTCCTCCTCCAGGTAAACCTGTTCAGACCCCCTTATGATTTTGAACATCTCTTAAAACGCCCTTTCAGCCTTGTCTGAAAACTGCAGCTTCTCAAAGTGGTCACATAATTGAAATTTTTCAACAATTTATTCTATGGAACCTTGCCCACAACCGCTCTAAAGCTTATGCATCCTTCCAGTGTGATGCCCTCAACCATATATACCATTCCAGTTCAGGTCTAACGAGTATTTTAATAAAAGGTTTTGCTTTTGAGCTCAATGCTTCTATTTATTAATCACAGGATCCCACATGCCTTCATCTCGCAACCTGCTCCACCATGTTCATGATTTGTACACGTACACCTTCAGGTCTCTGACCCCTAATTATTTCCCACACATCAGCTCTGCCAGAGAAGCCAGGCTCTCCATCCCATCCCCAAGACAGACAACACCACCCCTGCCCCCCCTGCCCCCCCAACCCCCGCCCCCAGGAAGAATCTAGGTAAGAGTAAGGGTGTAAGATAAATACAAAGCACTATTCTATGTTCAGTAAGTCAAGCTTATTAAATAAAAAAAAACTGCAGATGCTGTAAATCAGGAAACAAAACACAAACTGCTGGAAAAGCTCAGCAGGTCTGGCAGCATCTGTGAAGGAAAAAACAGAGTTAACGTTTCAGGTCCAGAGACTCAAAATGTTTACTGTTTTTTCCTTCACAGATGCTGCTAATCAAGCTTACTTATTGACTACCTGTAAAAGTAGTCATGCCACTGATTACAAGATCTCTGTATCCGAACAATGCCTTTCTGCATCGTAGAAAATGGGTGACACATCCAATTACAGTTCGGGGTGGGGGTGAGCGGTAAGCGACATGAGCAGCTGCTCTCACAGGAAACAGGTAAGTTACACAACAGGTACCCAATGACAAATGTCCCTCCTGAACTTTGTTCCTCTCCTTTAGCAATAGAACTTAAATGCCAGGTCATTAAAAAAACCTTCAGCATTGCAAACTGCCTCCATTAGTAAAATCGTCGCAAGTGTAAAATGAGCACTCCGAACTCAGATGTCAGAAAAAAACTGTTCAAATTCTCATTGCAACCAGAAGTGCCTAGGAATACAGGAACTAAAGTGATCATTTAGCCTTGAACCTATACTGCCATTAAGTTTACAAATGATCTGCACAGCATCCACAGTTACACGGTGATGATCCGCATCTTCTAATAACTTCAACCTGCCAAGGCATTTATATCTCTCTCAAGACACCTAATGAACCAATGGAGGAAGGGGGGAGGAAGTAAAGTTCCCACTGGCCAGTGGGGGGAAAGGGACTCCTGATTTCACTTGAATAAAGCAGTCAACTTAGTCTTCTTTCGTTTGTCACCAATCATAATGTACTCTGGGTGAAAAACTACCTACTGTTACCAGGCAGCTCAGAAGCACCAAGCCCTGAAAGACAGACCTGGGACAACACCTGTGGTAGATGGTGAAAGAATCAAGCGAAAGGTCCAATTTCACTCATTCATCAATCCATCCACCACAGATGTATCTGGTAAAATTAGTACGACACTCTGCCGCAGTCACTGCAGAGACAAAGTCTTCTCTTCGAACTGTGTATACTCTCCGTATTTGTGACACGCACACTAAATGAATACAGAACAGATTTAGTAGTACAAAACTGGTCATTAATGGCAAATTTCAGCATCCTGGAGGAAGTAACAAGCAGGATGGATAAAAGGAAGCAGAGAATGTAATATATTTGGATTTACAAAAGGCAAAGTACCACACAACAATACTTAACTAAGATAGATGCTGTCGTCAAAACAGAATATTAGCATGGATAAGAAACTGGCTAATAGAAGCTGGAATTGGGATAAGGAGGGCATTTTCAAGATAGCAACTAATAACTAGTGGTGCAAATTTATCAGTGCTGGGCCACAATTATTTACAGTACACATTAATGACTTGAATCAGAGAAAAGTGAACATAAAGTTAGCAAATGACAAATAGGTGGAAAGGCAAGTGGAGAGATTACTCAGAGGGATATAGACAGGTTACACGAGTGGGCAATAACTTGACAGATGGAATGTGATGTAGGAAAACAAGGAGCTGAATGTTATTTAAATGGAGAAAACTGTAGAATGCTAAAGAGGAATTTGGGATTCATACACAAAAATCACAAAAGCTAGAATACAAGTGAGCAAGTAACAGGGAAGACAGAGTATAAAAAGGGGTGTTTTGTTAAAACTATAACAAGGCATCAGTCAGACCATATCTGGAAAACTGTGAACAGTTATGGTCTCCCTACTCAAGGGAAAATGTAATGGTTTTGGTGGCTGCCCAGAGAAAGCTTACTAGATTTATCCTGGGTAGAGGGAATGTCACACGAGGAGAGGTTGAGTTGTGCCTGAATTTAGAAGAATGAGGCACAAATCTGATTGAAGCATACAACATTCCTCAGGGGCTTGACAGGCTAGATCAGAAAAGGCATTTTGTCTCAGAGTCTAGGACCAGAGGGCATCATCTCAGGAGGGTAGTATGAGCCAAGACTATGTTGTCAAATATATTCAATTCTGAAGTGAACAGGTTTTTAAATCAGAGAATTAAGGGCTTAATGGGAAAAAAAAGCAAGAGCATTGGAGATCATTGTTGAATGCTGAT
>JAHRHZ010000144.1:11746945-11797004 GCA_024137785.1 Ginglymostoma cirratum | reverse complement strand
TTTCTGATGAAGGGTCTAGGCCCAAAACGTCAAGTTTTCCTGCTCCTATGATGCTGCTTGACCTGCTGTGTTCATCCAGCCCCACGCCTTGTTATCTCAATGTAAAGCAAGTTGATTGCAGAAATCTAAAAGGGGCCTTCGCAGACTCCTGGCAAAGTTCACACCGGCTTGAAATTTCAAATCATTTGAGTTTTATCTGAACTCTTGCTTTAAGCCAGTAACAGGCTTCCATGTGAAACTTTGTTCAAAGACTCCAGAGACAGCACTCAGCTACACCATTCAGTTTTCCAGATAAATCAAACAGAGACAAGCAACAAGTTTCTTGTCAAAGAGTAATAATTAACTGGACTTTATTTTCTGGGACCAGAATCTTGCTGAAAAGGCATTAGTTGTACAACAGAGGTTTTATATTCAGTATTTGCATTTCAATTTTAGCAGCAGGACTGACAAAGATCTAAAAGCACCACAGGATTTTATCCAATTTACAGCTGCCACACAGGAATACAAGGACAACAAAACAGGGGTCAAAAAAAAAAAAACCATGATGAATTATGTACACGTCAAATGAAGATACTTTCCAGTATGAATGTAAGAAATCACGTATTTTATAAGGTCTCAATTTATCCCTAGCAATATTCATGGGTGCAAATGCCAATCTACAATTGCTCACTTTGGAATGAAGTAACCAGTATAACGTGCCAATCATATTTTAGGGCTTAATCCAATATTTTTCTTAAACTCAGTATTACTTTACAGCTATTCATCTTAAGTATGCACTCATGATAAATGTATGCTTTATAGAAACAATTATGGGCAGTAACTGAGTGCAAGTGCATGAGCTCATTATGCTTCAGGTTTGCTCCACATGAGCTTGTGAAAATCATTAATGTTATATAATTTGACTCGAACTAAATTACAGAGAAAAGTGGATTTAAGGTACAATGATCTTCATATCAAATTGCACCAACTGATTCCCCAGGTGGAGCATGATCCCTTGCAACACAAATTCAAAAATTGGGCGTAGTAGGCAAGGTGATGGAATGTTACCATCTCCTATAGAGTAAGCACCAGACAAAGTGCAGGTAAGTTATCCCAGCATCCTGGTCAATATTTATCCCGCAAACATCACAAAAACAGAACACCTAGTCATGATCATACTGTTGTTGAATATTATGCATGCAAAAGCAAAGACAATGACTGCACTTCAAAAGTATTTTGGAACATCAAGGATGTGAATGACTGTATAAGATTACAAGTACCATCTTAAGATCACGGTCATGACATATTTTCCTTTTATCGCTGCAGAAATAGATTAAATATACTCCAATTAAGTTAACTTCCACTTCCTCTGTTGTCTCCAAGCGTTTGCTATCCTATGCCTACTGCTTCTTTCCTGGATCCCTTGAATTTCTGTAGAAATCTTAAAAGAATTTCTATTAACACTGTTCTAAACAGTACATTTACCCTTTGCGAATTTTTCAACGTTCTAAAAGACTTGAAACATTGGCTGTTTCTCTCTCCATAAATGCTTCCAGAACTGAATTTCTCCAACATTGTGTTCTTAAATTTTACAGCTCCAATATTTGCAGTTTTTTGCTTGCATCACTCCAGTGCTCTTCTGAAAGGAATACACGTTCATAAAAGAGCTTAAGCATGACTAAGTTCCATTCCTACAACGTGCAAGGTTGTTTCCAGTTGATGCTAAAATTTCTTCACCATCTTGCAAATCCGTAACTCCTACCATACGGGAGGCAGCAAGCATGCAGGAACACCAGCATCAAGCTCCAGTCACAAACTATCCTGATTTGGAACCGGACTCTCATCCCTGCTCAGTCAGAAGTCATGGAAAGTTCCATATAAACCGTAGACATTACTCTTCATCAACACACAGTTAAAGATTGGCATTAAATGCTGGGCTCTTGCAGTAGTGATAGTGTCCCTACCTCTAGGCCAGGAGACCCAGTTCATTCAGTTTCTGCCAACAGCAAAGGAACAAACTACCACAAATGATTAAAATGCAAGAATATTGTCCCACACCCAGGTTACACAAGTTTAGCACAAAATGCACAACTACTAGAGGCCTGCAGCTACCACAGTGTGAGACTGCTCCCATCCATTTATCTATTTACTGGGCTTTTTCAATCATTTCCTGTCAAAACCTGAAGTGTTTTCTATGAAGTCAAATATAGGCACAATATAACTCAACCATAATCAGTAACAAGGATGTTATATTCAATTTCTTCCAATTACCAAACTGAGTGAATAAAGAAACACTCCATATCTTAAGCATTGATGCAACAATAAGGTAAAAGATAATAAAGAAAAGTATTGAGTAACAAACAGGTAAATATTAATAAGGCTATTATGCTCACATTAACACAAGGTTATTGCAATTGAGCCATTTATATGAATAATCAATAAACACAACTGATTTGTCAGTAAATCCTTATGGTTAATACAAATGATATCAGAAACCCATTCAAATGCTTTTGAAATTATCAAATTTAACGAATTCTTTTAACTGCTGTTTTATTAAAAGAAATGCTAGCCATGAGACTCCTTTTGAAGGAAAGAGAAAGATTAATTTGAATTCAATTTTATTTTTAGTACTGATAAGCCAATTCTGAGCAGTAACTGAGGCAAATGACGGGTAAGTAAGGTGACTTAACCAATGTGCAAACCAGGAATGACAATTATACTTTTCCGAAAAAAAGAGAAGCACATTGAATAGCATAACAGATTACACTAGTGCCTCAAAATAGTCAACTACACTTGCCAAGATCACAAGGCAATCATAGACTGTACACAAGTTAGGCACGAGAGCATCCTGCAGACAAGGAACAAACCTCCGAGCAACAGCATAACTGGCAAGACAATTTTTCAGACACAAGCAGTGTAAAGTCTCAACTTTTTTTTTTCTTATCCAGAATGCTGAGGTTGAGTTGCACCATAGAAGCTTGGCGCAGATATTGACAAAATTTAGAGGCTTGTCCCAGCCATCAATTTATAAATTGACAGCCTGGCCACAGCTGCTTTCTGGAAAATGGATTTTGGTCTGAAGTAGGCCAACCTCAATTAATCCATTTATACAAGTGACTAACTCCACAGAAGCAGGAAATGCGTTCTTCCTGTGGCCTGCCAAATAAGGCTCTGATATTCCATCAATCAGCAGAGACAGATGTGAAACAAGTTCCTTTGAGTGCTGTGTTTTATAATACCAGCAACTGTCTTTATTCTTTGCTTTAAGAGTCCACAGCACATTCAGCACCTTCACAATTCTCCATTCATGAGCCCATTTCATTTCCCTATTTTCTTTCCATGGCTCATGTGTATCACTAGTAAGGCCAGTATTTATTGCCCAGTTGCCCTGGAATTGCTACATCATTCCCGACATATAGATCAGAGACTGAGCAAAAGGATCAGATTTCCATCCCTAAAGCATATGAATGAACCAGAGATAGTAGGAACTGCAGATGCTGGAGAATCTGAGATAACAAGGTATAGAGCTGGATGAACCAGATGAGTTTGTACAACAGCAGGAATTTCATGGACACCACTAGCAAGACGAGCTTAGAATTCCAGATTTATTCACTGAATAGAAATTTGACCAGCCAGAGCTTTACCTTGGGCATCTTGATTATCAGAATAGTGACATCACCACTAAGCCACGAATTTCTCACATGCTACATGTCTTTTCAAACATGCGGATCGTCAGAAAAACAACAAAATAAATTCCACCTAAACACATGCAGACCAATAGAGAGTACTACTGCAAAGTGATTAAGAACTTAAACTCAACAGATTTCCCACCCTTATTCAACAATTCAAGTAAATTTTAACATCCTGTTGCTTATGGTAAGATCACCTAGTGCAGCGTGCATCAAGTCAAATTCTGCATCTCCCAGGTTTCTGATCCAGCTCCACACAATTTGAGACAGCTCAGCCAACAAAAATGGAATTTCTGCTTTGATGCACTTCCTACCTCCCCCTCCACACCAGTCAACTTCATCACCCATTTAGTCTGACACAGTAGATTGAAAGGATTTAATCAATTGTTTTGCACTGAGAATATTCAACGTATTTCCAAGATTGGGAAATAACATATGGCTAAGCCATGTGACCCGATTTGAGGATAACACCATTCCAGCACCTTGTATACTTACTTGAAGAATTTGACTCACAGCTTGCGCTTAAATGTGGAGACTAGCATTGTGTAGAGTAGTATTGCTACTAAAAATAGCAATTCTGAAAAAATGCATTGACTGAACAGGAACCATGCAGCTCAGCAGTCAGATTGCTGTGGTGACTATTTGCATTTTATAGTGAAACTTCCATGGATTATAACATGGAATCTGCATTCAAGACTGATACACAACTTAATTGGTAACAGTGAACAAGATGCAGCTTGTGCACCTAACTCACTTAACTTTCTACTCTACTTCAAATCAATATGAGACCAAGATTGCTATGTGGGTCAATGACCAAAGTGGTAGATTTTAATGAACATTTTAAAAAGAATAGCAAGGTGGAGATGATTCCGAAGGTAGAGATAAGGCAAATGAAAGCTTGGCTGCCAACAGTGGATCAATTAAAGAAGAATGCAGACATCTCACCAGTTTGAGCAGCTGGAATTTTAATAGATGAAGAAAATAAAAGGAATAAGACGACATGAGAATTTAAAAATCCAGACATTGCTAGATTGCAAGCCTGTGTAAACAGGCACAAGGGTGGTGAATGAACAAGTCATGGCACAAGTTAAGATTTCAGATAGCTATCTTGATTGAGTACAATTTTGTGTGGTGAATGATTGAATACTGGAGTTAGTTGGGTTCAGTTGATAATACAGAAAGTGAAGTAGGCAGTCCGAGGGAGCTGCTGCATAATCGAAAGCTATCAAAGTCAAAACAGTAAGACCAGGCATGGGTCACTGTTGACACTTAGTGAGACTCTTAGGCAACACAAGCTCAAAGAAAGAACAGGGATGAATCGTAGAATAAGACTGGAACTCCAGGTTAGGGCAGCAGGTAACACGGAAAAATCGTGGTCAAGTCAGCAAGGGCAGCTGAAAAGTCGAGACTTGTGACATTAAAATCCATCAGCTGTTTGCACTTACCCAAGTACAGGTTACATCATGGAATTCTAATTAAGAAAATGGTTTGTGAACAGAAGTTAGCATTATCTTTGCATTCCAGAATAAACTTTGACTTGAGTAGTTGTACCAATAGAGAAGACATGGTCCTGTCAAATTTGGTGATTAGTTCTTAAACTAGCTGTCTGCATTACACATTCAAATCAAATGTCCCTCGGTCTCGAGGGAGAAGAGATGAAGAGCAATAGCAGATAATGACTAGAGTGATGAACAATAATGACTTCAACGAATAAAAGGACAAAAAACTGACACTGAAGCTGTAACTAGCCATGCAAATGAACACAGTCAACAATTTGACAGTGACTTGAGAGAAACAAAAATACAGTTGGGTGGATTTTGCATTGTGCAAAGTGATTTTGCAAAGTGATATCAGAAAACAGCAAAATGATTTTACCAGTGGTAGCTACCATGGACACAGCAAGGCCATTCAAGATGGGCATAAACTGTGTTGGACAACTGATATGGAAGTTGGACTTACTGTGGAATAGCAAGTATTATTTGGTGCACCGCCAAAGGAGAGAAGCAGAGAAAATATCAAAGGGAACTTTGGCATATACTCAGGTGAATGGACTAACGAGATTTGGAGCAGGACGAAACATCATACTAGTTTTAGCACTGCAAATAGACATAAGGAGAAACTTCATTAATAGAAAAGTGGCCATCACCCCTCAGCTGTGTTCCTGTCAAGACCATGTTAATATCATCGTTCAGAAACCTACTTATGACCAAGGCTTTATTCACAAGGTTAAAGTACATTAAAAAAGGAGAGGGGACAGAGACAGCCAATCCAATGTTGGAAGTAATGAGTGGAACAGATAGGAGGATGGTGGTATTCGGCCCAACAGGTACGCTGGAAGGGAAGGCTGAGTACAGAATCAGCCAAATCAAGACTGGAAGGCAACAGAAAGGAGATACCACCATGACTGAAGGATTGGGGTTTGACAGGGTAAAAGAAAAGGTATGCAGAAGGATCAAACAAACAGCATGTAACCACGTGAACAGGCACTTGGGAACGAAGAATACCCAAATGAACGGACCACCTCAATGGGTGCAAGGACAAGAGATTTTGCATTGGTCAGTAATTCAAAAACAACCATCACTTGTTCCTTCCAATAGAATGTCTGACATCTTCTGAGCTGCCTGTTCAGTTGGGATTAACTTATGATAAACAATGATTTTATTACCCCTGGAATAACCAAGTCTACAACATTAAGAGGGTTCTTGTGATGGAGTGGTAGTGTCCCTACCTCTGATCCAGGAGACCCTGATTCAAGTACCACCTGTTCCAGTGTAACAACATCTTTGAACAGGTTGTTTACTAAAATAAACTATAGTCCACCCTTCAAAAGTTTCCGGTATGTTGGTTAGTATGCCCACCTGTTATACAGTAGACTGGGGTTCAACTTAATCATGGGTGTAACTGATCTTTGCGCAGATGGCTGTCTGTAAAGGGCATCCCTTTTCCAAAAGGGAATCTTGTGACACAGTGGTAGTGTGCTTACCTCTAAATTCTATGCCCCTCAGTTATTGATCTCTTTATTAAAAAAAGGAAAAATTTTCTTCCTTACTACACACCAGAAGGCCCAGATCAAGTCCCACCTGCTCCAAAAGGTCTCCGAACACATGAACAGGTTGATTAACAACAGCTACATTCCATCCTCTATAACAGTAACCTCTCCAAAAACTACACTACCCATTTCAATGCCAGAGTTTGATGGCCAACATTTAGCAGCAAGCAAACTTTGGAGATCTGGGAAAGACACTACTCCCTGCGCCACTCACTATCATGTACAAAAGTTGCAGAGATGAATCCGTAGCCAAAAGGTGTTACAGAAGATTGAACTTTAGGTTCCTAGGAATTGGAACTGAAGAAAATAAATCAGTCGGATTTGTACAGACCGGATATGTTGTAAGTGAACAGTCAAGACCACTTGTTCTTGAAGACCACTTTTCTACTGCTATTGGAAGGATATGAACTAATCCGGCAAGGGGTCAGAACAAGACAAGTGTGGAAAACAGGTATACAAAAAGTTAGGAAACCCTGATAACGTGAGAAGAAATATTAAGTTTTAAGTATGGTTCAGATTAAGAGGCCATAAGATAAACAAGTAGGCCATTCAACTTGCACTTGCCTTCATTTTCCTTATCATTTGTGAAGGAATCAAAGGTCACTCAGCTGATCTCAGCCTTAAGTACACTTAATAACCAACCCTTGACAGCCTTCTTCAGTGAAGAATGGTAAAGATTCTTTACCCTGAGAAAATAAATTCTTCATTTGTCTTTGATGTGTGACCCCTCTTTCTGAGATTAAGCTGTCTGGTCCTAAACTCTCCCCCAAGAGAAAACAACCTTTTTGCATCTACACTGCTAAGCCCGTTAAGAATCTTGTATGCTTCAACAAGGTCTTCTCTCATTCTTAATTCCAATGAGTACAGGGCCAACCTACTCAATTGGACTGCCTCCAATACAAGTATATCTTTCCTTCTATAAAGGGGCCCAAAGCACTGCACAGAACTCCAGCTGTGATTGGACTACTGCCTACTGTAGTTTTAGCAAAACATTCTGACCTTCATACTTCATTCCCTTTAAAATAAAAGCCGACATCTGAACTTGAAAGCTAACTTTGAGAATCTTACAAAAGATTCCAGAAGAGGGAATGTAATAAGGCTCAAATCAGATTTTCTGTACATTAAATGAATACAGGCAGTACAGTAAATAAGATTTGAGCGCTCCAGCTACAGAACCACATGGGAATATGAATTTACAGCAATAATGGAAACCTAGGTCAAAATAGGTCAGAGCAAGGTTCTATATATATTTTTCTGTACACACATCTGAATAAATGCAGTTATGAAAGATAGGGAATAAACCCAGCAAGCACAGAACAACACAGTTTAACATCAGAAATAATCATAACAAAACTAAATCACTTAGACACGTGTGGATTAAACACAACCATTGACATAAGGAGGGGAAATTCTCTTTAACTAACTTGATTGACTTTTTTGAAGAAATAACAGGTTCCAAACTACAGGAGGTTGGTGACAACAATGCTTTTAAATTGCTGTTAAAAATCATTTTTTTCTGAAGAAGGGTCTAGACACGAAAGGTCAGCTTTCCTGCTCCTCTGATGCTGCTTGGCCTGCTGTATTCAATCAGCTCTACACCCTGTTATCTGAGATTCTCCAGCATCTGCAGTTCCTACTATCTGAGTGCTGTTAAAGTAAAGTACATGGATTTTCAAACAGGATTTTATGAAGCACAGTACAAACATATGAGCAAATATAGAGCTTACAGAGATAACAGAGGCAGAAGCAATATGGATACAAAATTATCCAGAGGGTAGAAACAGTAACGGCAAGTTGAATTTTTTGGACTGAAGGGAACTTTAGAAAGTGTCACCCACACTCAGTATTAGTAGCCCTGCTCTTGCTGATACATCAGGTCCTGATCTTCGAGTTACAAAGCACAGTTTCAAAGCTCACAGATGACAAAACTATGACATATATGGGAGAATTCGAAAGGGACTGCAAACCACAGGCTGGAAGCTTGTAACCAATGGTGTTCCACAGGGATCAGTGCTGGGTCCACTTTTGTCTGTCATTTATACAAATGATTTAGATGAGAAGATAGCAGGCATGGTTAGTAAGTTTGTGGATGACATCAAAATTGTGGTATAGTGGACAGTGAAAAATGTAATTGAAGATTACAAAAGAATCTTGATCAATTGGATCAATGGCTGAAGTGCAGCAGATAAATGTATGGTATTGCATTTTAGTAAAACAAACAAGGGCAGGCCTTATATAATTAAAAGTAGTGCCTTCGCTGGTGCTGTAAAACGGAGATACTTAGGGGTTCAGGTACATAATTTTTTGACATTCACGTAGGGCGGTTAAGGAAGGTTTAGCACGCTTGCCTTCACTGCTCAGAACTTTTGAGTATGGAGTTGGGATGTTATGTTGAAGTTGTACAAGAAATTAGCGAGGCCTATTCTGGAGTACTTTGTCCAGTTCTGGTCGCCCTAATATAGAAAGGATATCATTAAGCTGAAGAAGGTTCAGAACAGATTTAGCAGAATGTTGCCAGGAATGGAGGGTTTGAGTTATAAGGACGGACTGGGTAGGCCGGGACGTTTTTCACTGCAGCATAGGAGGTTAAGGGGTGACCTTATAGAGGTTTATAAGGGCATGAGGGGCATAGATAAGGTGAATGGCAGGTGTCTTTCCCCTCAGGTGGGCATATTTTTAAGGTGAGAGGAGAAAGATTTAAAAAGGCCTTAAGGGCAACTTTTTTTTTTAAAAAAAAGAATGGTTCATGTGTGGAATGAACTTCAACAGGAAATGGTGGTTGCAGGTACAGTTGCAACATTGAAGAGACATTTGGATAAATACACAAGAAAGAAATGTTTGGGAGGGATTTGGGCCAAGCACATGCAGGTGTTAACTAGTTTAGTTTGGGATTATGATCTGCATAGACTGGCTGGACGGAAAGGTCTGTTTCCGTGCTGGATGATTATGACTCTGGTAGAGGGACCTGGGGTTATTTCTGCATGAAAAATTGAAGGTGACAGTAAGTCGACAGTGCAATTAGCGCGGTGTACCAGATCCTGGATTTCACATATACAGAGAAATATAAAAGTAAGGAAGTTTATGGCATTTTTAAAAAATCTGCTTCAGTCTCAACTAGACCACTGTACCCAGGTCTGAGCCCCACACTATAGGAGGGATTCGAAAGTACTGAAATAACAGTTCCAGGAATGAGGGACATGTTCCCATGTGATGGTGGTGGCAGTCTGAACAGAGTCGATAGAGATGAACTGTTCCCAACAGCAGAAGGGTCAGTAATCAGAGGACACCAATTTCATGCGATTGGTAAAAAACAAAGACAACGTGAGGGAAACCTCCTTACATAGCAACTTGTAAAATTCTGGGATTCATTGCCCGAGACCAAGGTGGAGACGGATTTAATTGTGGCTTTCAAATAGCACTGGTATGAACTTGAGGAAAAACTTGCAGGGCCATGAGTAAAAGATGGGGCAAGGTGGATGCATGTACTTAAATTGCTCTTTCAGAGAGGACACATTTGACTGACCAAATGGCCTATAACGTAACCATTCCACAATTCTACGAATTCTGGCCTATTCTGCTTATCTGGCATCAACAAGATGTCAGCTGACACCAGAGGTCCAATGATAAATGCCAACTACGCACATGGACATAACTGCATGTATATTAAATATTTTAATCACAAGGCTATGAGAACGTTTGAAAGGTTAATGAACTAACTAAAACAAAGCTACATTAACTGTTAAACAATCTGCCCAAGCTCTCAGTCAACGCTTCAGCATAAACACAGATCCAGTCTTCAAAAATAAAGGGTTAACAGGATGATAGAAAATTAAAAGTTAAACTGTAAATGTTGTGAAGTTGTCTTTTTTTAAAAGATAGTCACATCTACCCCATTAAGATTTTAACCTAATTAAACATCTGATTTCTGTCATTGCTGCCAAACGTTTCCAAAGCACACATTTCCTATTGAAAAAAAAATCCACATGGTATTTGGAATAAAAGGAGCAGTCAGTCAATCATCCAGGAACAGAAGATGTAAACTACCTCAAGCAAGCACAATACTGCCACGATTTTCTCAACAATTCAAACACAGCTCACTTGTCACTATCAAGCATCAAAGGTGGCCATACAAACAGAAATCACAAGCTGACTATAGTTTTCACTAAACATGTAGCAACTGCAAAAATGCAGATTATAAATACAGCAAACTTATACAATATAAAATTAGCTTTTTATTCCCCAAAAATAGTTCAAATAAATACAAGCAACAAAACTGAATTACTACTTTTAGGGTTTAATGATGAACCACATTTTAGTTAAAATTCTCATTCCCACTAGGTTGGTTATATTGACTCTTAAAGCATTGATCAACTTATAACTATAAATCAATTGCATGAATTGTGCCCTTGCATACAGACATCCATATTAACCAAACACAGCAGTCATGTACCCAAATGTTAGACAGTCAAGTCCAGCATAAAACAGCCAATTTAACTGACTATTAGGACTTCAGGGCAAAGCCCTGAAGCAGCCACACCAAAGTGGAAACTTCTGTATCATTCATGAGCACTTGTGACGCATTGGTAGTACCCTTACCAAAAAGCTAGGAGGCCCAGGTGTGTAATAATATTTCCGAACAGGGTGATTAAAATAAACATTCACTAGACACAACTTGCAGACAGACAGCACCGTACTTATTTAGGGCTCACAAGTGGACAGATGGCCCAAGCGGCCAACTGGGCAACAACACCTACACAGAAGTGGGCACATGGCCCAACGACGCCCATCTAGGCATCCACATGGCCTGGAAGTGAGGGCAGGCACAAAGGCTCAGCCTTGACCACACCATCAGTCTCAACAGCCTGGGGTACACAGGGAAACCACACCCAGGACCACAGCGTTGGCAGCCGGGGTGGGGATGGGGGAAAGAAAGATGTACTTGTTGTTTTTTGAAAAAAAACAAAATCACAACCAACAAATCCCAGTGCCTCCATTTAAAAAAAAAACTAACTACTGAAACTCACCAGGTCCGGGAGTCCAGGGTAAGCCGAGACGGAGCCGTGCCAGGAACAAGGGGCGGGTCCGAAGAGGAGAAGGGGGTACAAGTGAAGGTCCAGACCGTGTCCCCACCCCAAGGACCGAGGAACCGGTCTGAAGAATAGGGGTGAGAGGGGAAAGGAAAAGGGAGGAGGGGCGGGGGTGGGAAGAGGGGGAGGGGGAAGGAATCGCTCGGCGGGAACAATAGTCGGCGTCCCTTCGGGGCAACGACTGCCAGACCGAGGGATACCTAAGGAGAGAGGTGAAGGGAGGGGGAGGGGAAAAGGGGTCAGGGGTAAAAGGGGGGAAGGGGAGGGGTCAGGGGTAAATAGGAAAGGTTTAGTGAGGGGGGGAAGGGGGGGAAAGCCGCTAACCGCCCTCCGGCCGCCGCTCCTGTCGCCGCCTCTCGGACTGAGCGCCAGACGTACTAACCGCTGCACGGGCCTGACTGCGCGAGCCCAACCGCCGCCGCCCCGCCCTCGGCCAATCACGTCGGCGCGAATGCACACCCGGCCCCGCCAATCACATCCGCCACCCCGCCCTCGGCCAATCACGTCGGCGCGAACGCGTACACTAGCCCGCCAATCACCGCCGCCGCCCCGCCCTTGACCAATCACAGCGGTGCGAGCGCACACCGGCCCCACCTTCCCACCAATCACCGCCGGCTCTGCTTATTCAACCAATAGCGACAGAGAGTTGCCTTCCCTTCACCTCCGTCCAGATCCCGACACCCCCGCCATGTCCCGTTCCATTCAGAACACCGACGCGCTCGTGGCAGGGACCAATCCACAGGCGGCTTTTCCCGCGTGACAAGGCAGGCCCGCCAATCGTGAATGCGACTGTGCGCAGCCGCGCGATGCCGGCTGCGGGCGAGTGGCAGCAATGGCGGATGCCGCACGCTCAAGGTGTGGAAGGCCTCCGTTAGGAGGCGGCTCTAGGGGGTGGGGGTAAAGTCGACGGCAGGCCAATGACAAGCAAGGTAATTGTGATCGAGTCTAATGTTCGTGATCTGAATCCGCAGTCCTCATTGGCCCCAAAGCAGATGCCGGGGCCCTCCCATTCCCGTCCATTCCTCGTACAATCAGAAGTCAGTATGTAATCATGCTGCAGGGGTCACACCGTTCAGAAAACTCCAATCAAAAGGCGAGGGCTGCGTGGTGCAATCGTAGTCATTTCAGTTTCAGACGTAAACTTGGCAAAATACACTCTGGTTGTGCCCAGAAGTATGGTCACTTGCTGCTTAGTGGCAAACCAGAAGAACTAAAGCAAGGTTGCAGTCCTATTTTGATTTCTTTTAAACGGTGCTTTAAAGCACATTTTGAAACGTGAAAGTTAGACTTGGTATCCATATCTTTCGCACTCCTCTGATTCCCCAGGTTAATGGCCAACGAAATATGGGTCAAATGTACTCACTGGAGTGGACCATGTAGCCTGTTTTTCCATGGTATTTGATAAGACCGTCAGAAATAGGAACAGGGTAGGCTGTTTGGCCCTTCGAGCCTGCTTCACCATTCAATAGGATCATGGCTGATCCAACATTCCTCATATTGCTTTCATGTCTATTTCCTGCAACCCTCTGATTTCTCCTCCTGATCAAGAACCTATTTCAGTCTTAAATATGCACAAGGGCTCTGCTCTTTGTAGGAAGGAGTTCCTAAGACACTCAACCCTCTGAGAAGAAATTTCTCTCCACAGTCTTAAATTGGCACCCCATTATTCTGACACTGTGTCGCCTGGTTGTGGATTCCACCATGAGGGGAAGCGTTCTGTCAAGTGCCTTGAGACTCCTGTGTTTCAATGACATCATCAATGTTGGCTGATCTGCATTTTATCCCCGTTTAGTTGCTTTTGCTCCATTTCACTCCCACCCCGTGCATCTTAATCTAACATTGTGTCTCTCTAGGTTTGTTTGCCAAGAAATGTCTCCTAACTGCAGACATTCATATATATCAAATCCTTTTTATAGTAATTTTTGATACCTTGATTGAATTGCCACTATTCTAAACTTGAGACATTACAACCACAATTGCAATTCTTTCCTCATTGTTTAGTTCTTTACTGTTATAATTCTGGTAAATCTGTGCTGTAATTCTACTGAGGTCAATTTATCTTTCCTAAAGTGACATATGCAGCTTTTCAGATGGGAATTTGACAAAGGTTCTGCATAGCATTCACTTGTGTATTTCTTAATTTTCGTACCTTTCAACTAGCTTGTTGTGATTTGCATACTTGGACACATAAACCCTTTTCTCCCTCCCATTCTGTACACAGAATGGTTACAGCACAGAAGGGGACAATACGGTCCATCATGTCCATACTGACACTCTGTAAAACCTATCCAATTGGTTCTTTACCCTTTCTCTGTAGACCTGCAAATTTTCACTTTTCAGAAAGTTATCTAATTCTCTTTTAAAAGCCCGCAGCCCCGTCATGCTCTCAGGTAATGCAGTCCAGACCCTAACTACTCGCTGTATAGAAAGATTTTTCCTCATGTTGCAATTGCTTCCTTTGTTAATCCCCTTAAATCAGTGTCCTCTAAATCTGCAGCCTTGTATAAATGGGAACAGTTTCTCCCTGTCTACTCTGTTCAGACTTCTTGGGATTTTGAACACCTGTTTATATCCTTCTCTAAAGAGAACAGCCCCAGTTTTGCAATGTATCCTTGCTGAATTTCTTACCCTGGAACCATTCTGTTATACTTTCCAATTCTTTCCCATCCTTTATATTTTGTGGATAGTATTCCGGGCAGAGCTGCACACAATATGCTAGTTGAGGCTGAAGTTTTCATAAATCATAAAGTTTCACCATAACTTACTTTTGTTTGTCACTTGTCATTTGTGAGTAGTTAGGAGTTGGGGGGAATTGTTCTGTTTGTTAGTAATTCTGTTAATTTGTTTACTGTTAGGTTTAAATAAATAAATTGTTATTTGTAAAATGTCTATCAGGGATTTTCTTTCATTTAACCTCTCCTTCTCCGTAACACTATTTAGAATTGTACCTTTTGTTTTATGTTTCCACTCCTCATTCTTCCTACCAAATTGTATCACTTAATCTATTTCATTCATGCTGGTGTTCGGGAAGAGTGTAGAGCGGTGGGATAGGCTTTGATTCAAGAGTATCTGTACTCATATTTGTGTAGCACCTTTCCAAACCTCAGTCCATCCAAAAGCAGTTTGCAGCCAATGAAGGACTATTGAAGTGTCATCACCATCATAATTTTTTTAAAGACAATTTGTATGCAGTAATCGCTCCCAAAAAAAGACAAGATAAATATATTTCACTGTACAGATCAGGCAGACCATTACTACTCTAACTCCCTTCTTTTTCAAATAAAGCCAGAATCATATCCATTTGAGATGGGCAGTTTAACATCATATGTGAAAGACAACAACTCTCAGCATTGCGGTGCCAGGTCATGCTTGTCTTGACAGGATTGTCTTGAAGTCTCCAGGAGTTATCTTCTTTTCACAAATGTGAGAAAACCAGGACATAATCAGGGCATCTAAGAACGTTTCCTCATTTTCTTTGCACAATTGAGACTAATTGTGGAAGCTGTGGGGAGCTGGGCAGGGAAAAAAGCTGTGAGACAGAGGGGAGTAATTGGTGGCAGAAGATCATTCAATAAAAATCTTCAAAAATACATTCACTCACCGTGGACAACTGTGGGAGTCTCCCCTGCTTCCCCAAATCTATCAGACTCTGTTAATAGGGCTGGCTGTCACTGAACCAGTGCTGTCTTGGAGGTATAGCAATATGTTTTGTCTTTTTGGCATCAATTACGGGTCTTCCCAAAGTATGAGTTGTGACCCTAGTGGGGGTCGCGAGCTCCAAGGCAGCAGCACCTGCTGTGGATCTCAGATGGATTTCTGACAGCAGTGAGGCCCCTTATGTTCTTTTTCTATTTGTGGACATAATCTAACAAATGAATCCTAGGCCTGATCGCTGCTGCTGTTTTTTATAAAAAAGGTCGATGACTACTTCAGCTGGAGCGAAAATCAAACCCATATTATTAGAGTTCTAGCCATCTGGACTAAACATCTCCTATGCAGGATGGGAATAACTTCAAAAAGTAAACTACAGGATGAACAATAATACTCAGGATCCTAAAACAAAACTGAAAGTAAACCAAGAGTTTTGATCTTCTTAACAGTTATTAACATCCAACTGAAATGAAAACTGTCCAATGTATCTCAATGCACTATGATGATGGTATGGTCTAAACAGTCATTGATCAAAATATATAGCTGTCAATACCTCACTTTCCAAAATTAAATGAGGCAGCTAATATTGTGATTTTGCTAAACAATTAATATTTGCTGCACAATTATTTTTGCAGCTTGAAGTATAAAGATCGTCCTAATTTGTAAGAATGTTAAGGCCAGTGTATTTTGGGCTGTGTCTTGATTGCTCATGAATAATAATTCACCATTCTTTAATTATGTATAGAGAGAGGAAAGATGCATGAAAAGCCCAAGTGTTTGAGGCTGAGAGCTGACTGATTGGGCCCACTGGTGGTGATGGGGGCAGTGGGGGAGGGTTCCCTTATGAAACGCACATATTCAATGGAATTCTCCTAAATGCACAGAAACTCTAACCGATACTTGTTTATCATTTTCTTCAGTTTTCTGCCTGAAGGCAAGTGCCATCAACAGCCATGACCTCCACTGTGGACAGAGCAAAGAGGTAGTTTCCAAATACACATGAGCCAGAACAAAGATGGAATTCCGTGCCATTGGCACCAAGCACCAGCTGAGCCAACAAGGTCCCCAGTAAGTCAGAATAACTATGACAACATGCGCTTTTTAAATTCATAGTAGTGATGATCAGGGCTCCAATTTCCTTTCTAACACTTGATTATTATTTGTCAATCCCCAAAGACAAGCAATAGCCTCTTCATTTGCTAAGTTGAAGGTTTTTGCCATTTAGTCTGTAGAGAGGACACTCTTCGGTAAAGTGCGATATTGCTTGTGTCTCTCCACAACTGCGAAAGCGGTTTGAGATAACACAGTGTGGAGCTGGAGGAACACAGCAGGGCAGGCAGCATCAGAGGAGCAGGAAAGTTGACATTTTGGGTCGGGACCCTTCTTCAGACCCTACCTGAAATGTCGACTATCCTGCTCCTCTGATGCTGCCTGGCCTGCTGTGTTCCTCCAGCTCCACACTGTGTCATTTCTGACTCCAGCATCTGCAGTTCTTGCTATCTCTGCATAAGGGGTTGGTACTGATGCCCTATGGTGGTGGTTGGCTGCACAAGCACCCTGACTTCCTGAACCTGTTTAACAAGGACCACTCTCACCATGGTAGGTCAAAATCTACCATTAAATAAATGAAGTCCGTCACTAAAACGTGTTAGTGACTCTGATTCTCATCCTTTGATCCAAAAGATGTCTGCTGGTAGAACTTGCTCAGGAAGGTAATTCTATGTGGGGTACACAGATGTTAGGCAGTGCAGTTGGATTGAATGTGTCATTGTGGAGTGAGTAAGTGATGTGCAGCCTGGCTGATTTCAAGCATTTTGTGAGACTTTGTCAGTGGGCAAAGAGCAAGAAGCCGAGGAAGGGATGTCAAGAGGAGGACTTCAGCTATGATATGCATTGTTACATTCAACTGAGTGATGTGTTTGATAACCTTTGCCAAGGAGTTACTCTGCTGCGGAATATGATGTGACACATGCTGAGGTCCAGTGTTGTGGCAGCAGCAGTCTCTCCTGCTCTTACCACCTGCCTTTGGAATGTGTGAGGAAGGATTTTCAGGATGATATCCAACTGTTTAGCTGCGTTATAAACACACCTTCTTCAGTCCTGTAGTGGGACTCAAAGTCGGAGTCTCTGGCTCAGAGGCAGGAAATACTACCACTGTACCACAAGACCTCTTGATCTTATATTCACCGTTTAGTTCATAATAAAACACTTTGATGGGTGATCACAAATTTGGTGTACTCATTGAGAATGTATTTACCTGGCGCCAGTATGCACTCACCTTGAAGTTGCTCCCCCCATTAAGTTGAACGGGCATGCACTATTTATTTCTGGACTTCCAAATTCCATCTGTTGTCCACAATAGAACTCTTCATAAAGTATTTGGTTGGTGAATAAATGTATTGTGCCTGACCATTTGACCTGTTGTATTTATGGCTGACTGTCATATACTCTGTAAATCTCCGAAGGCTATTTTTAAGAAAAAGTGATTTGTATTATTGGTCCAAAACATATCATTTGCAAATAATTTTAGATTAGGCATTTTCATGTGGATGCTTACACGTAATTGATTATTAGCTGATGGTTATTCATGGACACACAACCAATGTAGCTTGACAGGCATGGAACATAAAACAATATTACTTGAAATGCATTCCATGAGCAATAACTTAGACTAAACTGTCCCTGTGAGATAACCTATTAATTGTGTATTTATTGATCAGTTATATCTTTTGTATGCAGCTGGTGGTCATTAACTAGGGATTGATTTGCACTTTTGAGGTATAAAGAGAAGCAGATGAGATACATATTTGAAATGTGTACCATGTTGAATAAATATCTATTTTTTAAAAAGTGTATAATGATTGGTTCTATTTTTATCCTTCCGTTTTAATTGGTTTTCTGTAGTTTAACTGAAGTAACTCCACGAAGGCTGGTATCCCATCACTGAGTCTCCCTTTATTTACACATGCATAGCGCATGACATTGACCTAGCTAGCTCAGAGCTGGCTCCTAGAGTAAGCAGAACCCCGACACTCCTGTTTATATCTGTCAGCTAGGACTCCTTGATTGGGGTTGTTAACCTTGTCCAATCGGGGAACTCATATTCTGTGAGGTCCACCTGGCTGACCTTGTTCCAATCACTACGTCCCTAACCCACTTAAGTCCCAGAACATAGGTCCATTTGTTTTCCAGTAGCTTTCCCTGGAGTGTTTTCGCACCGTGTCCAGTTCCTCCCACTCTGCCTTGGATTCTGGCGGTGAATCTCGGACTACAGTACTCCTCTTGCACCTGGAGCGTCTTGAAAGAAATTCATCTTCAGGCGGTAACAGCATCGAGGCTGCAACATTTGCCACGTCCGTCTCGTCCTCAGGAGTTTCTTTGACGCTAGGCGGACTGGGAGAACACTTGGGTTCTGACAGCCTTGCCGGATGTTCAGAGGGGCCGGGTATGTTTTGCTCCTGTTCCGTTTTTGAATTTGCAGCTTTCATGTGGTCCACGTTCGGGACCGCCTCTCCTACCCGAACCTTGTACATCACGGGACCTGACCTCCCATCAATCATGTCCCTTCCCACACAGGGCCGTTCCTGTGGCTTCAACACTAAACTTTGTCCCCTGAAGTAAACTGTCTCTCTTGCTTAGAGAAGTGTGGCATTGGTGTTCCTGATGCCGTTTCCCCGCCAGGTCCAGGAAGACCAGGTTTAACCTGGTGCGGAGTCTTGTCCCCATTATCAAATCTATTGGAGCTTTCTCTGTAGTTGCATGAAAGGTGGTCCTATAATCAAAGAGGGACCGGGACAATTTGGTATCAAGTGAAGCCGTAGACTGCTTCTTGAAGCCTCCCTTCAAAGTTTGTACTGCTGTTTCCGCCAGACCATTGGATGATGGATAGTACGGAGCTGTCCATTTATGCTGAATGCCATTCAATTTTAGGAAATACTCATTCTTTGCTGGTAAATGATCTCCCATTGTCTGTGACCAACTCCTTTAGGAGCTTGTGTATTGCAAAAGATGCTCACAGCTTTTTAATCGTCGTCTCCGTGTTTGACGAAGGAACTCTGTGCACATCCAACTACTTTGAATGGGTGTACACAATGACTGAGAACGTTGAGCCCATGAAAGGATTGGCACGGTCAATGTGTATCTGAGTCTACGGTTCACCTGGCCATTCCCAGAAATGTGGGGAACTGCTGGTGGTAAATTTTGACCTTGTTGGCACTCTGGATACTGCCCTACCAGTGTGGCTATGTCTGCATTCAGTCCTGGCCACCAGACATAACCTCTCATCAATATCTTCATCTTGTAAACCCCTGGATGACCCTGGTAGAACTTAGCCAATAACTGGCAGCGACCTTTACCCAGGACGATCACGCTTGCTCGCCACAATAATATGCCATCCTGTACAGTGATCTGGTCTCTCTGGGTCCAGAAAAGTTTCAGTCCTGGTTGTGATGGCTCACTTGTTTCCCTCATTGCCACCAGCTGTTTTAATTTTGCCAGGATGGAATGTTTTTGTGTCCACAGTCTGACATTGTCAGCGGTGACCAGAGGGTGTCCAAAAAATTTAAAACCAGCACAGACCGTTGTAGTGGCAGCACCACCGATGGTGTATCCACCAGCGGGAGGCAGCTCAAGGCATCTGCATTTACCACTTGGCCTCCCGGTTGTTGTTCCAACTTGTAATTGTGCGCACTCAGAATAAGAGCCCACTGCTGAATTCAGCCTGAAGCTATAGGCGGCACGGTCCTGTCCTCTTTAAGTAGTCCTAGTAGGGCTCTGGCCATGACGATCAGAAGTTTACATCAAGGGTTTGGTGGAATTTTCTCACACCAAAGATGACTGCCAAACCTTCCTTCTATATTTGAGCGTGTTTACATTCAGCACCTGGCCAAAGTCCAGGAAGCATATGCTATCGGATGTACCTCTCCACTGGGCCACCAGTGAGCCAACACTACCCTGATAACATATGGGGAGGCATCACGTGTCAGCACCACATCTTGCTTGGGATCGTAGTGTGCCAACGCCTCGATGACAACAGCTGCTTCACTTCCCTAAGGCTGCATCTTGGCTAAGAGACCATTTCCAAGGCTGATGCTTTTTCAATAGCAGATGTAAGGACTGCAGGATGGAGGCCAGGTTATGTATGAATTTTCTGTAATAATTCACCAACCCAAGGAAAGATGTTTGCTCCGGCACAGATATGGGGGCCAGGGCACCTTTGATCCCCCTCATTTTATCTTCCAACGGGAGTGACACAGTCTCGTCAACTCTGCAGCCTAAGTAGGTCACTTGGGATGCCTGGAACGCATTTTTTCCTCCCAAGGCTTACACCCTCCTTGGAGAAATGTTTAAGCACTATGTCCAAGTTCTCTAAATGCTCTTTATTGGTCTTCCCAGTTATTAGCACATCATCCAGATAAATGGCGACCTGGGGTAGACCTTGTAAAATATTCTCCGTTGTCCACAGGAAAATGGCACAGGCTGGTGATACCCCAAAAGGTAGTCTCATATATTGGTGTGAATCCTTATAAGAATGCATGGCTCATGTCCAGCATCATGAAGGACGCCCCCCACCCCCCCGCCGCCTGCTTTGCATATATTTCCTCTATGCGAGGGATTGAGTATTTATCCAGCTGTGAAAAGTGGTTTACCATTTTGTTTGAAATCCCCAGAAGGCAAACCTACCATCAGACTTCACAATCGGTACGACCAGTGGTGCTCATTCTGCAAACTGTGCTCGTTTGATGATTCCTTTGCTTTCCAGCCTCCCAATTTCTGCTTCTACTTTTGCACGTAAAGCAAATGGCACCGGGTGGGCCTTGCAGAATCGTGGAATGACTTCTTGGTCAACGTGTAAGGTGGCCTTGGCCCCTTTGATAGTACCTAGACCTCGTTGACAATCTTCCGAGGTACTTAATTAGGACTTCACTCCGGCAGCTATTTTCTAATTGAAAAATGTTGAACAAATCAAGTCAAATCTTCCTCAAACCAATTTCACTCCATCAAGCTTGGGCTGGAGCCTTTTACTACAATCAGTGATAACTGAACCAGCTGCCTCTCGTAAGACACTGGAACCAAAGTTGTACCCTTCATCTGTAATGGTTCCCCTATATAGGTTCTCAGCCAGGCCAAGGTCTTATGTAACCTTAAGTGTTCGAATCCAGAGCAAATTTTGGTAAAGATAAGTTCCACAATCACTGATACAGCCGTGCCGGTATTGAACTCCAGTAGAACTGGGTGACCATTTAACCAGACGCTTATTTTAATTGGTTGTGATCTGGTGGTTGCGAAGCAAGTTAACTGTTCCAAACCAGTTGTAGATTGACTATACAGGATGTTCACTCTCCTGAATACTGGACTATGAGTTCTCTTCTCAATTCAGGCCTAGTGGGACACTTTTGCTGTTTTGAGTCTGCATATCAGCAATAACTACAATGGCCTACCAGCCCAGATCCCTCAAGAAAATTTTAACTGTTTGGCCGAGGTTTAGCATTGTTTTTGGGTTTTGATGTCGCCTGCCTGGAGTCCCTCTGTTCAGGATATGTCCTGAGTGAGGCTATGCAATTGCCTTAAATCAAGTGGTGTTCCACAAGCTCAGTCGGCCTGGTGAGGGTACTCACTTCTGTCAGAATACCTGTAACTCGTAAGTTCCACTTGCCGCATTTTCTAATGACAAAGCCAGTTGTAGTACCTGTTTGAAGTCCAGCTGGGCTTTAGCTAGTAGGTGCTTTTGCATGGTCACATCACTAATGCCACATCTTGCAGCATCTCACTAAGGGTTAAACCAAAGTCACATGCATCTACCAATCATCTTTATCTTGTCAAAAATCCCAATACGAATTCCCCTTGTTCTCGAACTGCTGAGTAAAACCAATAGCATCTCAGAATTGAAGGTGGCTCAGGATTGTAATATACCTTAACTAAATCCGTCAACTCTTGAAAGGTTTTAGCGTCTGGTGACTTAGGAAACATTACACTCTGAATAACTGACAAAGCGGCAGATCCTCAAGCTATCCATAGAATTACTCACTGCTTTTCATCTGACTCAATGTCATTTGCCTGGAAAAAAATTGCACATTCTTTCCATGTACTGGGTCCAGTCTTCAATGGCAGGATTGAATGAGTCAAGCCTATCAAAAGGTAGCATGATGCCAGAAATGCTTACCACAACTCAAAGATAACTGTTGTGAGCAAATCTCCTCAGGGGCGTGTTTTTCTCTCGTCACAACTGAAATAACTCCACAGAGGCTGGTATCCTGTCACCAAGTCGCCCTTTATTTACAGTGCATAGGACATGACACTGACACAGCTAGCTCAGAGTTGGCTTCTTGAGCGAACAGACCCCCGACACTCCTGTTTATATCTGTTAGCCAGGGCTCCCTGATTGGATGAGATTAACAGCCCCAATGAGAGAACTCATATTCTATGAGGTCCACGTTGCTGACCTCATTCCAGTAAGTACAATACCATGATGTTGGAGAATGGTTACACAATATTGGTTAAAGATTGGAAGGTAAGAAACATTTTTTCAGACAAATAACAAATCTCAAAGGGGCCATTGTGGAAAGTGATAGAAATCAATTATAATTTACTAGATTTGATTACCCTCTGATATTCTCAGAATCTGAACCACATGACTAGTGAAAGAAAGAAGTGAATATGTGCATGTGGGTTGCATCTTTCCAAAGCAAAAACAAGATATGACCTCAAAACTTTGCTTCTTATAAGAATATAAGTTCTTTTTTGAGGTTGATACCTGGTAGCCAGTGATGAAGGGTTGATCCTTTTATTAGTGTTCTTGGATGAAATCTACAAGAAAGGGAAACTGTTAAATGCTCATGAGACATGCCAGATGTTGATACTGTATTTGTTCGTCCATGGGATGTGGATGCTGCTGGCTAGTCCATTTCTACTTGATCTTGAGAAGGTGCAAGTGAGTTGCAGTCCATCAGCTGTTGGTGCACCTGCAATGCTGTTAGGGCAAGAGTTCCAGGTCTTTACCCAAGTAATAGCAAGAAATATTCGTATACTTCCACATCAAAATGCTGCATGGCTTGGAGGGGACCTTGCAAGTGGCAATGTTTCAATATTTGAGTTATGAGGAGAGGCTGGATAGGCTGAGACTTCTTTCCACTGGAGCGTAGGAGGTTGAGGGGTGACCTTATAGAGACTTATGAAACTATGAGGTGTATAGATAAGGTGTACAGCAGGTGTCTTTTCCCTAGAGTGGGGGATTTCAAGACTATGGGACATTTTTTTAAGGTGAGAGAAGAAAGATTTAAAAAAGACGTGAGCGGCAACTTTTTTACTCTCAGTATGTGTGTGGAACGAACTTTCAGAGGAAGTGGGTGCAGGTGCATTTACAACGTTTAAAAGACATTTGGTAAGTACCTGAATAAGAAATGTTTGGAGGGATATGGGCCAAGTTCAGGCAGGTGGAACTAGTTTAGTTTAGAATGATGGTCGGCATGGACTGGTTGGACCGAAGGGTCTGTTTCCGCACTGTATGACTCAATGACTGTGACTCTATAATATATCTGCTGTTCTAGCTCTTCTAAATAAAGAGGTTGAGGGCTTAGAATGTGCTGCCAAATTGAGTTGTCGCAGTGCGTTTTCTGGATGATGAACGGTGCTGCCATTATGCATCAGTAGTGGGGGGAGTGAACATTGAAGATGGTGGATGGGGTGCCAGTCAAGCGGGATGCTTTGTTGTGGATGGTGTTGACCCTCTTGAATGTTTTTGGAGTAGCACCCATCCAGGCCAGTGGAGAATATTCCGTCACACTCATGACTTGTGCCTTGCAGATGGTGGATAGGCTTTAAGGAGCCAGGAGAGGTTACCTATTGCAGAATTCCCAACCTTTGACCTGCTCTTAAAGCCATGCTATTTATATGGCTAAGCCAATTCAGTTTCTGATCAATTATAAACCTCAGTATGTAGATAGTGAAGGATTCAGTGATTAAAATGACATTGAATGCCAAGGAGCAATGGTTAGATTCTCTCGAGTGTGGTGCAAATATTACTTGCCATTTGTCAGCTCAAGCAAACAATGGAATTGAATTTCCCGATGACAGATTTTAAGATGTGTGACAACATGTACATCATGGTAATTAAAACAATGCTGTCGTCTTTTCAGCAATGGGCTTTATTGAGAGATTCAAGCAGTGATCAATTATTGGTTAATCAACTGAAACACTACAGAGTGCAAGTTGGCAAACATTTTTCACACAAGGAATTTGGTGCAGATAGTTGGAGGATACAGTACCTATCAAATAAATTTATTGAATCCCTACAGTGTGGAAGTAGACCGTTCAGTCCATCTAGTCTACACCAACCCTCCGAAGAGTGTCCCACCCAGACTGTCCCCCCAACCCTATAACCCTACATTTCCAATGGTTAATCCACCTAGCCTGTACATCCCTGAACACTATGAGCAATTTAGCATGGCCAATCCACCTAACCTGCACATCTTTGTGATTATGGGAGGAAACCGGAGCACCTGGAGGAAACCCACACAGACATGAGGAGGATGTGCAGACTCCACAGAGTTACCCAAGGGTGGAATCGAACACAGGCCCCTGGCACTGTGAGGCAGCAGTGCTAACCATTGAGCCACTGTGCCACACTGTTGGGTAAAATTCCAAATTTCCTTCAGTATTGTGTGATAGATCTCAAGAGGATGCTATAATTAATTGCATACTTTCTATGCATTTTAATATTTACATGCTAGACAGATGTTAGTCAAGATTGACATGTCTAAGAAAATTCAGAAGCACTGAACCTTGACATAAGAACATTTGAGGCAGAATTTCAGGAAATTTAGTGTAAAAGAGAAGTCACAGCAAATGGAAAGACTGCAGTAAGGTAATTTGTCTTGCTGGTAAGACAGTGCTTTGAGACATTGCATTTAAATTGCTCAGGTCCATTCATCATGATGAATTGGAATGAATTATAAGATTTCAGATTGGAATCACTGAAAGAAATAAAGAGGGCATCTTGTATCTAAAATATTCCTCTGTTTTATGACGAGGATTCGAAGGAACTGAATATATTAGATCATCAACTGAGTAATGGTAATATGGGAAATCATGACACACATCAAGCAGCTTTAAATGTGGGAACAAAAGTAGGCCTAGCTGCTTTCCTACTCAGGCTCTACTTTCCTGCCCCATCCCCATAACCCTTGATTCTGTTACTGATTAAAGATCTGTCTATCTCAGCCAGTCATTTTTCTGCAGCAAATAATTTCACAGATTCACTATTGTCTAAGACAGTAAATCCCTAATTCTGTCCTAAGTGGGTAACTCCTTACTCTTAGCTATTGATCTCTAGTCCCAGATCTCCCACAAGGTGAAACAACTTCGAGTATCTACTCTGTCAAGTCCTCAGGAATCTTATATGTGTCGGTAAGATCTCTCATTCTTCTAAATGCAATGAATACAGGCCTAGTCTATGTATCCTCAAAAGAAAATCCCTTCGTGCCCAGGATCAGCCTAGTGAACCTTCTTTGAACTACCTCCGATTGCAATATAAATTTTCTCAGATAAGGGAACCAAAACTGTACATAGTATTCTAGCTATGGTCTAATTTGTGCTTTGTATGGTATTAGCAAGACTTCCCTAGTGTTATACTTCATTCCTTATGAAATGAAGGCCCAACACTCCATTTGCAATCTGAGCATGGGTCACTGGACCTGAAACATTTACTCTGTTTTCTAAGAACAGATGCTGCCAGACCTACTGGGCATCTCCAGCAATTTCTGTTTTTTGTTTCAGATTTCCAGCATCCACAGTTCTTTGTTTTATTCCATTTGCCTTCCCTATTCCCTTATAAACTTAAACCCTAGCTTTTTTTGATTCGTGTATGAGGATCTAAAATTCCTCTGTGCTGCAGTTTTCTGCAGTCTTGCTTGACTTAAATGGTATTCATCTTCTTTATACCTGCCAAAGTGCATGACCTCACATTTTCCCACATCTTTTCCATATGTTGAGTTTTTGCTGGTTCAGTTAACTTGTTTGTGTCCCACTGGAAAATGTTTGTGTCATCCTCGCCTCCAACATGTAATCTTGTTAATAATTCAAAGCAGGCATGTCGGTATGTCACCCTCTGAAGCTCTTATTCTCAGGTAGATGATAAAAGTTCAGATGAGGATTCAAGCTTTACATCAGGACATGTACAATTAAAGGTGGGGAGTGTTGCCGAACAAAGAGACCTAGGGGTGCAGGTGCACTGTTCCTTGAAAGTGGAGTTGCAAGTAGACAGGGTGATGAAGAAGGCCTCCGTTGGTCAGAACTATTGAGTATAGGAGTAGGGAGGTCATGTTGTGACTGTACAAAACATTGGTGAAGCCTACGTTCAGAATAGTGTTCATTTCTGGTCTCCCTGCTATAGGAAAGATGTTGTTAAACTTGAAAGGATTCAGAAAAAAATTACAAGTATGTTGCTAGGATTAGAGTGCTTGAGCTCTAGGGAGAGGTTGAATAGGCAGGAGCTATTTTCCCTGGAGTCTTTGGAGGCCAAGGGGTGACCTTATGGAATTTTATGAAAATCATGAGGGGCCTGGATAGGGTGAATAGCCAAGGTCTTTTCCCCACAGTTGGGGAGCCCAAAACTAGAGGGCATAGGTTTAAAGTGAGAGGAGAAAGATTTAAAAGGGACCTGAGGGACAAATTCTTCATGCAGAGGGTGGTGCTTGTATGGAAGGAGCTGCCAGAGGAAGTGGTCGAGGCTGCTACAATTATAACATTTACAAGACATCTGGATGAGTACATGAATAGGAAGTGTTTAGACAGATAGGGGTCAAATGCTGGCAAATGGGATGAGATCAGTTTGGGATACCTGGTCGGCGTAGTGAGTTGGACCAAAGTGTCTGTTTCCATGCTGTACCGTTCAATGAATTTACGACTCTATGACATACAATGGGCCATCATTCTAGTACAGTATTGAGGGAGCTCCGTGTCCTAGAAGGCAGAAGCCTCGGAAAAGACAGAAAGCAAGGGATCAGACATAGCTGCATGATAATGTTCTGCCTTGAGTTAGAAGGTTGTAACTTCAAGTTCATTTGACAAAAGGAGGATAATGAGAGAAACAAAAAGCGATTCACAAGAGCTTTTTGTTTTAAAAGACCCATTTAAAAGGACTCTGCTTTCTGCCAGCCAATCTCTTGTTATATCAACCTGTTTGGATGTGTTATGACACATCTCATGGTAAGTGGGACCTGAATCCAAACTTTCTAGCTGAGGGATAGGGACACTACCACTGTGCCACAAGATCCTAGATCTCTATTTATTAATTTATCAGTTAAGGGATGTTGCTGCTGTAGCCTGGCTGCTTCATTTGCCTATGTAACAGTCAACATGCATCAAAATGAATGAATTGCTTGTTGTGTGATATTTTGTCGGCAATCATATAAAAACAGTGAAATACAAGGGTTTTCTTTTAAAAGCATCTACACCAGCTGCAGTAAATAGGAATACAGACAATGCAAGCCAAAATCCTAATGGCTAATTCAACGAAAATTTAGAACATTTCTTCTCACAAAAGAAACAAATACAAATTGCAATGCTAAAATGGGTGAAACTTGAGCTTTAGTTTAGCCCTGAAGGTTTTGATATAGAAACATACAAAATAGGTACAGGTCTAGGCCATTTGGCCATTCGAGCCTGCACCATTATCATTCGATATGGTCATGGCTGATCATGCAATCTCAGTATCCCAGTCCCACTAACTCTCCATAACCTTTGATCTTTTTAGCCACAAGGGACACATCCAGCTCCCTCTTGAATATATCTAATGAGCTGGCCTCAATTGCTTTCTGTGGGAGAGACTTCCACAAGTTCACAACTCTGAGTGAAGAAATTCGTCCTCATTTCAGTCCTGAATAGCTTGCCCCTTATTCTTATACTGTGACCTCTAGTTCTGGACTTCCCTAACATCAGAAACATTCTTCCTACATCTAGCCTGTCCTGTTCCGTCAGGATTTTATATGTTTCTGTGAGATGCCCCCTCATTCTTTTAAATTTCAGTGAGTATAAGCCCAGTTGATCCAAGTCTTTCTTCATATGTCAGCTCTGCCATCCCGAGAATCAGCCTGAAAAGTACCTGTCAATGCACACAAAAACAAAATTATGTAACAAATACAGTAAAGTGCTACTCCTTTACGTTTTATGAAGAAATGTATTTTCAGCAACTGCATTTATTTATCTGCCTACGATGGTACAGACACATGCTTAAATAATGTCCAGATATCAAACAAACATACATGTTTGCCTGTCTCTTGAGGGGTCACTGTCAAAATTTGTTCCAAATTCTTTCACTGGCGATGAATTGCTATATCCACAACTGTGTAATCTCTGACTCCCCTTCAGCAATATCATGAGCGAACTACCAGTTTATAATAGGAAATGTTTTGCACTTGACACAGTTAATGTTTCACATCTGCCTGGTTATCACAATTATTGACTGTGTTATTTTGTCAGTCTGTGCGTCACAAATTTGTCATATCTGGCTAATGATTGGAAAATTTTACTGAAAAGGATAGGTATTGTAAAAACTTTTAGTCTTGTATTCGTCAAGACGTTTGCAAATTAAAGGGTGAAGAACATTTTTATACTGTATGAGAAGACAGTGCTGATTTACTGGCAAATGGACTCTGGTTGGTAGAGGCATTACCATGGAGAATGTACCAGGTAGATAGTGAATGTCAGTTAACTGCCAAGTTTATTTAAATTTAATCCAGACTGTTGAATCTAATTGGACAAAGCATTACCCTGAGGAACAAACCAGTGAATGGCAATCGCCTTTTATTAAAACAAATTCATTCATGGGATGTGGCGTTGCTAACATTTATTGCCCATCCTTAATTGTCATGAGAAAGTGGTGATGAATTGGCTTCTTGAACCAGTGTAGTCCTTGGGTTGTATGGACTTTTTAAAAGTAGTGACAGGTGCAATAAGACCATAAGGTGTAGGATGTGAATTAGACCATTAGGCCTATCAAATCTGCTCCACCATTCGATCACAGGTGATATGTTTCTCTACCCCATTCTCCTGCCTTCTCTCTGTAACTTTTGATCCCTTTACTAATGAAGAACCAATCTATCTCCGTCTTAAATACACTCAATGATGAGGCCTTCACAGTCTTCTGCAGCAATGGATTCCACAGATTCATCACTGTCTGGCTGAAGAAATTCCTTCTCATCTCAGTTCTAAAGGGTGATCACTTCACTCTGAGGCTTTGAGGTTCTTGGGTCCCAGTCTTTCTTACTAGTGGAAATATGTTCTCAACATCCACTCCATCCATGTCTGTCAGTATTCTGTAAGTTTCAATGAGACTCTCCCATCCTTCTAAACTGTATCAAGTTCAGACCCAGAGTCCTCAGCTGCTCCTCGTACAACAAGCCCTTCATTCCTAGAATCATTTGTCTGAACGTCCTGTGAACTGTTCCGAGGCCAGCAGCTCCTTCCTCAGGTACTGGGCCCAAAACTACTCAGAATATTCCAAATGTGGTCTGACCATAGCTTTATACAGCCTCAGGATTACATCCCTGTTCTTGTATTCTAGGGGTCTTGAAATGAATGCTACCATTCACCTTCCTAACTGGCAACTGAACCTGCATGTTACTTTAAGAGAATCCTGAACTGGAACTCATAAGTCCCTTTGTGCCTCAGACTTCAGAAGCCTTTCCCCATTTACACAAGGTATGTACTCGATCTTTCTGTTTGCCAAGAACAGGGCCCTCTATATTAATTCACATAGTTTCTGGGTACACACAAGTGTGCCACATTTCAAGCCCAACAGACAATGCCGAATTGTTTGTCAGCATATGTCCGAGCAAACCTGGGATTATTTGACAGATGCTGTCCAGGAACAAAATCACATCTAAACTTTGGACACTATGTTTTAAGTCTTACAATCACAGATTGGTTGGTTACTGTCAACACCTTGGCTGTTGCAAATAGCAAAAGGGGCAAGGTGTTGATAAGCTGCACCAGTCTTTTGGATGAATAGTCTAGCAACTTGTATCGCATTGCTACAGAAATTCAGATGCCAAAATTCCTATTTTCACATTGAGCCATTACCAAAGAAAAATGTCAGTGTTCTTTACCCAATTACACGATTAGTGAAACATCCCTACTTCCTGCCTCCAATTTTTTCTTAACTAACGAAAGTATTCAAAGAAAATGAGGAATACATGCGAGTTGTGGACAATTTACCTTCTAAGTGTGTCACAGCAATGTCGAAGAGCTTGTTCTTTACTCCTTAGAAATCCTGAAAGAGTTTCTGGTACAACTGAGAAATCTTTTTGAATGGGTAACTGATTTACCTTTCAGACTTTCCAACGTTAGATATTGCTGTGTCTCACAGCTGTGGCTGTCTACATGGGAACTGTTGGTTTGTCTTTTAGTTTTCAATTTATTCAGCTATTCTTAGGACTGAGATGAGGAGGAATTTATTCATGCAGGATGGTGAATTGTTGGAATTCTCCACCCAGAGGGCTGTGGAGGCTCAGTCATTAAAGTAGAATCAAGATTGAGATTGATGATACATTTCTACATGTTAAAAACTTCAAGGAATGTGGGGATAGTGTAGGAAAATGTGTGGAAGCAGAAAGATCAGTCAAAGGTGGTGCACGATCAAGGTCCTGGGGAGTGTTGCTGAACAAAGGGACCTTAGGGAGCAGGCTCATAGTTCCTTGAAAGTGGAGTTGCAGGTAACAGGGTAGTGAAGAAGGTGTTTGGTACACATGCCTTCGGTGCATTGAGTACAGGAGTTGGGAGGTCATGTTACGGCTATGCAGGACATTCGTTAGGCCACTTTTGGATTATTGCATGCAATTCTGGTCTCCCTGCTATAGGCAAGATGTTGTTAAACTTGAAAGGGTTCGAAAAAGATTTACAAGGACGTTGCTGGGGTTGAAGAGTTTGAGCAATGGCGAGAGGCTGAATAGGTGGGGGCTGTTTTCCCTAGAGCGTTGGAGGCTGAGGGGTGACCTTTTAGTAGTTTATAAAATCATGAGGGGCATGGATAGGGTGAATAGCCAGGGTCTTTTTCCCAAGGCTGTGGTAGTCCAAAAATAGAGGACATAGGTTTAAGATGAGAGGGGAAAGATTTTAAAGGGATCTGAGGGATGACTTTTTCACGCAGAGGGTGGTGTGTGTATGAAATGAGCTGCCAGAGGAAGTGGTGGAGGCTGGTACAATTACAACATTTATTCGGCATCTGGATGGGTACATGAATAGGAAGGGTTTAGAGGAATAAGGGCCAAATAGGACCAGATTAATTTAGCATATCTGGTCGGCATGGATGAGTTGGACCGACGTGTCTGTCTCCATGCTGTACATCCAAATGACTCTATGACTAAATGTCCTAATCTTGCTCGTTGTTTTATGTTCTTACATTTCAGATTCATGCAATGAGGGAGTTATCCAATATCTACCCTCCAAAGGGGCAAAGATTCTTGTAAAGCTGCCGTGGTTGACAATTGCAAACTGCTGTACAAAGGAGAGGCAACCTTTGTTGTGCATTAATACAAACGCAATATGTAAGATTGCTGGAAATCTGAAATAAAAGCAAAAACTGCAAGTGAAACTCCGCAGGTCAGGCAGTACGTGTAGAGAGAACAGCACAGTATATATTGCAGGTCAATTATTTTTAATTGGTGCCTGTTTTTTTTAACAGCTGAAGGTCCTTTATCATACTTGGAGTTATGAAGATCAATAACTTACACTTTTATATGCTGCTTTAAACATAGTAAAACATCTCAAGGCACGTCAATAGATTGTTCAGTCGAAAATGAACCCAAACAGTATAAAATGATGTTAAGGCAGGTGACAGACCTTAGTTGCAGAAGAGATTTTAAAGAGGAGAGAAACATAGAGAGATTTAGGAAGAAAATTTCAGGGTTTAGGGCTGAAACTGTTGAAGACAGAATGACCAATGGTGGGACCTGGTTGGGCAGGAATGCAGGAAGCCCAGATTGAAAGATTTCTGTGAGTCCTCTTTTTTTTCTCAATCATATACTGTGTCATCTATAGCTGAGTTGTAGATAACCCAGAGATTTGAGCACATAAAACAGACTGGTCCAGTGTGGTATTGAGGGAAAGCTAAACTGTCACCAGTGCAGTATTTTTAATGCTTTTCCGATACCTCATCCAGTTTCTCAGATGAACATAATCCTCATACTATGGTGGATGATCCAGCTGCCTTGAGTACTCACCCAAGGCTTGAAAGATTGGAGTGCAAAGCTTTTCTTTTCAGGGAATAATTCAAAACCAGAGAGTGCACATTGCCCTCCTGAGGATTGATGATGTTTATTGCTGCGACAAATAAAGAATTTCATCTGGGTCAGAAATGTGCTTACATCTACAAAGCAAAGGACACAGTGGGGGTTCTGCTGGTAAAGACTTCTGTCATTTGCGGTAGAGTGACCACTGCTCATTGGAGCAAAGGGTGTGCTATTGGGCACACGATTCATTCGATGTTCTATCCATCAACTGCTTCCAAGGGTTTCCGTGGTCTCATTTTATCCGATCTATGTAATTTTTCTTTCACCCGACAACACTCCTGGAATATTTGCACTTACCTAGTTCTAGCTTCTTGAGCAGCACCAATTTTCACTGCTACACAACTCATTGTAGTGCCTTCAATTACCAAGGCCATAAATTCTGAAATTCTGTTCCTAAGGGTTTATGTGTCTTTACCTCTCTGCCCTCCTTTAAAATACTCTTTTAAACCTACCGGTTTGCTTGTTCAAATATTTTCTTCCCTGGCCAGCTGTCAAATGTTCATTATTAACAGACCTGTAATGTTCTTGAGGCATTCTGTTGGTTACGGTTCCTCATCAACTTCTATAATCCCTAGTAACATCCTTGTACTCTTTCTCATGCGACCACATGTTCCTGTAATGCGATGACCAGAACAGTACACAATACTCTGCCTGCAGTCTACTTGGTGCTTTGTACAGTTCCAGTGTGAACTCCCTGCTCTTATACTCCAGACCTCCGCCAATAAGGGAAAGAATCTCATATGCATCCTTGACCCTTTATCCCTCTGTCCCACTATTTTCAGAGATCTGTAATCATGCATTCCAAGCTCCACCTACACTTGCCAATATCCTATTCAATATTGGGCATTTTCATCACATATTTGTTCTTCCTGAGTGAATTACCACACATTTCTCCAGATTGCAAGGGTATTTTTAACGGTTTTTCTTTCAGATATAATAATCCTTAGCTCCCTGCCCCTGCTCACTTGGCTGACTTGTTTTTATTGTACCTGCATTCCATTCAACATCACACACAATACAAACTGGCATAAATGCTCCAAATGAAATTTGTCAGTTTGAGAATAAAACATTCCAAGATACTTCAGCACACAGATGTTGAGCAAACTACGTATGGTGCACACCTTATATTACAGTATTTAAATAGAATGTACTTAGATCTATTACTGGGGAATTTTAGAGAGAGCTTTGAATGCAACTAATCTGTGTGACATGTGGCCTGGGAGTGCACCATGCTGACACTAGGTACAAAGAGGTCTTCAGCCTGCAGACCACCTTTTCTGAGCAACTACTATCTCTGACAAAGGGTCACTGGACCCAAAACGTTGATTGTTTTCTCTCCAAAGATGCTGGAAGACCTGCTGAATTTCACCAGCAGTTTCTGTTTTTGCTTCAAATCTGCAGCATCCCGCAGTTCTTTATTTAAGTTTAGTGTTGGCAATGCTGTGTTTTGGATGTATTATTAACACAAGGTCTCCTTGCCCTCTCAGGTGAATGTAAAAGATTTAATTTGAAAATGTTCTCCCTCGTGTTCAGGACCAATATTTATCCATCAGCAAATATCGTTGAGAACAGATTAAAGTAATCATGATTTTTTTTATTCACTCATGGGATGTGGGCATTGTTGCCTCGGCTGGCATTTATGACCTGTCCTTAGTTGCCCTTGAGAAGGTGGTGGTGAGCTGGCTGTTAACCATTGCCGTTCATGCACTGGAAGCCATTAAGAAGCGAATTCAAAGATTTTGACCAGAAGGACAGAACACAGAAGGATCAGTGATGTATTTCCAAGTCAGGCTGGAGAGTGGCTTGGAGGGGAAATTACCAATAGTAGTGTTCCCACATACCTGCTGCCCTTGTCCTTCTCAAAGGTGATGGTCATAGGTTTGGAAGGTGCTGTCTAAGGATCTTTTGGTGAATTTCTCCAATGCGTCTTGTACATGGTATGCACTGCTCCTAAAGAGTACCAGCGTTGGAGTGATTGAAAGTTTGTGAATGTGGTGCCAATCAAGCAGCTGCTTTGTCCTGGATGGTTCTCAAGCTTCCCGAGTATTGTTGGAGATGCACCCATCTAGGCAAAGGGATATTTCATTACATTACTGATTTGTGCCATGTAGGTGGTGGATAGGGTTTGGGGAGTCAGGAGGTGAATTCCTCACGGCCGTATTCCTAGGCTCTGACCTGCTCTTGAATTAACTGTGTTTATATGGTGAGTCCAGTTGAGTTTCTGGTCAATGGTAACCCCCAGGATGTTGGTAGTGGAGGATTCCACGATGGTAAAACCATTCAATGTCAAGAGGGATGTGGTTAGATTGTCTCTTATTGAGATGGTCATTGCCTAGCATTTGTGTGGCGTAAATGTTACTTATCACTTTTCAGTCCAAACCTGGATATTGTCCAATTCTTGTTGCATTTGGACATGAGCTGTTCCAGTCTCTGAAGAGTTGCAAATGGTGCTGAACAATGTGCAATCATTGGCGAACGTCCTCACTTCTGACCTTATGATGGAGGCAAGGTTATTGATGAAGTAGCTGAAGATGGTTGGGCGTAGGACACTACCCTGAGGAACCCCTGCAGAAATGTCCTGGAGCTGAGATGACCAATGTCCGACAACCTCAACCATCTTCCTGTGTGCCAGGTATGATTCCAACCATCCCCCTGATTCCTAGTGATTCTAGTTTTGCTGGTGCTGCTTTTTGCCTCAAATGGTCAAATGCAGCCTCAATGTCAAGGGCTGTCACTCTCACCTCACCTCTGGAATTCAGCTTTTTTGTCCATGTTTGAACCAAGGCTGTAATAAGGTCAGGTGCTGAGTGGCACTGACTGAACCCAAACTGGGCGTCACTGAGCAGGTATTGCTAAGGAAAGACTGCTTGTTAGCGTTGTTGATGACACCTTCCATTGCTTTGCTGATGATCAAAATTTTTAGATGGGGTGGTAATAGGCTGGGTTGGATTTGTGCTGCCGTTGGTGTACAGAACATACCTTGGCATTGTTGGGTAGATGCCAGCATTGTAGCTGTTTTGGAACAGCTGATGTCAGTGTCCTTGTTATTCAGACATTCCAGGGATAAGTGTAGGTCCAGGTGACTGCCATGCACCTATTGTGATGGTTGTCCAACATGGAGGAGCACAGGGCATATGCTGAGGAAGGACAGTAAGAGATAATCAGCAGGAGGTTTCTTTGCCCATGTTTAACCTGGAGCCATCAAACTTCATGGAGTCTGGAGTCAATATTGAGGACTCTCAGGGCAATTCCTTCCTGACTGTATACCACTGTGCCACCACCTCTGCTGGGCCTGTGCTGCTGTTGGGAGAGAACATGTCCAGAGATGGTGATAGTGGTGTCTGAGACATTGTCTGCAAAGTTGCCCTTCATTGGAGCTTGATGTGTACAAATTGGCTGCCAGTGACTACACTTCAAAAGGCACTTAATTAGCTGCCAGTGCTTTAGGGCATCCAGTGATCGTGACAGATAAATGTAAATGGGCTAGAAGACCCACCAGCTACAGAAGTGTGTCATAATGTGTCTGAACAGGTTGATTAATAATATCTATAAATGCAAGTCTTTCTCTATATTTCAGGTTAATTCACTGATTTTCTGTCTGCTTCTATTCATAGGCAGAGGCTTTTAGAGGATGAAACAAGAAACAGACATGAAATAAAATTTGGCTGCATACCGTAATGTGCTTCCAGTATTTGATGTCCCTCTGAGGATTAAGTCTTTGATGTTTAAAAAGGAAAATTGCTTTCAAACATGACGCTTTGGTATTCCAGCCTATCTGGGTTGCTGGGCAGCAGTGTGAGGGAATATAGCTGTCTCGCTCATATGTAAGGTGTGTTTGTTTTGCTGGGAGGAGTGGTAATCAATAAATGGCAGAGTGCCGTAATACCTCGTCCAAATATGCTCTTTCCCCTTGCAGCCTTCAACGGGGAAGGTGAGAGCATCAGTAGGAAAGCATTGTCACTGCTGGTTCCACATTGTCTGCTCATGAACAAAAACAGAAAATGCTGAAGACACTCAGGTCTAGCAGCATCTGTGGGGAGAGAAACAGAGTTAACATTTCAAGTCAGATTTTTCAGAACCAGACATGCTGAGAATATTGGAACAAGAGACAGCCTTGTCACCCCCTTGAGCCTTTTCCGCCTTTCAGTCCATAGCCCCCACTCCAGTTCCATAAATACCCTCGTCTCCCAAAAATTTATCAATCTCAGTTTTGAAATTTTCATTCGGACCTTGGTCTTGTCAGCCCTTTTGGAGGGAGAGCGTTCCAGCTTTCCATTTCCCTTTGTAGGAATTAATTTTAAAATTCTGCCGGATTGCTCTGGATCAGAGGAAAAAATTGCCCACCACGTCAACTCTTTGATTCTTCTTAAACCCCATCAATCAGATCACTCCTTAATCTTTTACAGTTGAGGGAATACATGGCTATCCATGCAATCTAAACTCATAATTTAATTCCCCCTTGAATCCGTGCTGCACGGGTGGACAGGCAGGTAGTACGGAGGAGGTGGGGAGGCTGCAGAATGATTTAGACCGTTTAGGAGAGTGGTCCAGGAAATGGCTGCTGAAATTCAACGTGAGCAAATGCGAGGTCTTGCACCTTGGAAAAAAGAATACAGGCATGGACTATTTTCTGAACAGTGAGAAAATTCATAAAGCTGAAGTACAAAGGGATCTGGGAGTGCTAGTCCAGGATTCTCTAAAGGTTAACCCGCAGGTTGAGTCCGTGATTAAGAAAGCGAATGGAATGTTGTCGTTTATCTCAAGAGGGTTGGAATATAAAAGCGGCGATGTGCTTCTGAGACTTTATAAAGCTCTAGTTAGGCCCCATTTAGAATACTGTGTCCAATTTTGGGCCCCACACCTCAGGAAGGACATACTGGCACTGGAGTGTGTCCAGCGGAGATCCACACAGATGATCCCTGGAATGGTAGGCCTAACATACGATGAACGGCTGAGGATCCTGGGATTGTATTCATGGGAGTTTAGAAGGTTGAGGGGAGATCTAATAGAAACTTACAAGATAATGCATGGCTTAGAAAGGGCGGACGCTGGGAAGTTGTTTCCGTTAGGTGGGGATACTAGGACCCGTGGGCACAGCCTTAGAATTAGAGGGGGTCAATTTAGAACTGAAATGAGGAGACATTTCTTCAGCCAGAGAGTGGTGGGCCTGTGGAATTCATTGCCACGGAGCGCAGTGGAGGCCGGGACGTTGAATGTCTTCAATGCAGAGATTGATAAATTCTTGATCTCGCAAGGAATCCAAGGGCTATGGGGAGAGTGTGGGTAAGTGGAGTTGAAATGCCCATCAGCCATGATTAAGTGGCGGAGTGGACTTGATGGGCCGAATGGCCTTACTTCCACTCCTATGTCTTATGGTCTTATGCACCCCCTACCAAGGCTAATATATCTTTCCTTCAGTGGGGACTCCTGAACACAGTGGGCCACTTTCACAGGGGACATATTGCTTCATCCCCATAGCATTGTCAGAGTCAGCTGACGGCCGATGGACCTGAAACAAGCCTTCTCTGCAGCTATGACACCTTGTCAGCTGACTGAAAAAGGCAGATCTGATTGGTTAGCTTCTTATTGGTTCCAGCATCCTGGAGCAAAGTAATGGTAACTGCTGTGGGTAAGCCCACGCAGAGCATCAAAGGACCTCGGGTTGAGATAAGTTTGGAGCTTTGAATGAGGAGAGTAATATGGCAGCAAAGGGAAGTGGGTAGGGGTAGGAAGGAGAATGGGCTTTGGAGGCCAGATGGTGAGGATTAAATTGAGAGGATGGCATTTTGGGATAAAGCCTTCATTACATATAGTGCACACCACCCTCCCCACCTCCCAAATGCTGTACCCTACATTTGTTCTCACCATTTCAAAACATTTGTCCAAACACAGACTCCCCAGTCCCAGCCGCTTGCCCACACCAACCATTCTGTGGCACTGGCAGTGTAAAATATTGGTTCATTGACATGGTTACAAGATGGTAGATTGGGTACATCCTAACCCTACTCAGAAGCACTACAGACAATTGTAATGCCTTTATGTGCTCCGAGTGGCAGCTTCTGGGCATACAGCTTGACAACCATCTCCCTGAGTTAGTAGGTCATTGTTCAAGTCCCACTCCAGAAACATGAGCAGAGAATCTTAGCCAACACGCAGCACACTGTGGAAGAAGTTTTGCATAGTTTGAGGAGCCGTCTTTCAGATGATGTTGAACCTAAGGCCCCATCCTCCCCCCTCAAGAGTACATACGAGATCTAATTTCAAAACGGGCATCTCCCTGATGCCCACGACATCCCTGAAACAGTATGATATTTGTTCGTTTGTTATATGTTGTTAGCTGTGTGGACATTGGGTGCTGACAAACAAAAAAATCGAAGATCAAATTGCTAAATGGAATTACAGTAATGAGCTGTGCTACCAAGAAAAGTTTGATGATACGCTAGAATTACATCTGCACTGAGTTCCTTGTGATTTAAAATATTGCCTCACTGGTTGTCCTAAATTCCAAATGACATCTTTTGACTTCCAACTAAACGGACAGAAAGGAAATAGATTTGGGGTGAGGAAGGCGCATCTAAACTGTTTAGCTTATTACAGTATGGGATAACTATTGTACATTAACGCAGCAACCATACTCCAGAAGCACTTCATTGACTGTAAGGCACTTGGGCAATACTGGGATTGTGAAAGGTGCTACATAAATGCAGGTCCCTCGGGGTTGCGATACAGCAATCCATTTAATCTTTTTTGACACAATGACGGCACCTATCTATTCTCAATGCAAAGGGATGGGACCATTCTCCAATTGATGAGGATTAGTGTTGACGAGCAGGCCTTATGGTCCACCAAGGACTGAGGGGCACCACCTCCCAGCACCCCCTCCCAACCCCGCGAACCCCCTAACCCCAGAATTTGTTTACCTTCAATACCTCATGTCCACTGCAAAAAAAAAAGTGCGCTGGTTTAAACTGGTGAAATCCAAGAGAAGCAAATCTTTCATGGTGCTCTCAAATTCACGTAAACATTACTGCTGTGAAATGGAAGGTGAAAGAATGGGTGCAGAAAGTGCAGTCACTGAGCCATTCAGGGCCCTCCATCTCAGACTCAAATCAAGCCACTTTCTGTTTTTATCACAACTCTCATAAATAATTGATTGCCTGAAACACAGACACGGCAGGACAGTTAAAACATCTTAGTGAAGAAGCGCATCGCAGGTTGCGTATGATAAATTAGCTCTGCATGTTACTGGAATCTTCTGCAGTTTCTATTTGCACACAGATTAAATCAAGCGCTAATGACACAGCGTTTCGACATTGTCCAGGAACTGAACTCATGGGCTGCTCTGCAAATTAATGTGCGGAGAAAAACACTTATTTTTAAAGAGAAAATAGAGAGTCAGTCATATAACTCAGTATTTTGTGCACCACTAACAAGGGTCCATGAGTCCTCCCCATATTCTTTATCCTAGGTGAAAGATTATAAGACCCTTACCAAGCTTAAATTGGAACATGTAGCTAAATACAAATGTTGCCAGGTTTATTTAAGGCAGCGTATCACTTGTCAGAATCAGGCTCTGTGTCATGCTTTATTCGACACAATATGTCACATATAATCCCTGCATATTTTCTTCTTAATTCATTCACGAGATGCGGCCATTGCTGGCTAGGCCAGCATTTATTGCCTGTCCCTAGTTGCCCTTGAGAAAGTGGTGGTGAGCTGCCTTCTTGAACTGCTGCAGGACATGTGCTGTGTCCCCTAATGCCGTTAGGGAGGGAATTCCAGGGTTTTGACCCAGCGACAGGAACGATGATATATTTGCAAGACAGGATGGTGAGTGGCGTGAAGGGGAACTTGCAGGAGTTGGTGTTCCCATGTATCTGATGCCTTTGCCCTTATAGATGGAAGCAGTTGTGGGTTTGGAAGGTGCTGTCTGAGGATTTTTGATGAATTTTTGCAATGCATCTTGTAGACAGTACACAACGCTACTACTGAGCGTCGGAGTTTGAGGGAGTGAATGCTTTGGATGTGGCATTAATCAAGCGGGCTGCTTTGTTCTGGATGATGTCAAGCTTCTTGAGTATTGTTTGGTCTGCACTCATCCAGGCAAGTGGGGAGTGTTCCACCACACTCCTGACATGTGCCTTGTAGATGGTGGAGAGGCTTTGAGGAGTCAGGAGGTGAGTTTGTTGCAATATTCTTAGTCTCTGACCTGCTCTTGTAGCCACTGTGTTTTTTTGTGGCTAGTCAAGTTGGGTTTCTGGTCAATGGTAATCCTCAGGATGTTGTTAATGGGGGAATTCAGTGATGATAACACCCTTGAATGTCAGAGGGTGGTGGTTAGATTGTCTCTTATTGGAGATGATCATTGCGTGGCATTTGTGTGGTGTGAGTGTTATTTGCTACTTGTCAGCCCAAGCCTGGATATTGTCCAGATCTTGTCGCATTTGTACGTGGGCTGTTTCGGTATCTGAGGAGTCGCAAATGTTGTTGAACATTACGCAATCATCAGCGAACATCCCCACTTCTGACCTTAAGATGGAAGGATGGTCATTGATGAAGCATGTAATAGCATATAATGCTCCAACCTCAAAATGCTCCACTGCCCATGAGGACAGAAGAAAATTTGAGTCAAATGAACACTTCTTCATGAATTAAAGGAAAGTGTTATGTCTTTGAAAATTTTCCAAGGTAAGGAATTGTCACCTATCAGACACAACTGGGACAGTCGAGTGGTTCAGCACCCCCAAACTCCTTCGCTGATGGCATAAAAATATACATACAATCTAGGAATATGAGTAGGCCATTCAGCCCTTCATCCTGCCCATATTCCATATGATCATGAAACAAAATCAGAAATTGCTGGACAAACTCAGCAGGTCTGGCAACATCTGTGGAGAGAAAACAGTCATCATTTTGGATCCAGTGACTGTTTTTCAGAACTAGATAATGGCTAAGGTGGTATGTATTCTGAAGACAGGGGGTGGGTCGGTAAATGAGAAGCGATAGGTGGAAATGGAGCCCAAAAGGAGAGGAAGATGGTTAGACAGACAGAAGGACAGATAATGGTAAGCCAGGAAGAAAGAAAAGCTGAGAATGGGGACCATGAGAAGGTGAAAATGGGTTGGCTGTACTGAAAGTGGCCCATGTCATGACAGGTCCTGGTGTGTAGAGGTAAATTACATACAGGAACGTGTTCAAGGCCTAAAGTATTGAACTCAATATTGAGTCTGGAAGTCTGCAGGGTCCCCAAATGGAAAATGAGGTACTGACCTCCCAGCTTGTGCTGAGGCTCACTGGAGCACTGCAGCAAACCAGAGTCAGAGATGTTGTCCAGGAAACACGTTCGTGTGTTGAAGTGACAGGCAACTGGAACCTTGGGGTAAATTTTCCAGACAGAATATAAGTGATCCGCAAATTGGTTGCCCAGTCTAAGCTTCATCTCCCCAGTGCAGGGGAGACTGCATTGTGAGCAGCGAATAAAGTACAGTAGATTGAGTGAAGTGTAGGTAAATCGCTGCTTCACCTAGAAGGTGCATCTGGAGCGTTGGATAGTGAGGAGGGATTAAAAGTGTTAAACCTTCTACAGTTGCATGGGAAGGTGCCGTGGGTGAGCGAAGGTGATGTTGGGAGTGGAGAAGGAGAAGACCAGAGAGGGAATGGTGTCTGTAGAGGGCTGACAAAGGAGGGGAGGGGAATACACATCTGATGGTGGCCTCCTGTTGAAGGTGGTGGAAAGGGTTGCTAATGATCCTCTGGATGTGGATGCTGGTGCTGGGGACAGTGAAGACTGGGGGTACCCTAGCGGCGTTGTGGAAGGGAATAGAAGGAGTGAAGGCCAAAGTGAGGGAGATGTATATGACACAGCTAAAGCCCCTGTCAATCACAGTGATGGGGAATCCTTGGTTGGGAAAACATCCTCCCTGCATCTGGTCTGTCCAGCTGCGTTGGAATTTTATATGTGTCAATCAGATCCTCTGTCATCCTTGTAAATTCCAGTGAATCCAGGCGCAGTTGAACCAATCTCTCCTCACAGGACAGTCCTGCCATCCCTGAATCAACCCAGTGACCCCCCTCCCCCCACTGCAATCTCTAACAGTAGGTAGCTTGGGCCCTGTCTTGTGAAAACAGAACCAAAGAATGTGTTCAGTTCTTCTGGCTTTTCTTTGTTTCCCATTATAATTGCCCAGGCTTCTGACTGTAAGGGACCTACATGATACTTTACCAATCTTTTCCCCTTCACATATTTGTAAAGGCTTGAGTATCATCTTTGATCTGAGTCCGTAGGTTTCTCTGGTCCCACTGTAGTGCACAGATATTGAGTTACAAAAAGGAACGTTTTAGGGCAGGTGACCAAAAACTTGGTTGGAGAGGTGAAAGAACAGATATACATAAGTGTCTTCCCCCATCACCATGCATCTCAAAACACTTTACTGTCAATGATACTGTTTTGAAGTGCAGGCACTGTTGTAATAGAGGAATCAGAGCAGCTAATTTGCACACAGCACATTCTGTCAAACAGCAGTGTGATAATGACTAGATAATCTCTTTTTGGGGGATGTTGACTGAGAGATAAGTATAGCCCAGCACACAGGGGATAGGTCCTCTGCTCTTTGATGTAGTACCATGGGACATTCATTTAAGCAGGTACGGTGGGCAGCAGTGGTTAGCGTGGCTCAGTGGTTGGCACTGCTGCCTCACAGCGGCAGGGACCTAGGTTCGATTCCAGCCTTGGATGACTGTGTGGAGTTTGCACACTCTTCCTGTGTCTGCATGGGTTTCCTTCAGGTGCTCTGATTTCTTCCCACAGTCCAGGTTAGGTGGATTGGCCATGCTAACTTGCCCGTAGTGTGCAGGCTAGGAGGGTTAGTCATGGGAAATACAGGGTTACAGGAATAGGGTGGGATGCTCTTCAGAGTGTCAGTGTGGACTTCATGGGCTGAATGGCCTGTTTCCACAGTGTCGGGATTCCAAAATTCAAAGGTAGATGGGATATCAAAATCTCATCCAAAAGGTGGCACCCTTGACAATGCAATGCAGTGAAAGTGTAAGCTTTGGGTTTTGCTTTCAGGCCCTCAAGTGGGATTTGAACCTGGAACTTTGCCATTCAGAGATGAGCGCGGTTAGGATTTAAGGAATGTTTTAAAGGAGGCGAGCACAGTCCAGGAAAGGAATTCCAGACCTTGGGTATGGCTGCGTGTCAATCGCATGGGAGAAGTCAATCAGGAGAAATCCAAGATATGAGAATTGGAGGAAGTGGGAAATTACTGATGATTGCATGTAGAGGAAGGTCAGTTTCCTAATCCAAAGGACCCTTCAGTTAAACACACTTCCAAAAGAGCCTCGTCTCTCCTTCACAATTTATCTGTCAAATGGCCATGGTCTCATTGCAGCCATCGAAGATAGTTAAGTAGTAGCCTTTATGTCAAAAGGACTGGCAATATGGAATGATGGAATTTATGGTGCTTTCTAAGTATTGTCTGCAGTCCGAGGCATCACACCTCACAAAAGATTCGGAGTGGGTGCAGAACAGATTCACTAGAATTAATTAAGAATTGAAAGAACTGTGGATGCTGTAAATCGGAAGTAAAAACAGAAGTTGCTGGGAAAGCTCTGTGGGTCAGGCAGCACCTGTGGAGAGAAATCAGAGTTAACTTTTCGGGTTGAGTGGCCTTTCTCTCGGTTTTTATTTAGTATTTAATTCACTGCTGCTTCTCTTCTGGGCACACCCACCTTGAAGAGGTTCTCCTCCTCTCTCCAATGAGGAAGGGTTACTCGGCCTGCAACGTTAACTCTGATTTCTCTCCAATGATGCCGCCAGACCTCTGAGCTTTCCCAGCAACTTGTGTTTTTGCTTCACCAGAATTAACCTGGGCCAAAAGGGTTAACCAGGTTGTCATCCTTTTTTATTTCCATTGATTATCGAAGATTGAGGCCTGGTTTAATGGAAGGTTACAGATGATTTAAGAGTTGATTGGGTGGATAGCAAGAACCCAGAACAAGGGCCAACATTAGAGCCAATCAGAAGTGCGGTTAGGCAGAGCTTGCTCACACAAACAGAAGTGGAAATCTGGAACTTTCTCCACCCAGAGAAGCTGTTGAGACCAAGGTTGGGTGGTCATTGCAATTGATAATTTCAAAACTGAGCTTGATATTTTTAGATAAATGTTATTAAGAGACATGGAACCAACTAGGGTAACAATTGAAAGAACTGTGGATGCCGTAAATCATAAGCAAAAACAGAAATTGCTGGAAAAGCTCAGCAGGTCCGGCAGCATTTGTGGAGAGAAAGCAGAATTAGTGTTTCAGGTTGAGTGACCTCTCCACAGAACTTTCAGAGGGTAACAATCATTAAATTACAGATCAGCTTTGATCTAAAGAATGGCAGCACAGGCTGGAGGGGTTGAATGGCCTCCTCTTGTTCTCCTGCTCCTCAAAGTAAGGTGGATCAAACGTATTCTCTATTTTATATTTTTCTGCACCAGATTATCTCTGATGGATATCCCAACATGTACAGGGGTCATTTCAATACTTGTATCGAATGAACAATGCAGACAGAAATTGGGTGAGTATTCAGGTTGAAATGAAACCTAGGGTGTCAGATGCAAACCTCAAACAGGTGTTACCCTTGTTGTGGAAAGTTGACTCAATCCCTGCTTTCCTTTCTTGGGAAAAGGAGAAGGGTCATTTGCCTGCAGAAAGTTCAGCCAATGTCGAGAGCTGCAATATGAATCACAGCGCAGAAATAGATCAAACAAACAAACCGCCCAAACTGAAAATGAATCTTTCAGTCTTGCCTGACAAGATGAGTCTAAGAATAGATCTAAGCTACAACTGCTATATTAGTCGGAAGGTAACAAGAGCAAACAACCAAATCAACCAACCCGGAACGGCTCAGCATTAGCTGCTAGATCAAACTGTACCATGAACACTTCAGAATGAATAAACCTTACAATCTCTTGAACACACATCCTTCATTATTTTAGCAAATAATCTAAATAACCTTTTCTTTGCTGATTAGTTATCAGAGTTCTGCATTTGCTCAATAATTTTGCAATGCCCCTTAAATACCATTCAGCTGGTTACTGCTAATCCAATGAAAAAGACATGTCAGGTCCAGATTCAATTTCCTTTGTGAAACACACAAAAGAGGAGCTTTGTTGTTCCTGATTATGCAGTAACTGAATAGCTTTGTTTTCAGGGTGATGTTGTTGACACCCAGTTTTCTTTTCTTCCTTAATTGTCAGAGCAAGTTCCAGTTGGCAACAGTTTTGTTTTTAGCGAGCCCTGTCTGGGAAAGTTACAGAGGGTAAACTAAGGATCCAGAGACATTCCTGAAGTTGTCAGCACTGCCAACTGAGTCAGAAGGCTGTAAATTCAATTCTGTTGCATATGCGCAAGCACCGTCATCGAGCGCCTGACATTTCCAGTGTGTCACTGAGGGAATGCTGCACTGTCTGATGTTCTGTTTTTCACACATTAAACAGAAGCCCCGTCTGCCTTCTCAGGTAGATGTTATGGATCCCATCGAGGGGATGTTGTGTTTCAGACAGGAGGGTGCTGGGTAAGGACCCTCTTGTCTTTCCATCTCCAACCAGATAAAACTTTGGTGGGAAGGGTGCCCCCCAGGAGGTTAAATGAGGCCTTTACTGCAATCACTTAAAGACCATGTCCCACCATTTCTGGTACTCAGCTATCAGCAGGAATGGACATGCCTCTGGCATTGCCACCCAATGGGTTTGCTGTAGCCTCCTAGAGACTATCTCTGATGTATGGGCAGCCCGTGCCCGATAAGGGCATCAGGGATTGGGAAGAGACAATTCTGCAGGAATCTATCTCCTACCCTTACAGCCAACTTCCTCCAACCTCCTCCAGTGTCCCCTTCTTGGGAATCCAATCCTTCCTCACTTACCTTAGTCTGGGGATCCATCAGTAATCTGCTGTGTAGATCACAGCGCAACACTGGCAACAGCCATGGCTTTCGGTGGCACTGCAGAGCTGATGACTCTGATTGGCTGGCAGCTCTCAGGCCCTGGGTGGGGGGTGGTCCTTGATGGAAAGGGAGGCCCAAGCCTGTTCAGCTAGGTGCCTGATTGCCCTGAAGTATCACCGGTCTCTCAGAGAAGAAGTAACCTGAGGCTCTTCACTTGAGATCTCCAACCCAGCATGTCATACACGTGTCACACAAGTTAAATGGCCCCTCACTGTTTCAAAGGAGATCATCAGATTATCAAAAGGGAAAGAAATAGAAGGGGAGAGAAAAAATGTCAAAGAGAGGATAAATAAGAATAACAATGATTTGATTGCTATCAAAATCCCAATGTGTATGTTCTTGCTACAGCTTGTTTCTTTTACATATTTGAATTTTTAAATATAAGGCAAAATCAAAGGAATATGACCAACAACTGACAGTTCTCAAACTAAAGCTTTGTGCATGCCACAGCACTGAGTGTTATGCCAGCAGCTATTCAACAGCCAGTTATAATGATTAAAATCAGTAGCATCAACACTGTGTGTGCACTATTGTCCACTGGTTAATAAGGGGCCCTGTTTTAGTCCACTATGATGCCAACTAATCTTGTAATGATCTTTGAGCTAGAAGCAATACAGTAAGGAGATGTTGAAGTTTATTCAAAATTCCTGTGAAATCTGTAAATAATTTTAAAAATGTTCAAAAAGAATGTTTAAGAATTTGTAACAATTGTGAAGGGATCGGTGTAATTTTCTCGGTTCATAAAAAACAGTAGTCCATGTGACCTGGTGACCCTTGAGCTGGAAGCAGTACCAGCAAAGAAGGTAACATTTGAGAGCTATATGGCCTGACACAGAATAGAGCTTCAGACAAAGGAGAGCTGCAGCAGATGGGAGAACAGAAAGGGCACACTTACAAGGAGCTGTGGGCATGTAACTCTGGTTACACATGGCAGAAAGCTAAAGGCAGTGTTCAAATACTGATTGTGACTTGGACAATATCACTGCTGTGGCTTTAGTTTTGTCAGAGTCGTCCAGATCATATAACCATGTTTATTAAAGTGGTTAGATGAAGGAGACACTGTGGAATCTGTGCCTTTGTGACATTTATGAACCTTTCTAACCCTAATCCTAAATCCACACCTGCACATAAAATTTGAATGTATCAGGAAATATCACATTCCCGGAGTCCCTACAATGGTAATTTCTCACCCCAGGAAAGATGCATGTATGTTTGCACCTAAATTCTTCCTGAAACCAGAGGAGGCCGCATTGAAATAGTGCAGTGTTAGGAAGGCAAACAACTATCATTTTGCCAGAAAAAGAAGTACTTTAAAAGTTCAGTGTTTTGTACAGTATTCGTGCCTTGATTGGGAGATTAAAGTCTGGCCCTGGTCTTCAAAATAAAACCGTGGGATCATTCAATGCCTGATTCAGAGCCTGTCAGGGCTTTGATTTCACATTGCATCAGGAAAACAACTCTCCAATAGTGCAGTGCTCCCTCCGTACTGCGGTAAAGACTCAAGCTGGATTTTTGTGCTCAAGTCAATGGACAAATCAACTCTCATTGATACTGAGAACCCAGAAACCAAATATGCAAAAATTACAGACACCAACAATTCTCTCACTCCTGGGACAGACGGGAGTCCTCAGGTGTATTGATCTTGGAATAATCTGTGTGTACCGAATTAAGAATTTTCTGATGACAAGATTGCAGAATATATTAGGGAAGCAACCTGGCTTCTCTCCCTGGTGGAAATTTGGAACAAAGCCTGAACTATCAGACTGTGGAACAGGGATTTAATTGTTCGAGACAACCCAACCATTTCATCATGGCTCTTAAAACCATTTAGAGAACGAACCTAAAATATTCCACTTGCCTCAGATACAACCAGCAGTGGACACAAGGATGTAGCGGCAATCCTGTGTCTGTCTGTGAGCACTACTCAAATAGGTATTCCAGACAAGTGCCCGATGGAAGAGATTTTGTTTTTCCCCTCCTTCCTTCTAAACCCACAATTAGTACATGAGTCTGCCTGCCCTGTGCCTCGGACAATACGTATATGTCAATATGCAGTATGAGAAATTTCTGCCTGCTTTTAGTGAAAGCCTGACTTGCAGCACTCAGCTAATAAACAAAATCAGCAGACCGCAAGCTGCTGGCAAACAGCACACTTTGCAGTGCTTCCCAGAAAAGCCTGACTCATAGGTTTTATAGCTTCTCATTTCCATGCTTATCTGTATGTCGCACAATAACACGAGCAGAGGCTCCAATAACTGGAGCTGACCTTTGCAGTTAAACCCGGCCTTAATCAATCATCATGGCTAACCAATCAATACACTAAAAGCAGCCACTGACATTACTGGCTGATCCTCACGTAGATGCCATTGTTTACAATCAGGACATGTCTCTTCTCATTTCTGCTGGACTCAAGCAACCAAAATTCTGTGTCCATTTGTGAGTGCAGTTTCTGAACATGAGCCTATTATACCATTATTCCTTTTGCTTTTTATTTTCGCATTGCCTTTCGTTGATCCTCGTTGTGGAATTGCACAGCACAGAAGGAGGTTGTTTGGCCAATCACTCCCTGAAAGAGCTAGCTAGTTTGCGACATTCTCTTCCATTTTCCGCAGGCACCTGCAAATTTTTCCCGAACGACTATTTATCTGATTGCTGTTCAAAAGACACTATTGAATCAGCTTCCATTGCCCTTTCAGGCAGCATTGGGACAACTTGCTAAGAAATAGAATTTATCTCCAGCACCTGGGTGTTTTTTTTGCCAATGATTGTAAAACTGTGCCCATTTGTTATTGGCACTCCTGCCAGTGGAAACAGGTCATAGAGTCACAGAGGTCTACAGCATGGAAACTGGCCCTTCGGCCCAACTTGCCCACGCCGCCCACTTTTCTCCATTTAAGCTAGTCCCATTTGCCTGCATTAGGTTCATATCCCTCCATGCCTATCCCATCCATGTACCTGTCCAAATGTTTCTTAAATGACAAAATTGTACCTGTTTCGGTCATTACCTCTGGCAGCCCGTTCCAGACACTCAACACCCTCTGTGTGAAAGAGATAAAAGGTACTGCAGATGCTGGAGAATCCGAGATAACAAGCATGGGGCTGGATGAACACAGCAGGTCAAGCAGCATCATAGGAGCAGGAAAACTTGACGTTTCGGGCCTAAACCCTTCATCAGAAATGGGGGAGGGGAAGAGGGTTCTGAAATAAATAGGGAGAGAGGGGAGGTGGATATAGGATGGATAGAGTAGAGGAGAGGATAGGTGGAGAGGAGGCAGACAAGTAGAAGAGGCGGGGATGGAGCCAGTAAAGGTGAGTGTAGGTAGGGGGGT
>JAHRHZ010000144.1:11711771-11738696 GCA_024137785.1 Ginglymostoma cirratum | reverse complement strand
AACACAGCAGGCCAAGCAGCACCAGAGGAGCAGGAAAGCAGATGTTTTGGGCCTAGACTCTTCTTCAGAAAAAGGGTCTCGACCCGAAACGGCAGCTTTCCTGCTCCTCTGGTGCTGCTTGGCCTGCTGTGTTCATCCAGCTCTACACCTTGTTATCTCTAAACTTTACACAAGACTGCCAAGCACTCCACCTAGTGGATCAACTGGTATTGCAATGCCAACAACTTGCATCTATATCATGCCTTCAACATGAGAGGTCCCAAGCTGCTTCAGAGGAATGTTATCAGACACAATTTGACACTGAACCGCAGATGGAAATTTTCAGACCGGTCACTAAATGCCTCTTCACAGGATTGAGTATTAAAGTGAGCCTTAAAGGAGGAGAAGGGTGGTTGGGGAGGGAGTTCCAGATTTTAAGGCCTAGGCAATTGAAGGCATGTCTGCCGTTTGCAGAGTAAAGAAAATATGAGATACTCGAGAGACTGGAACTAGATGACGTGCAGATCTCAGTGGGTTGAGGGATTGGAGGGGGATACAGAGATAGCGATGTGAAACCAATAGTTCAATTCTAATGATAAATGCAGACTGAGGAGGCTCATCCACATGTGATACAAGACACAGTAATTTGAGGAACAAAGGTCAGTACTTCTTGAATAGTGAGGGGTGGTTAGTTTTCAAAAATTTGCTCAGAGGGCATGACCTTTGCTGATTGGCAGCATTTATTTCCCATCCCTAAATTCCCTGTAGAAAATGGAGGTGAACTGCCTTCTTCAGCTGCTGCAGTTCATTGGTTTAGGTAGACCCACAATAGCATTAGGGGACGGAATTCCAGGTATTTGATCCAATGATACTGAAGGAATAGCAATATATTTACAAGTCAGGAAGATGATTGGCTTGGAGAGGAACTTGCAGGTGATGGTGTTGCCATGTATCTGCAGCCTTTGACCTTCTGGCAGTAGTGGTTGTGGACTTAGAAGATTCTGTCTAAGGAGCATTGGTGAGTTGCTGCAGTGTGTCTTATAGATGGTACATCCCACTGCCGCTATGTATCAGCGGTGGGTGGAAGAGAATATTTGTTGATATGCTATCAATCAAGTAGGCTTCCTTCTACTGGTGTCAAGCCTTCTGGAGTGTTGTTGGGGCTGCAGTCGTCTAGGCAAGTGATGTGTATTCCATCACACTCCTGTCTTGTGTCTTGCAGATTTTGGACAGGTTTTGGGGAGTCAGGAAGTGAGTTATTTGCTGCGGAATTCCTAGTCTCTGATCTTCTCTTGTAGCCACTGTATTTATATGGCTAGTCTAGTTGAGTTTCTGGTTGATGGTAACCCCCAGGATGTTGCTAGTGGGGGATTCAGTGATGTTAATGACATTGAATGTCAAGGGGCTTTGGTTAGATCCTCTTTTGCTGGATATGTTCATTTCCTAACACTTGAATAGCATGGATTTTACTAGCCAACTTTTAGCCCAAGCCTGTATATTGTTCAGGTCTTGCTACAAATGGACATGGACTGATTCACTATCTGAGGAGTCACGGATGGTGCTGAACATTGTGCAATCATTGGCAAACATCCCCTGGTCTCATGGGAAGGTCATTGACGAAGCAGCTGAAGAAGGGTGGGCCTAGCACATTAGCCTGAGGAATTCCTGCTGAAATGTCCTGGAGCTGAGATGATTGACCTCCAACAACCACAACCATCTTCCTGTGTGCCAGGTACGATTCCAAACACCGGAGAGTTTCAACCCAATATCCATTGTTTTGCTCCTTCTTACCAGACTCAATCAAATGTGATCTGATGTCAAGGGCTGTCACTCTCACCTCACCTCTGGAATTCAGCTCTTTTGTCCATGTTTGAACCAAGGCTGTAATGAGGTCAGGAGCTGGCAGAACCCAAACTGGGCATCACTGAGCAGGTTATTGCAGAGCAGGTGATGCTTGACAGCACTGTTAATTACACCTTCCATCACTTTACTGATGATCGAGAGTAGACCAATGGGGCGGTAATTAGCCAGGTTGAATTTGGCCTGTTTTTAGTGTATAGGACATCCCTGGGCAATTTTCCACATTTTCAGGTAAGTGCCAGTGTTGGAACTGTACTGGAAGAGCTTGGCTAGGGATGTGACGAGATCTGGTCTCACACATTTAATACTATTGTCGCAATATTGTCAGGACCCATAACCTTTGCAGTATCTGATGCCTTCACTTGTTTCTTGACATCCTGTGGATTGAATCGAATATCAGCCGAAGACTTTGACCTTTAATGCTGGGACCTCCAGTGGAGGCCGAGATTGATCATCCACTCGGCACTTCTGGCTGCAGATTGCTGTGAATGCTTCAGCCTTATCTTTTGCACTGATGTGCTGGGCTCTCCCATCACTGAAGATGGGGATATTTGTGGAGCCTCTTCCTCCAGTGAGTATTGATATCCCAAAGGGAATTGAGTGTCCTCATTCATTAGTTACTGAATGTTAATAGGCAAGAAAAGCAAGCAGGACTTTTTGCAAGAAGATTTGAAGTACAGACATAAAGATATTTTGCTTCAGTGATATAAAACTATGGTGAGAGTGCCCCTGGAGTATTGTGCACAGGTTTGTTCCCATTACCTAAGGGAGGATACACTTGTCACAGACAGAGAGCACCAGACATTCACCAGACTAGACACAGGACTGTCCTGTGTGGTGAGTTTTAGGAGACTGGACCTGTGTGCTCTAGAGTTTAGGAGAATGGAGGTGATTTCATTCAACTGTATAAAATTCTTCGAGGGATCAACCAGGAAGATGCAGGAGGTATTTTGCCCATGCTAGAGGTTCTAGAACCAGAAGACACAGTCTCAGAATCAGAGTCCGCTAGGATTGAGAAAAAAGAAGGGTTTCTTCTTCATTCGGAGGGTGGTGAATGTTTGGAATCCTTGTTCCAGAAGACTGTGGGGAGCACCATCATTGAGAAGACTGAGACTGATGAATTTCCAGATCAACTGATACCAAGGGATAAGGGAATAGTGCAGGATTTGGCATGGACGTGATCATCCATGATCTGGAATGATGGAGCAGCCTCAAGGGATTGAAAGGTTTCCCCCTGCTCCTATATCCTGTGCTCCAAGTGAGGTTTAACAATGTGGAACTTGCCCAGATCACCACTCCTGGTAGTTGCCACCTCTACCAGTTTGTGGTACTGGGTAAGGGTTGTTCAAATTTCCTTTTGTCTTTGCTCTGTTTTGGACCTATCTCGTCAATAGTAGTAGTGCATTTACCGAAGAGACACTGTTCTTTGATAACTAGAAAGTTTATTATAGGATATCAATAAGTCCAATGATATTTGGTCGATCCTCATTTCCAGGACCTTAGGGAGCTGGTACAGATACATTTCCTCCCTCTGCAAGCTAGAATAGAACTCCTTGTCTCAACCCACAGACCATGAGGCATCAATAGAATGTGGACTCAATGCTGCATCAACATTAACACCTTTAGAAGCATTACTTTGTATAATAGTCACCATCATTTGATGAAATGTGCAAAATGTTAACATCCTGTAAGAACAGAAACCCTCATCATCATTCGGTATGATGCACTTCCAAATATATTTTTAATCTTATTAAGCGATGTATTACTACATTGTACAATATGTATTTCAAAGGGCCATTAATGTTCACTGTTGTAGCTTGTGCGTAATATACTGGTTCTTTAGATAATTAGTTGGCACCAACCAAAGCACAATCTCCAGATATAAATCCATGAAATAATGGAGATAAAAACGTTCAGCATGTTGAAAAAAGTGAAAGCATGCGGAGGAGAGGACCAGGCAACTGAGAGTGCATTAACCTTGAAGGATAATTCAAAGTTGCAACTCTTCATCAAGGAAAAGAAATTGCATCAGGAGCAGAAGTGATGAGAATTGATTACTTATTTTGTAAGCCATCAGGTAAATCAGAATGGATCTTTATTTGTAATTTAAAATTAAAGAAATTTGATGCAAGTTCAATTGTAGTATTTACCATGAAGCTTTGTATCAAACAGCTACCTCGGATCATACCGTGGAAGCTTTCCGATTCCAAGACATCCATATTTTAATCACTCAGTCGTTGATGGCCATCATTGATGGCCATACCATCAGCTGCCTGGCCCCTGACATTTGGAACTCCCACCCTAAATCTCTCCATCTTGCTTTTTTTTCTCTCTCCTTTAAGATGGCCCTTAAAACATATCCCTTTGACCACCTGCCTGAATATCCCCCTATGTGGCTCAGATTCAAATTTTGTTTGCTAACACTGCTGTGAAGTTCCTTCGGATCTTTTAGGGCATTAGAGATGCTGTGTGCATATGACTCGGTGTGGTTAACTGATTGTAAGAATGAAGAACAACATTTTCAGCATCTGTCAGGAGTAGCAATGCAACATTACCTTTCTGTTTACAGAGCAGAAGGCAGTGACATCAGCCACATTGCTAGATAATGCAATGTAACGCAGCCATTGATGCAAATTTACGATTAATGACATTTACTGGAATACCAAATGCTTTGGGAAAATCAACAGTTCAGAGTCTGCATTAACATCTGAATTGGTGTTCCAGACTTAAGTAGGTAATGAATGTTAAATGACCAGTGACAGGATAGAGACACAATTGACGAAAAGATGGAAAGCAGAAAGGGTCTAGGCCCGAAACGTCAGCCTTCCTGCTCCACTGATGCTGCTTGACCTGCTGTGTTCATCCAGCTCTACACCTTGTTATCTCGGTAGCGATGAATACTTCTTTTTCAGACTAGAAGGAACTATACAGCGGTGCTCCCTAGCGATTAGTATTAAGACTACTGCTTTTTTCCTTTAAAACACCAATACCAATGTATTGAGTAACATTCTAATTCTCCATACTACAATCAATATCATAGGTTTTATCGGTCTTCACCCAAATATTCCATACAAGATGCTTTTCTTAATATGTACAAATGATTGGACATTGGAATACTGAGCAAATGTTCAGAATTTGTGGATGACAGTACTTAGATGTGTAGCGAACAGTGAAGAATGATACCAACGAACTGCAACAAGACATAGATTAGTTGAATGGACATACAAGGGGCAGATTTAATTTGATAAGTGAGAAGTTCAGCAGAAGGGCTAGGAAGGGACAGTTTTGATTTATGCACCATTGTCATGACAACTGTTATAACCCTGGATCGCCTATGAACACATTGAACTTAGAATGGCAACATTTTTTTGAAAGAGACATGCAGCCAAATAAAATGACTATGAATGTAATTCAGTGTCTATCTGGAAGGCCTGTGTGGATTATCCCCAGCCTTGAGGTAAAACATGGAATGTCATACCTGACAGATGTCAAGAAGGCTTCAAAGAGAAGGACTTGAAAGGTGGAGACACACTGAAAACTGCACTGTAACCTTTTGTGATTTGTCTTAGAGTGTGAGTGAAATGGGAGAAAGCGAGGAGTCTGGGCAAGAGACATGTTTCTGTTTCTGCTTTCAAGACTACACAAGTACAGGTGTAAAGCCCAGTTTCGACCTTGGTCTGTGTGTGCTTGTGGCAAAATAAGTATGTTGTGAGGGTCAAGGCTGAGAAAACCCCTAGTCATTCCTGCGCTGCAGGTAAAAAGAAAGGAAGTCTCTCCTTTTCTTTGTTAAAAAGCAGAATGCAAGCGACATTGCAGTCAAAAAGAAAAAGGACTTCAGCTGCTCTGCAAAGCCAAGCACCTCGAAATCAATTGCTCATCTATCAACATCAGTGCTACCAGTGTCACTCAAAATAACAGCCATATCATCTCATCATCTGCCTGTCACGAAACTCAGAGACTGATCTGCATATCTTCTTAACTTTTTTTGGACTTAGTTCTTATTTCTAATCTATGTGAATGTGTGTTGTGTTGTATTGTATTTATTTTGTGTTCAGTAACTAATACACTCATTCTTTTGTTAATTCGAAAAAGCCTGCTTAAATTTGGCTTCTTTTAATATACAAATTCATTTGGTCAAGGGGAAAAAAGGCACCCAGAAGGGAAGGATTCACAGAGTTATAGAGACATACAGCCCAGAAACAGACCCTTCAGTCCAACCAGCCCATGCCGACCATAATCCCAAACTAAACCAGTCCCACCTGCCTGCAACTTGGCCCGTATCCCTCCAAACTTACCTTATTCATGTACTTATCCAAATGTCTTTTAAATGTTGTAACTGTACCCGCATCCACCACTTCCTTAGGAAGTTCATTCCACACATGAACCACTCTCTGTGTAAAAACGTTGCTCCTCATGCCTTTATTAAATCTTTCTCCTCTCACCTTAAAAATATGCCTCCTGGTCTTGAAATCCCCCACCCTAGGGAAAAGATACCTCTCATTCACCTGATCTATACCTCTCGTGATTTCATAAACCTCTATCAGGTCGCCCCTCAACCTCCCATGATCCAGTGAAAAAAGTCCCAGTCTATCTATCCTCTCCTTACAATGCAAACCCTCCATTCCCGATAACATCCTGGTAAATCTCTTCTGAACCCCTCCAGCCTAATAATATCCTTCCTATAACAGGGCGACCAAAACTGAACACAATGTTCCAGAAGCGGCCTCACCAATGTCGTGTGCAACCTCAGTATTATGGCCCAACTCCTATACTCAAAGGTCTGAGCAATGAAGGGCAATTTGCTAAATGCCTTTTTAACCACCCTATCAAAATGTGATGCAAACTTCAAAGAATTATATATCTGAACCCCCATGTCACTCTGTTTGAAAACACTACCCAAGACCCTACTTTTAATTGTATAAGTCCCGTCCTTGTTTATTTTACCAAAATGCAATACCTCACATTTATCTAAGTTAAACTCTATCTGCCACTCGTTAGCCCATTGACCTAATTGATCAAGATCTGTTTGTAATCTTAGATAACCTTCTTCAGTGTCCACTTTGGCACCAATCTTGGCATCATCCACAAACTTACTAGTCATACCTTTTATATTCTGAACTAAATCATTTATATAAGTGACAAACAAAAGTGGACCCAGAACCGATCCCCGTGGAACGCTGCTGGTCACAGGCCTCCAGTCTGAAAAACAATCCTCCAACACCACCCTCTTGTCTCCTGCTATTGAGCCAATTTTGTATCCAATTGGCAAACTCACCCTGAATCCCACGTGATCCAACTACTAATTTGAATCCTTTTTACTTTAACCTTTTTGAAACCAAATGAGTGACGGGTAAATAAAGAATTGGAACCAGCTCATGCCTCCTAGGGGCTTAACAATTTGGGGTAATCCTGTCTGCAACCATAATAAACTGGGCAACCTTGCCTGGGGCTTTTTGTAATATCAGTCTAAAGTAGGGACAGAGGAATTTGGCCATGCATGCGAATAGATCTTTGAAAGTAGCAGGACTTATCAGAGTGTGGTTGGCAAAGTAAATATCCTTCAAAAATACAGTCATCAAGAACAAGGAGGAAAGTTATCCTGAATCTTTATAAAGCTGTGGTTAGGCCACAACAGAAATATTGTATCCTGTTCTGGTCACCACACTTTGAGAAGGCTGTGAGACCGTTTTAGAGTGGGGCAGAGGAGATTTACCAGAATCGTTCCAGGGATAGTGAGGTTGGCAGTGAGGTTAGGTTAGAGAATGAATGGGGAAAGCAAGTGTACTATTGCTAAGTTTACCGACACAAAAATAAGTGGGAGGGCAAGTAGTGCGGATGACACAAAGAGGCTGAGGAGAGATGTAGAGGGTGGGCAAAAACTTGGCAGATGGGATATAATGTGAGGCAATGTGAGATTATGCATCATCCTCCGACACTTCCGCCATCTGCAATCAGACCCCACCACCAAAGACATTTTTCCCTCCCCACCCTTATCTGCCTTCCGGAGGGACCACTCCCTCCACGACTCCCTTGTCCGCTCCACACTCCCCTCCAGCCCCACCACACCCGGCACTTTTCCCTGCAACCGCAGGAAGTGCTACACCTGCCCCCACACCTCCTCCCTCACCCCAATCCCAGGCCCCAAGAAGACTTTCCACATCAGGCAGATGTTCACCTGCACATCTGCCAATGTGGTATACTGCATCCGCTGTACCTGTTGTGGCTTCCTGTACATCAGGGAAACCAAGCGGAGGCTTGGGGACTGCTTTGCAGAACACCTGCGCTCAGTTCGCAACAAACAACTGCACCTCCCAGTCGCGAACCATTTCAACTCCCCCTCCCATTCCTCAGACGACATGTCCATCCTGGGCCTCCTGCAATGCCACAGTGATGCCACCCGAAGGCTGCAGGAACAGCAAATCATATTCAGCCTGGGAACCCTGCAGCCCAATGGTATCAATGTGGATTTCACAAGCTTCAAAATCTCCCCTCCCCCAACCGCATCCCAAAACCAGCCCAGCTCATCTCATCTCCACCTCCCTAACCTGTTTTTCCTCTCACCTATCCCCTCCTCCCACCTCAAGCCCCACCCCCATCTCCTATCTACTAACATCATCCTGCCCCCTTGACCTGTCCATCCTCCCTGGACTGACCTATCTCCTCCCTACCCCCCCACCTACACTCACCTTTACTGGCTCCATCCCCGCCTCTTCGACTTGTCTGCCTCCTCTCCACCTATCCTCTCCTCTATCCATCCTCTATCCGCCTCCCCCTCTCTCCCTATTTATTTCAGAACCCTCTTACCCTCCCCCATTTCTGATGAAGGGTCTAGGCCCGAAACGTCAAGTTTTCCTGTTCCTATGATGCTGCTTGATCTGCTGTGTTCATCCAGCCCCACGCTTGTTATCTCGGATTCTCCAGCATCTGCAGTACCTTTTATCTCTGAGATTATGCACTTTGGCGGAAGTATAGAGGAGCTGAATATTATTGAAAGGAGGAAAGACTGCAAAAAGCTGCAGCACAGAAGGATTTGGAGTCGTCATGCATCAATCATAGCATACATGTTCAGTGAGGAAGAGCGAAGACAAATAGACATTGGCCTTTATTTCAAAGGGAAAGGAGCTTAAAAGCAGGTAGTCTTGCTAAAACTATGTCGGACCACACATAGAATATTATGAACAGTTTTGGTCCCTTTATCTAAGAAAAGATACATTGGCATTGGAGGCAGCCCAGAGAACGTTCATTTGGTTGATTCTGGTTATGGAAGGATTTTCTTGTGAGGAGAGGTTGAATAGGTGGGCTCATTGGAGTTTAGAAGAATAAAAGGTGATCTTACTGAAACATGTAAGATTCGTAGGGGACTTAACAGAGGAGATGCTGAGAGGTTGTTTCCCCCTTGTGGAAGAGTCTCAGAGTAAGGGGTTACACATTTAAGACAGAGATGAGGAGGGTTTTGTTTTCTCCCAGAGGACGCTGAATCTGTGGAATACTTTACCTCTGAGGAGTTGTCAAGACTGCGTTGTTCAAGGTTAACACTGACAGATTTTAATCAGTCAGGGAATGAAGGTTTCTGCAGATAAGCCTGGAAAGTGGAACTGAGGATCTCATTGGCAGAGTGTATTCAGTGGGCTAAATGGTCAGTGTCTGCTCTCCAGTCTAAAGTTGGGGTCGCTCTCCTTTGAACAAGGTGATTAATTGGAGATTTGATGGACGTGAATAGGATAATGATAATTTTAGAAAAGAAATACAAAGAAAATCAATTTAGCTAATGGTACAAGAACTAGGGGACCCAGATTTAAGGTTTGCGAATTCATGGATGAGCCAAATTGCCTTTTCCTGTGCTATTATGGATCTGTGACTTTAAAGAATGGTGGGTTCACGAGCTGTCAGCAGCCAAAGTCTGGCTTACAGTAGGTGCTGCATCTATTGGTCTCAATATCATTCTGCATTCTAGAAGGTTAACAACCTCAGATGGTCTCCTATCTGAAGAACTAAGTTCAGACAGAATGCAAGGACTGCTAAATACAGTGAACAGCTTACTCAGCGAATCACTTCTTAAATGAATGGGAAGAGTCGTGATCTATCATGCTAAGATGACAGCCCAACACATAGAATCATAGAATATGATTCAACACATCTTGCGTTCATGAAAATTTAGAGCTATGTAGGCATGTTGACTTCTGGTGGCAGACAATGTGGCATTATTGAGCATCCGACCTGGATATCACATTTTGTTTTATTCCTCAGTCCCCTCCCTGTCAGTCACATTCTTTGTCCAATGGCACAAGTAATAACACTAGTGTTATGGCCATTTAAAAAGTCTTTCCTCAAAGAGGTCCATGTGCGAAGAATTTGTGTGGGCAAATGTAGTCTCCTTTTAATTTGCAAGTGTTTCACTTAAAAAATAACAGGCAGCAAAACTTTAGTATAAAAGAAGATAAAGCTTAAATTATAACAAAACAGCTGCTGTCATTATTCCAATAAAAGTAATAAAATAATTAACTAAGATTAATTTTACAAAGATTAAAAGTAGGTATAGATAAAAGATGAAGATAAGATCAATCTGTAAGATTATTATAGGTCTGTTACTTCTCAAAGTTTCTTTTTTTCAAAACAAAGGAGTTGAAACTTGAAGTCAGATTCAGCAGCTGGGATGGCTTCTGTAGTCAAATAGTTGGTGTTTGCCTATACAGGTGGACTCAGAGGGCCATCAGGTTTTGGAAGGGAGAGAAGGTTTCTTGTTCCTCACCAGTTCTGTGTTATGGCTCTTAAAGATTGCCTGGGGGCTTTCAGAACAGCCGTTGATTTCTGTCAATTTCCTTTTCATGCCCCCTTGGCCAAGGGGAGGCAACGTCCTAGTGGTATTATGACTGGACTGTTAATCCAGCAACCCAGTTCTGGGTACCCGGGTTCAAATTCTGCCATAGCAGATGGTAAAATTTGAATTCAATAAATACCTGGATGACCATGAATCCATTGCCGATTGTCAGAAAATCCCATTTGGTTCACTAATATCATAGAGTTAAAGAGTCATACAGTATGGAAACAGTCTCTTCAGTCTAAGCTGTCCATGCTGAACATAATTCCAAACTAAACTAGCCCCAACTACCTGCTCCTGGTCCCTCTAAACCTTTCCTATTCATGTACTTATCTAAATGTCTTTTAAACATAATTGTACTTGCATCCACCACTTCCTCAGGAAGTTAATTCCACACACATACCATTCTTTGTGTAAAAAATTTGCTTCTTATGTCTTTTTTAAATCTCTCACCTCTCACCTTAGAAATGTGCGTCCTGGTCTTGAAACCCCCATCCCAGGGTAAAGACAAAACCACCATTACCTCTATCTGTACCCCTCATTATTTTATAAACTTCTATAAGGTCACCCCTCAACCTCCTACGCTCCAGTGAAAAAAAGTCCCAGCCTATCCAGCCTTTCTTTATAACTCAAACCTTCCATACCCAGCAACATCCTGGTAAATCTCTTCTGAACCCTCTCCAGCTAAATAATATCCTTCTTTTAGCTAGGTGACCAGAACTGCACACTGTACTCCAGAAGAAGCCTCACCAATGTCCCGTACAACCTCAATATGACGTCCCAACTCCAATACTCAAAGGACTGAGCAATGAAGGCAAGCGTGCCAAACATGTTTTTAACCACCCTGTCTATATTGGATGCAAGCATCAAAGAATTATGTACGTGCACCCCTAGGTCCCTCTGTTCTAAGACACTACCCAAGGCCCTACCATTAATTGTAAAAGTCCTATCCTTGTTTGTTGTACCAAAATGCAATACCTCGCATTTATCCAGATTGAACTCCATTTTCCAGTCCATTGATCCATTTGATCAAGATCCCTTTGTAATCTTAGAAAACTTTCTTCACTGTGTACTATACCATTAATTTTGGTGTCATCCGAAAACTTATTAACCATGCCTCCTATATTCCCATCCAAATCATTTATATAAATGACCAACAAAAGAGAACCCCAAACTGATCCCTGTGGAACACTGCTGGTCATAGGCTTCCAGTCCGAACAGCAACCCTCCACCATTACTCTGCCTTCTGCCATGAAACCAATTAGATATCCAATTGGCAAGCTCCCCCGAATCCCCTGTGACCTAACCTTACTAATTACTCTACCGTGTGGAAACTTGTCAAAGATTTTTGCCTCTCTAAATGTCTGTAAATCCTATCTTTTATAGCCACTCCCAACCGCTTACCTACAACTGAAGTCAGACTCGCAGGTCTATAGTTCCCCGGTTTCTCCTTATAACCTTTCTTAAACAAAGGTACAACATTAGCCACCCTCCACTCATCAGGCACTTCACCAGTAGTTATAGATGATGCAAATAATGTCCTTTAGGGAAGGAAACTGTCATTCTTACTTGGTGTGGTCTGCATGTGACTCCAGACCAACAGCAATGTGGTTGACTCTTAACTGCCCTTTGAGCAATAAAAGCGGGCTTAGCCAGCAACGTCCTCACTCTGTGAATGAATATATTTTTAAAAAATGATGGGCTAGATTTTCGAAGGTGTGACAACCTCACTCAGCTTTTTACCTCACCCCTTCTCGTTTACAAGAAATGGGAGCTGTACATTTCTGGCAGGATAAAAAGGCACAGCTGTATTTCCATTCTGAAAGTGGTCTCATTGACCAGAGTTCTCGGGAGAAGACAAATGATGACCCCTTTCACGCAAGTGAGCTGCTAAATTCTGAAATTTAAATCATAGACAGTCTCTTTTTACAGCTGATATCAAATGGTGAGCGTATAAGGTAAATGTGAGGTTGGGAGGGTATGGTGCCAGATGGGGATGGTGCCAGGTAAATAGACTGCCAGCTGTGTAGAGGGTAGGGTAGGATGTCAAGTCTGGGGATGTAGTTGGGGATGTGTGAGGTAAGTGCGGGGTCAGTTAACCAGTTACTCAGCAGTCGGTCTATGTAATTAATGATCTAACATTTCCTGCGTAACTATTATTTAATTTCATCGGAACTTTCTGACTTTCAGATGGATCCAGGCTGAGGTGAATTACCCAGGTGGAATCTACAATTTCCCAGGCAATTCCTTCGGAGTGTGCTACAATGAGTAGTCCATGGGGACCCCATGCACAATTCCCGATAATCTGAAATAACTTGTGTCTGGCTGTTGGAAAATCTGGGCCAGTAGCTTTCAGAGTCCTTCAAGAGAGGTTTTGCACAGAATGGCTGTTCTCAGCCAGGCGTACGCAGTTCAGAACTCCTATAAATCTTTGTTCCAAATTCACATTGTCATCACTTTGAAGCAGCTTCCCGTCTCCTTGCCATTAATCTCAAAACCTATGACTTTTCGCATCTTTAGAAGATTGAATGGATATCCCTAGAGGAGTTTTACTTTTTTAATGACTCTGTGATCCGTTATTTAGATAACAGAGTCTGACAAACCTTAAACCAAGAAGAAAGAGCCAAGATATCTGTACCTCCATTTTCAAAAAAGGTTTTTAACTTCAACTTAAAGGATTGAGAGAGAATAAAATGTACTTTTAAAAACAGCTGTCCTTAAAATCTATAATATCATAATGGTCCAACGTAACACTAGGTAGAACATTCACATGTATCCAGCTGATGAAAAATTCCAGGAGTAATTTAGAAGCCCAGCAACCAATTGTGCATAGTACGCTCCCACAAAGAGCAATGTAATGATGGCCACTTCATTCATTTTATTCATGTGGGTTGGGGGTTGAATTTTGTCCAAGACATTTGTTATAAAGTAGAGGTTAACCCCCCCCCGAGAACTAAAACCAAAATACCCAAAGAGAAGCACCTCACCTTATATAGGAGCGTGAAAATTGGTGTAACCTGCCTTTCAGAACTTCTAATGGTTAAATAAAATAAACCCTGACACTCATTAAAAATCAACAGGTAACAATTTATTTATCTAACTCTAACAGTGAACAAATTAACTAAACTATTAACAAATTGAATAAACCTTTTCTAACTACTAACTATTCCTGAATAAGGCAAGATTCTAATGGTATGCTGTTTCACTTATATGAAGATTCACTTATATAAAATAAAAAACATACAACTTATTCTCTTGAAATTACAGCCAGGTTATATGTCTTCTGGAATACTCTGTGCCTTCTCCATCAATTCTTCTGTCAGGAATATTAATGAGTTGTGCTGTAGGCATCATTGATGCTTAGATGGTGCTTTCTCTAACACATAGAAGAAGCTGTGAGAGCCAGTGATTGTCTCTTGAGAGCTGAGGGCTGTTAGCTCTTGCAGATGGTAGCTAGCTCTAGGGGTTTGTCCAAATGCCCCCTTATTTTATCTCCTAGATGACATGTCAATATTTCTTGCAATAGGATTGGTCCTATGTTGTCAAAACCATCAGATTTAAATTTAATGGGTTTTTGGTATCTAAGTGCCTGGTTCAAATTGATTGGCTAAATTCAAAACTGTTGTCTTTGTAAAAACTGCTGTCTGGCCTGCTAACTGTATGGCCTTTCAATATAAATGTTTCAACTTGGGTGCTTTCTGTGTACTTGCAAACTTTCAAGCTGCTACTCATGGACATCCATTTTAAATCTCTAAGCACAGTAAAAGCACATGATCTTTTAAAGGGACCACACACTGCTCCCCCCCCCCCCCCCAGCATTTTACAAACACTAAATTCTAACTTCTTGCCTCCCAATCCACAAGTACTCTACCTGACTTTGCAACACATTGGAGAGATCTCCTCTATGCTTCCACAAAACCATGGCATGGGCGCTCTTACACCCACCTAAGAGAACAAAAAGGCTCTTAGTTTAATGCGTCATTGAAGAAACAGTGCAGTGCTCTCTCAGTACTGCAATGGAGTATCAGCCTGGATTTAATGCTCAGGTTTTGAACACACAACCTTTCAATTCCGAGACAAAGGCCACGATCTCTGTGTCATTGCTGACACTTGCGTTCGTAACGGATTGTTAACTTTAAAATGTATGTTCAGTTTGGTATGTCTGAGTGTTGTCCTCTACAGATAGAATAAAACCATTGCATTGGGTAGCAAATAACATGTGTGTGTGCAGAGGGTAAGCTAGATGCCGGAGTTAGGTAGCTAATGGTTGGGTAGTGACAAGGTTACTAGACTAGCAATCTCAGTGCTGACATCCTGACATCATGACATCATGGAATCCAATTCCTCCAGTGGTGAAACATAATTAATTTAAAAGACACTTGTAATTCATAGTAAATCAGGAATTGGAAGTTGGTCTCAGTAATGGCGAGCATGAAACTATCATTGATTGTCATAAAAACCAATCTGGTTCATTAACACCTATCAAGAAAGGAAATATGCCATTCTCTCCTATATAGCTGACATGTAACTCTAGATCCATAGCAATGTTGTTGATTCTTAACTGCGCTCGGAAATGGTCCAGAAAACCCCTCCAAACACAAACAATTAACAGTGAGCAACAAATGCTAGCCCACATCCCATGGGAAAAGATGTGTTATGGGAGTAGGTTCATGTATAGCATAATTTCTGGCATTGAGTTGAGCTGAATGGCTTGACCTGTGCTGTAAATTCTATGATTAACAAGTTATGTTGCATTAGAAAGAAGAGAGACTGGTTTGATTAGGACTACATTTGGTGGAGTTTAGAAGAATGAAGCGGTGTACTCATAGAAACCGATACCATTCTGGCAGGACTAGACAGGGTAAATGTTTCCAATGACCAGAGGGTTGAGGACCAGGGATCACACTTCAAAGATACAGGGTAGGCCATTCAGGACTGAGGTGAGGAGACATTTCTTCATCCAGAGAGTGGGGAGCCTGTGGAATTCTCCACCACAGAAAGCAGTTGAGGCCAAAACATTTGAATGTTTTAAAGAAGGGGTTAGAGACAGTTCTCGGGGCTGTGGGGATCATAGGGTATGGGGAGAAAGTGGGAATAGGGGACCGAGTTAGATGATCAGCCATGATCATATTTGAAATAACTCCACAGAGGCTGGTATCCTGTCACTAAGTCACCTGTTATTTACACGTGGTGAGTCCTTGACACTGACCCAGCTCCCTCAAAGCCAGCGCTCAGAGTGAGCAGAACCTCTGACATTCATGTTTATATCGGTCAGCCAGGGCTCCCTTATTGGACCAGATTATCAGCCCCAATCAGGGAACTCATATTCTATGAGGTCCATCTGGCTGACCTCGTTATAGTCAGTACAATATTGAATGGCAGAGCAGGCTCGTAGGGCTGAATGGCCTACTTCAGCTCCTATCTTCTATGTTTCTATGTCTACTAACAGGATCCTTACCTTTCCAGTTCAGCTCTCTTTTACAAAACAGAGCACCAGGATGTGATGGAGATGTGGAAAACACGACACAACACTACCCCTGGAGCACGCACAGTTAGCCTTCTGAACCACTCTTTTTCAGATTTCATGTAAGAATTTGAATCCTTAATGAAGAGACTAAAGCACTGAGGACTGAGAAACTGCTTGTTTTTTTTCACAACAGAAAGGAAAGATCAGATCTACCTTTGGCAAGACCAGTCACACGAACAGTTCCCAACATCTGTGGGACGTTGCCTTGAGCCACATTGATAATTATAGGCTTCCTGCCCGCCAACCTCCTATGGTTCGTTCTGTCTACTCATCCCGATATTACACACAGCGTGAGAGGAAGTGTTACATACATAGTATATTATTAACAAATACCTCGATGGCATGACTGTTTGCACAGGCTATTTAGCCCAGCATGCATTTCCTGCTCCACTCACTCTGGCTGCAGGCTACTAGTCTATATGTTAATGGACTTATTGCTGAGTGCAGCGGGAGTCCTGTGGGGCTACTTACACTTGAACTGGCGACTTCTGGATTGCTTTCAATCCTGCAGTCAGCTTGAACTCAACCTGAATCATTGTGCCTTTGAAAAAGCTTCGATATTTGTGTTCACATTCTCCCAGTGCTGAAAGGTTACCAAGGAGGCAGCACTTCAGCTCCAGGGCGAGACTGGAGAAACAGAGACCATTCTGCTCAGTACTCCAGCTGCGGGTCAGTGGGTAGCACCGCTGCCGCTCTGTTGAAAGGTTTTGGGTTCAAGTCCCACTTGAGGACCTGATTGCAAAAAGCAAAGCTGACTCTCTGAGTGCTGCACTGTTTGAGGTTCTGCCTGATGTTGCCTATCAGCTCATATATGTTAATCCATACAGCATATACCACAGATAGTCAGAATCTTCTTAGTGATATGTCTGAAGTTCATTTACAATATTAACTATTTAGAAGGCTACAATACCACAGGTGTACAGACGTACTCTGGATTCTATGCTTAATGACGTTAGTGCACATTACACACAGAGCTGACTGACTAAACATAGGAACATAGAAAATTGAGCCTGCACCACCATTCAATATGATCATGACTGATCATGCAATCTCAGTATCCCATTCCTGCTTTCCCTCCTTACCCCTTGATCCCTTTAGCCACAAGGGCCACATTCAGGTCCCTCTTGAATATATCTAACAAACTGGCCCTGACAGCTTCCTGTGGTAGAGAAGACAACACTGACTCTTTTACTCTGAGGCCTGACTGAAGGCAAGGTGGTACCTTTATAGCAGAACATCCTGTTGAGATGTCATTAAACTTTCTTAAAGGTACAGGCCTGTCTGATTGGTAATCCCTCCTAAAATACCATCTTTTGGTCAGATAGTTCAAAGAAATAGAGATGTTTCCTTCTGGGTCACCCGTTCAATATTCATTCCTCAATCACACAGAATAAAAAGATCATCTGGTCATTATCATGTTGTGGTTAGTGGGAGTTTTGCTGTGCACAAATCGGCTGCTGCAATTCACTCATAATAACAACAACTACAGGAAGGTACTTTATAGGCTGTAAAGTGCTCTGTGATGTCCAGTGGTCATGCAAGGCACCACATAAATGCAAATTCTTGAAGAGGAACATTTTGCAGAATTATGGGGAAAGGGTAGTGAAGTGGGACTGACTGGACAACATTTTAAGAGAGCCAGCACAAGCATAAAGGGGTTGAATGGCCTCCTGCTGTGATGTCAGACTTAACGATTTTTGGATTGGAGAGATACAGGATTAATTTCACTGGGCTTTAATTCCCTCTGAGGTATAACTGTAACATTTAGGATTTGGAAGTCACAGGTTACACATGGAAGATGGTCAAGAAATTAAGAATGAGTTTAAGGTGATTTATTAAGAAGAAAGAGTTTAGGTATGGAACATAAGCTAAAGGCAGAAAAGACATACCACCTGTAACAGAGTTGTGGAGTCATATAGCATGGAAACAGACCCTTTGATCCAACATACCTTACCATTAAGTGTGTAAGTCCTGCTCTGATATGCCTTACCAAAATGCAGTACCTCTCATTTATCCATATAGACAGGATCCACCACTCAGGTGACACCAGATTAGACAAAGGGATGGATGAAACAGACCTTCATGAATAGAAATGTCTTCCATTTTCATCTTGTCCTTCTGAGCTCATCAAAATGTTAGGCTGAATCCCACCATGCTTCACTTTGAAATATTCCCCTCTGTCCAAAGTCTTCTCGAGATAACCAAAGTGTTATTAGGCTGGAGGCAGCATTGGTCCACTTCAAGAAGCTCTGTTTGGTCCAAAGTTGGATTTCCCTCAAGAGTTTGTTTCTATCTTATTGTTGAGAGGTTTATGCCAATCATTTTTTGATTGTCCTTTGGCTGTTGCTGATAGTGCTTGTACCCCTGCCCCCAGATCTGCTGTCAGGGTATGTCAGGCTCATCTGTCTTACACTCTCTTCACATGTCCACTCTTTCCCAGCTACAACCACTCTGTGAGACCCCCTCTTTCTGGTGTCCTCCATTTTACCCTCTAGAAGACTCTTCCAGCTCTGTTTAAATGGTTGAAATACTGACATTTCCTGGATGTCACTTCTTATCGAGTTGTCGTTTGTTTGTCCAGTTCATCCTTTTGACCAACTGGCTATTGATGAGGGATGGTTATTCAAGGTGATCCCTTCTGTTTTTGTTGGAAGCGGATGAAGCCTTCTTGTGGATTGTGGCATCATGTTCAATTCTCACACACTTTATTTACATGTGAGTCAGCAGCTCTGGTCCCACCCCACTATCAGAATGAACCATATCTTGCTTCTTGCTAAAGGCAGTCTTTGGCTGAGCTAATGCCTTAGCTGTCTTTTGTTTGCCAGCCCAAGAAGCATCCTGACAGACAGAGAGACAGAGAGGGAGACAGAGACAAAGCTATACCTGTTTGATTGATTGATTTTTGTCACATGCACTGAGATACAGAGAAAAGTGTTGTTTTGCGTGCTTTACAGGTAGATTGTACCATACAAAGTGCGTGAGGGTAGCAGAACAGAGTTCAGAATACAGTGTTACAACCGCAGAGAAAGTGCAGAGAGAGAGAGAGTGAGATCAGAATTTACATTTGAGAGTTCCGCACAAAAGTCTGATAACAGCGGGGAAGAAGCTGTTCTTGAATCTGTTCATACATGTATTCAAACTGCTATATTTTCTGCCCAACGGAACAGGATGGAAGAGAATATAACCAGGGTGGGAGAGGTCTTTGATTATCTTGGCTGATTTTCTGAGGCAGTGTGAAGTTTAGACAGTCAGTGGAGGGAAGGCTGGTTTGCGTGATGGACTGGGCTGGGTTCATGACTCTCTGTAATTTCCTGTGGTCTTGGGAAGATCAGTTGCCAAACCATGTCGTGATTTATCCAGAAAGGATGCTTTCTATGGTGCGTCTATAAAAATCAGTAAGAGCCCTTGTGGACAAGCCGAATTTCCTTAGCTTTCTGAGGAGGTAGAGACGTTGTTGCACTTTCTGGACTGTTGCGTTGATGTGGGTGGACTGGGACAGATTGTTGGTGATCATCACTCCTATGAACTTGATGCTCTCAACCTATAATATTCAGTAAATTTCTTAGCTGTTCATAATAGGTACTGTATGGCAATTTCCTCTCTTTCAGTAGGAAATGCCCTTTTCGACTTCTCATAATTTATTCTAACTAATCCACTTACTTCTAAACTATTAACTCATTTCCCTAATTTCTTTATCAAACACCAATGGTAACACATTAAAGTGGCACAAATTTATTAAAATCATCAAAAAACAAACATCAAAGATAAATGTAAAATCTTTTCAAGGAATGCACGCTAACCACTAAACTACGTTCACATTTCCCAACCAACAGATCATCTCAAAACATCCTAAATGATTGCCAAATCATTTGTTTCAAGCAATGGTTCATGCATGGACTTTAAAGATTTGCCAGTACTCAATGCGCCTGCATCTACCTTGTGGATGTTTTCCAAATTCAGGTGCCAAATCAATCTACACGTTCCTGATACTCCCTCTCATAGATAGCCTGCACTGTCACCTCCATTCTGATTGTCTTAAATTCAGTTTCTCTTTGGAATGAATGTCAATGCCTCAACATTTTGAAATGTCTCATTCCCCATGCCGTGTGCATCTTTTCATGTCGCGCTGTTTATCGAGCAGCTGAATGTATCTGGAACTTGTTCTTCACTAGTTCACTGGGCCCTTCAACACATTTAGTTACTCTGTGAGTAACTGATCAGTTCTGCACTTGCCTAGTGGCCTCCCATTACTATGCCCCACATGTTCCATCTGATGCCAGACATTCATGACTTGCAGATAATCATCTCAGTATACCATGAGGGTGTCTATCTGTCGATCTTTGCTTATCTTTCCATCCCATTTTCTTTGGATTGATGCCTGACTATCTAATACTGTCTTCTTAGAAGATTCATACGCAAAGATTCAAACATCTCCAAGAGAAAAGTATCAAGTTTATTGGGCTCAGCTGCACTTTCTGAATTTCACTGGTCTGTACATGATCCTGTTGGATCTATACCCAGGTGATACATTTTGATTTATCCACAGGATGTGGGTGTAGCTGGCTGAGTTAGTATTTATTAATATTTCTTCCTGTGGAGAAGCTGGTGGTTAACTGCCTGTAGTTGATGCAGTGTGAGTATAGCCGCCGCAATGTTAGAAAAGGAATTCCGAGATGTGGACCGAACAACGGTGAAGGAACAGCAATAACCATCCCAAGTCGGGATAATGTGTGGCTCGAAGGCGATATTTTCAGCTATTGCAGGGGCAATGGTGCTCCCATGTATCTGCTCCCCTTGTCCTTCCTGCTGGCAGAGGTCATGGGTTAGAAGGCGTTGTGGTTGGAGGCTTTCATGAGTTGCTGCATTGATACAATACAGGAAGATGAAAGCAGACCCTACCACTTGGTAGTGAACGTGGCTCTCTGCGTTGCATACTACAATTCAGCCGAACCTCTCCTCTTTCTTCCTTTTATCTCCTACCCTACCCTCACTCTATCCTTTACCCTGTAAACTCCCACTCTCATTTGAATACACCAGGACGTAAAATGGGTGTGAGTCAGTAGGCGGGTCAGTGGTGTCCTCCCCATAATGAATTTTATCTGGAGCCCTCTAGTTTCTCACGTCTACCTCGATTAAATCTGACTCAGGAAGACCCATAGATGGCCTCCTCACCTCGCTGCTCACTGAGGCACTGCAATGAACGATTAATGCCCACATAAGGGTTTTGATCCCATCGCGGCTGGGTTAATCCAGCGACAGGTAAGTGAGGGGTGCTTGTTTGCCAGTGGGATCCATGCTGGGGAGTAAGGGAGGTCCCTCTTTTGAGGACAATTCAGTTCCTGGTCGAACAAAATGGCATCAGGAAGTCGGGGGTGAATTGCTACTGACACTCCGCCCATCACGCATCCCCCCAGAACCCCTTTCCTACATTCCCCACACACCCCACGACCCCTCCCTCGCCATACCCACCTCTGTGCAGGGATCCAGCAATGAACTCAACTGGGAGTCATATCTCGCCAGTGACGCTGCCAATCAATAAAATTGTTGGCTTCTGACTGGTTGATAGCTGTCCGTGGGTGGGGCATCTGTGAAGGCATGCTGATGGAAATGCCTGCCTGGCACACGATATGGCAGGTCTTTCAGGCTGGTGGCCCATCATCTCCGTAAGATGCCGCCCAGGGTAGACGACAGAACTCCGAAGAAAATCTTTGTGTTTAAATTGTGAGCCTTTCACCATGTGTTCTGACAGGTACAGCATGTTTAACAGTCTTCAATCAGGGCAGCGTTTCAATTTTTAGTGTGAAATGAGATGCTGTAAAAATGTATTCAAACGAACATGTTAATGCAGAGCCAGTTTCGGCGATGGTAATTAGAAATCTCTGTAAGATTGCAATTGAAAGACTAGACAACATCGACTCTGGTGCCCCCCCTTTCGTGAAAATCTGGTTACGCTCCCCCACAATTGGGTGGCATGGTGGCTCAGTGGTTAGCATTGCTGCCTCACTGTGCCAGGGACCTGGGTTCGATTCCACCCTTGGGCGACTGTCTGAGTTTGCACAGTCCCCCACTGTCTATGTGGGTTTCCTCCGGGTGCTCCGGTTTCCTCCCACAGTCCAAAGACCTGCAGGTTAGGTGGATTAGCTATCCTAAATTGCCCCATGGTGTTCAGGGATGCACAGCTAGGTGGAATAGACATGGTAGATGCAAGGTTACAGGGATAGGGTGGGGAGGTGGGTCTGGTGCTTTTCAGATGGTTGGTGTTGACTCAATGGGCCAAATGGCCTGCTTCCAAATTGGGTGGATTCTATGATTCTACAGCAATGCATTTGGGAGCTGATGATTTCTGAGAGTGGCAGGGGCTGGATAGATAAAAAAGATCATGGAGACCCAGTGTAATTGTAGTGTGTGTGGGTGTGTGTGTGTGGGTGTGTGTGTGTCTGTGTGTGTGTGTGTGACTCATGCCTATGACTGCCTGTGCGCTTAAGTGCAGTGATCATGTTGTGCCAGAGATAGTAACAACTGCCAGTGCTGGAGTCAGTGATACCACAGCGTGGAGCTGGAGGAACACAGCAGGCCAAGCACACATCAGAGGAGCAGGAAAGCTGATGTTTCGGATGTTTTCTGAAGAAGGGTCCAGACCCAAAACGTCAGCTTTCCTGCTCCTCTGATGCTGCCTGGCCTGCTGTGTTCATCCAGCTCTACACCTTGTTATCTCAGATTCTCCAGCATCGGCAGTTCCTGCTATCCCCAATTCAGGAATTTCCTTTGGGGAAGGAAGTCTTACTGTCCTTACCTAGTCTGGCCTACCTGTGACTCCAGACCTACACCGATGTACTTAACTCTTAACTGTGCTCTGGGCAAGGAGGGACAGATAATCACTGCTGACCTAACCAGTGACACCCACATCCTGTGACCAAATTTAAAAAGATGGAGGGAAACCCCAGGCCAAAGACCCTTCAGTTGCCATCTTTGCAAGCTGTAGAAAACTGAATGTGAGTGAATGGGAGCAGGATGGTCCCTGACCTGGGGATTTACAGACCCTGCCGTCAGGTTGAAATGGGGGTCACAGGGCAACAATGCATCATTGTGATCTTACTGGGAGCAGCTTCTTGAGGAATCAGTGTACCTCCCGTCTCTTTCCCACCCCGCCAATGGAGGGTAATGGGTGAGCACCTTCTCCTGGAGGTCTGGCAACTTCAAAAGCTGCAACGGATTTTCAGCATGGGAGAGGTCACTTCAAAATGGGGTTGAGGGTTGCTGGTAGCCTATCTCCCAGCCTTTCAGCAGGTTCTGTAGCCAGGCCACCACGGCGAGAGAAGGATGGGGAGGGAAACACCGCTGTACATGGTGGGCAGCAGCTAGTGACTGCTGCGGGACACAGGCAGGCAGGGAAGGTCCCTTAGTGCAGGCTCTGCCTCCTCCCACAAACCCCACCCCAACTGCCCTCAGTCTATCTCCCAGACCTGGGCATCAGGGGCCCCTACTGTCCTCAGATGAGGGGCTGTAGGTTGACTGGTGAACCCCAGTCTGCCCCTTTTAATCAGATGTAGGTGTCTCTTCATGAGCCAGCCACATCGCCCCCACCAATTCCACCCCTCCCACACAAAAAGGCAGGGAAACAAAACATTTGTGTGGTTTGGGTTTGCTTCTGATCCCTGTGGAGTCTGGAAGTGCTGTCCTCACTGTTTATTGTACAAGTGCCAGATTTTAAACTGCAAAATACAGCAGCTGGTGTATTATGTATAAAATAATACTCATGGTGAGTTACACCAGCTTCAAGTAGTTTGAAACACTATCACCAGAAACTGTAAATATTTGATAAACAAAATGAACTGAAGCCAAGAAGTTATGCTTATACAGTAGTGACGCACCGCATTCAGTACTTGAGAATGCTGTCCCACAGTTAAACAAGCTACTGGAGCTCTCACTGTTCACTTACCTTGAATCAAGATGCCAAGTAGTTCCCAGACATCATTCATGATGACTCCTTCACTGTACTGGAGTCTAGCTTTTCCAAATCCACTTGAGACTTCTGCTACTGTTGGCTAACAGTGTTTAACAAATGATTAAGGAATAGCAAAGGAAACTGCCTTCCAACTGCACTCGACGAGAAATGTTAATGTTTTCACAGAGACCTAAAATTATATCTCACAAAAAATACACATACTGATTCTCACAGACATAGGCATTCTTAAACTCGCCTACACACACACACACACACACACACACAGAGTCCCATCCATGCGTACTAATTCACATATACTTCCATGCACACACACACACACATACACACACTCACTCACTCACTCTCTCTCCTAGGTACTCATGCACACACACTCACAGGCACACACACACACACACGCAAACACACACACTCACAGGCACACACACACACATGCATACTAATTCACACAAAAACAGACAAACACACACAGCCACACATACTCAGCTATTCACAGACACAGATACACGCGTGCGCGCGCGCACACACACATTAATTGACATAAAAACAGACATACACAAACAGACACACTTACCCACACACATGCATACCCCCCCCACACACACACACACATTTTACACATTTGCCCACAAACACTCAGACTCATCTACATGCTGTCACTCACACACACTGATGGGCAGACTCACAGGCAGACACACACTCACTCACAAATTCACATAAAAACAGACACACACATACCCACGAACACACACATTTACCTACTCACACGTATACTCATACGCACACGGACACACATGACCCGTTCACCCACAAACACTCAGACTCATCCATATGCTGTCACTCATATAATGCATAGAAACATGCACATATACACATACAAATACTCTGCCACTCAAACATATGCACATGCGCATGCACATAAATTCATACACACACAGAAACACACCCACACACAGATAGACAGACAAACACATACATTCATACTTACAAACAGGTAAAGTCACCCACAGACACACAAGACACATACACACACACAGACTCACACACACATATGCATACAATTAGATAGTCACCCACACATATACACACAAATACAGATACTCACCCACACAGACACACACAAACACAGGCACTCACACATACACACATAAACACACACTTACCCACACACTGTCACTCGGATAATCCATAGACGCATGTACGCACATGCCCGCATGCAGAATAAATTGGGCAGATTGAGCATATACTCAGTGGAGGTTAGATGAAAGACAGGTGATCTTGAGGCCTGGAAGGGTGAATGCTGGAAGGATGGATCCCTTTGTGGGAGAGACGAGAGTTAGGGGACGCAGTTTAAAAACCAAGGCAGAGATGAGGACGAATCTTTCAGAAGGTTGTGAGTCTGGACTTCTCAGCCCCAGTGGGAAACACAGGCTGGCTGGTTGAATATTTTTAAGGCCGGTAGATAGTTTTTTATTGACAAGGAAGTCATAGGGTACCACAAGTAGACATGAAAGTGAACTTGAGGCCAGAATTTGAATGACAATGATCTTATCAAATGGTAGAGCAGGCTCAATGGGCAGAACAGCCTATTCCTGCTCCTAATTCATATTTTTCTATGTGTGCGGAGCCCAAAAGCATGTAGCCACATAGCCACACAAGCACCATACATCCACATGCATAGTGCACACATAGTGCATGCATACACATACAAAACCCTACATACACATGCCAAACCAACATGCATGCAGTACATATACAGTACACTCTGTGATATACACACATGCCACACATGCAAACATGCCCTAAACACACAGGCTGCACACAAATACATGCACACAGTTTTAAGGAAAGGCTGGATAGGCTGGGACTTATTTCACTGGAGGGTAGGTGGTTGAGGGATGACCTTATATAATTTCATAAATTCATGCGGGGTATAGATAGGGTGAATAGTTAAGGTCTTTTCCCTAGAGTGGGGAAGTTCAAAACTAGGAGGCATATTTTTAAGGTGAGAGGAGAAAGTTTTAAAAAGGACATGAGGAGCAACGTTTTTACACAGAGAGTGGTTCGTGTGTCGAATGAACTTCCTGAAAAAGTGGTTGATGGAGGTACAGTTACAAAATTTATAAGACATTAAAAGACAGGTACATGAATAGGAAAGGTTTGGAGGGATATGGTCAGGCACAGGCAGGTGGGACTAGGTTAGTTTGGGAAACTTGGTCATTGTGGCCAAGTTGGACTGAAGGGTCTGTTTCTGCACTGTATGACTCTATGACTCTGTGACATACATTCACACACATGCTGTACACAAATACATGCACACACACTCACACATGCTGTATACAAATATATCCACGCACACACTCACACACATGCTGTACTCAAATATGGGCACACACACTGACACACATGATGTACACAAATACATGCACACTCACACACACATGCTGTATACAAATACATCCACACACTCACTCACAGACATGGTGTATACAAATACATCCACACACACACATTTGCTGTATACAAATACATCCACACACACACTCACACGCATGCTGTACACAAATACATGCATACATACACACACACAGGCGTGCGCACACACATGCATGCGCACACACTCACACACATGATGTACACAAATACATGCACACACACACATGCTGTATACAAATACATCCACACACACACTCACACATGCTCTATACAAATACATCCACACACACACACTCACACACATACTGTATACAACTACATCCACACAAACACACACACACA
>JAHRHZ010000144.1:11679427-11704781 GCA_024137785.1 Ginglymostoma cirratum | reverse complement strand
GTGAGGGGGCAGTGGGCGGTGAGAGCGGGGCCGGTGAGGGTCAGTAGGCGGTGAGAGTGGGGTTGGTGAGGGGGCAGTGGGCGGTGAGAGCGGGGCCGGTGAGGCAGCAACAGTAGCCTAGTGATTGGAGTGGCGCCTTCACCATTCTGGAGATGACCCTTGGGAGAACTGGACTTTTTCTTCTTGCTTACCTTCTGGGTCTGTTAAGTCTTTTAATTCTGTATTTTGTAACCAAGTAGGCATCAGTGAATGATGACTTTGTGCACTTTTTGCTGTAATTATGTATTCCTATACTTAGTACATTTGACAAATAAATCTAAATCTAAATCTAAGTTTAATGCCCCGGGTAAGATGTCCAGCGAGGCCCATCTCGATGTCGAGACCAGCAAGCCGTGTTTTCCAACCACACCCTGGATGTTGTGACAGGATTCTCGCAAGTAAGCAACGAGAAGCCCATTAATAGGGGATCATCATTCATTGTTACTTTCATTGACACTTAATCTCACCGCAGTAACATGCACTGCCCCATTCTCCCACTGGCTGGTGGATGTGGAGAGTCGGCGTGGGTGCTCACCATGTGCCCCTCTGGACCCCCATCTGGTACACCTGGCAGCCACATCTCAGAGCACGGTCTGCGGGCAGTAACCATCTGCAACCTTGTGCATGAACATTGGCATCTGGCACATATCAGCCTCACGACACCCTCAGGGCACATTTCTGATCCATTCACAGTGCACTCCGCACTTTGAGGTGCACTGGCGCCACTCATTGCTGCCAGGACACTGTGCTGGCCTGATGGGCACCCGCCTAATGGCTTAGACCCAGCTGCATCTCGTGGTTCTTTGCTCACAGTCTTGGCTCTGGCTGACTTTGAGCCTACTCGGGTGCTTACAATGTATCTGCTTCGTCTTGCCTTTTGACTTTGTGCCCACTGAGCCAGAGATAAGTCACAGTCCTGAGGTCCTGCCTTGCTCTATAGCACAGGCACACGGCTTGTCATACTTACCAGCAGTGGACAGTCAAGGGGATGGATATCTGGAGGTGCGTGGCATCGTGCTACGTCAATCTCTGCAGCACGTGCCAGCTGCATACATGGCAAACATGCTGTGTGCGCTTCAGGAAAATGGCCCTGTCACTAAGTTTAAGGGGAGTAGTCCTCAGTCATGTGCACAGGGACACCCTTCAGTCAGGGGGTCTCAGCACGGTAGGTCAAAGGTTAGGGGAGGAGGATCTTAATGTCAGGTGCCTCTGTCACCCATCCTGGCTCTTTCCACCCCCACTGAGGATTGAGTTCTCCTGTAACTAGAAAAAGGGAGGCACCGAGTGAGGTGAAAGTGGGCAGCACATTCCTTGGCGCTGGTGAAGGGGCGTCCGAGTGAGTAGGCAGCACTGAGGCTGTACGGGGTTAGCAACAGGTGTCGGTGGGGTGGGGGAGGTTGCAGGAGGGAAGAGGTTACACGAGCCTTGGTGGGAGCTGGGTGTGACAGCAGAAATGGTGCGGGGTGGCAGAGAGAAGATGGCCTCCCTTGGTCCACGTGAAACAGAGAGGTTGTTGACGTTCTTCCTTCGTAGCAGGACATTCTTCCAGATGGCTGAGCCCGCACTGACCCAAGTGGCATCTTTAGGGCAGGCTGCCAGGGTCTGGTGTCGTGACCTCTTCTGGTTGTCTTCCTTTAGACTGCCCTGCCCACCATGACCTCTAGCACCAGTTTCCCACCTTCTTTGCCTTGCCTGTGACAAATGGCTCGAGCCGTGCAGGGCAGGGCAAGTCTGGACTGAGAGGACGCGACTGGGTGTACAGTGGGATATCCCAGCACTGGTGAATATTTGCGCTTTGGGAGAATCGAGGAGCATCAGAGGGAGTGTGACACCCGGTTAATGAGGTGGTTTGGGGCAATACTGTGAGGAAACCCACCGGGCTTCGCAAAGAGAAAGCCTCCATGAAACTGGAGGGAAGTGACATTTGACTGATTTCTGATCAGATTCAGCCCTGTGTCTCCAACAGTGAGACAGAGACAAGCTCATGGGCATAAAGTCATAGAGTGGTACAGCACAGAAACAGACCTTCAGTCCAACCAGTCTGTGCCGAATATAATCCCAAACTAAACTAGTCCCACCTGCCTGCTCCTGGCTCAGATCCCTCTAAATCTTTCCTGCTCATATACTTATCTAAGTGTCTTTTAAACATTGTAACCGTGCCCGCATCCACCACTTCCTCAGGAAGTTAATTCCATTCACATCCTCTGTGTAAAAAATTTTCCCTTCACGTCTTTTTTAAATCTCTGTCCCCTCACCTTAAAAATCTGCCCCTTTGTCTTCAAATACCCCATTCATAGGAAAATGATACCTACTATTAACCCTATCTATAACCCTCATGATTTTATAAACCTCTATAAGGTTACCTCTAAACCTTCTACACTCCAGTGAAAAAAGTCCCAGCCTATCCAGCCTTTCTTTATAACTCAAACCTTCCATACCCAGCAACATCCTGGTAAATCTCTTCTGAACCATCTCAAGCTTAATGATATCCTTCCTGGAACAGTGTGACAGAACTGGACACAATACTCCTGAAGAGGCCTCACCACTGCCCTGTACAAACTCAGCATTGATGTTCCAACTCCTGTACTCAAAGGTCTGAGCAATGAAAGCAAGCGTGCTAAATGCCTTCTTAACCACCCTGTCCATATGTGATACAGACTTCAAAGAACTATGTACCTGAACCCCTAGGTCTCTCTGTTCTACAACACTATCCAAGGCCCTACCATTAATTGTATAAGCCCTGCCCTTGTTTGCTGTACCAAAATACAATACTCGCATTTATCCAAATTGAACTCTATCTGCCATTTTCCAGTCTATTGGCCAATTTGATCATGATCCCTTTGTAATCTTAGAAAACCTTCTTCACTGTCTACTGTGCCACCAACTTTGGTGTCGTCCGCAAACTTACTAACCATGCCTTCTACATTCTCATCCAAATCATTTATATAAATGACAAACAGAAGAGGATCGAGAGCCGATTCTTGTGGAACACCAGTGCTCACAGACATTTAGTCCAAAAAGAAATCTTCCACCATTACTCTGCCTCCTGCCGTTAAGCCAATTATGTATTCAATGGGCAAGCTCACCCTGAATCCCATGTGACCTAACTTTACTAAGTAGTCTACCGTGTGGAAACTTGTCAAAGACTAAACAATATCTACTGCTCTGCCCCCTCATCAATCTTTTTGGTAACTTCCTCACAAAAACTCAATCATATTTGTGAGACACGGTTTTCCTTGCGCAAAACCTTGCTAACTATCCCTAATCAATTTTTGCCTCTCTAAATGTCCTTAAATCCTATCTTTTAGAATCACTTCCAACAACTTACCCACAACCAAAGCTAGGCTCACAGGTGTATGGCTCCCAGGCTTATTCTTACATCCCTACTTAAACAAAGGTGTAACCTACAGTCATTAGGCATCTTATCTGTAGTTATAGATGATATATTTGCAAGAGGCCCTGCAATTTCCTTCCTTACTTCTCACAGCATTCTGGGATACATTAGATCAGGTCCTGGAGATATATCCACCCTTATATTCAACTTGGGCACTTTTTGAAGAAGCACAGGGGATCTCTCCCTGGTACACTGGAAATTATTTATTCCCCAGCCAACATCACTACAAAGCTTATCTGGTCACTGTTACATCGCTGTTTGTGAGCACTTGCTGTACGGAAATTCACTATCATGTTCCCTACATTACAACAGTGACTACATTTCATTGACCATTTGAGTTGTCCTGAGCTTGTGTAAGATAGTGTATGAATTCAAAGTTTTTCATTCAGGCAAGGTCATTCTGAAACCAACCCATTTCCAGTGAACAATAGTCGATGTTTTTTATCTTCATTCACTGGAGAAGCATGTCACTGGCTAGGCCAGCATTCACTGCCCTTCCCATTTGCCCGAAGGGGGAGTTAAGAGTCAAACACATTGCTGTGGGTCTGGAGTCACATGTAGGCCAGACCAGGTAAGGATGGCAGATTTCCTTCCTTGAAGGATATTAGAGAACCAGATGGGTTTTTCCCCAAAATCAACAATGGATTCATGATCATTGACTTTTTATTCCAGATTTTTAATAATTGAATTCAAATTCCACCATCTGCCATAGGGGTATTTGAACCCAGGTCCCGACGAATCCAGCTCCTGATGAGGGATCTGAGACCTAGAGTCATAGAGCCTTAGAGCTGTACAGCATGGAAAAAGACCCTTCGGTCCAACTCGTCCATGCTGACCAGATATCCGAAATTAATCTAGTCCCAATTGCTAGCATAAACCCTTTCTATCCATGTACCAATCCAGATGCCTTTTAAATTGTGCCAGCCTCCGCCACATCCTCTGGCAGCTGATTCCATACATGCAGCACCCTCTGCGTGAAAATGTTGCCTGTTAGATCCCTTTTAAACCTTTCCCCTCTCACCTTAAACCTACACCCTCTAGTTTTGGACTCTCCTTCCCTGGGTGAAAAGACCTTGGCTATTCACCCTATCCATGCCCCTCATGATTTTATAAACTTCTATAAGGTCTCTCCTCATTCTAATCCCCGGGAGCAGTGGGTTTGTGTTGGATAAGATACCAAATTTTAGAGACAAACTCAAACAGCCTTGAGGCTGCCCAGTTGCAAGAAAGAGGGTGTGTCAGGCTCCTGAGGAGTGAGTAGCTTATTAAAATACTTCAAGGAGATTATCTAACTCATAGCTATCTTCCAACCAGTCAAGATACCCTGCGGAGCAGGAGCTGTTCTCCCTGGTCTCCTAAACTAATGCACTCCCACCCCTGTGATCAAACTAACCTCCCTGTGATTTAAAACTCTAGTGATCATAATCACCAATGTCCTCGCCCTGTCCCCACCCACACCGGATTACTAACCACACCCCATGTTCGTAACCAAACCTCACCAACATTACCAACCCTCTTTATTTCTGTCTTGACACCTCTCCAACTACCCATGACCAACATCCTCTGCCCCCCCACCCCCCGCCCCTCACTGCCACATCAAACCCACTCTGTCTATCCCTCTAGCCCCGGTGATTTATGACGTATAGATGGTTGAAAGGCTTTGGAGAGTGAGGAAGTGAATTATTCGCTACAGAATTCATAGCCTCTCACCTGCTGTTATAACTGTACTATTTAAATGGCTATTCCAGTTCAGTATCTAGTCAATGGTAACCCCCCCCAGGATGTTAGATCGTGGGAGTTTCAGAAATAGTATTGAGTGTCAAGGTCAGATGGTTTGATTCTCTCTTGTTGGAGGTGGTTATTACTTGATATTTCTGTAGGGTGAATGTTCCTTCCCATTTTTAAACCTAAACCTAACTTTTTTTCTTGGTCTTGATGCATACAGGCGTGAACTACTTCAGTATCTGCAATGTTGTGAATGTTAGCGGACACAGTTAATCAATAATGAACATGCCCAGTTCGGAATTCAGATGGAAGGCAGGTCAATGATGAGGCAAATGAAGATGATTTGACTGAGGACACTATGTTAAGGAACACCGGCTGAGATGACTGACCTCCAACAGCCAGAACCATTTTCCTTTGTCCCCGTATAACTCGAACCATTGGAGAATTTTCCCCATGCTTCCCATGGACTGTAGTTTTGCTAGGGCTCCTTGATGGCATATTCCACTACTTTGGTGTAGGATGCAGTCACTCTCAGCTCACTTATGGAGTTCAGCTCTTTGTCTATGTTTGGACCAAAACTGTAATGAGGTCAGGAGCCAAGTGGTCCTGGGGGACCTGTTCCGCAGTTACAGTTTCTTATGGAGGTTTTCTTGCCCAATGGAAAGTCAAAACTGTCAGTCAGCATTCCACACTTGATACTTGCTATAATTTATTGAGCTAAACTCCCAAGCGTTTAGTTGTCCTGGACTAATACTCCTGTCTACCTCTCTGGCTTGGAAATCCAATCTCAGTAAAAGTCAGGGCCCAGAACTCCAGGCAAGGGCAAGTGAGGGAAAGGGATTTTGTATCTGTCAGTGTTACAATGTCCAATCTCCTTTCCAGACATGGCCCCTGCTCAATCAGTACAACAAAGGGAATGAATAGGAAAATGAACTGGTGATCTATTTCAAAAGGTAATGGTGATATCAGTTGCCACATACAAGACTGCGAGGAAAAGATGGTGTGGTCTGTGCTCCTGAGTGATGTACTTACAGAGAATAGTATTATGCAGAACAGTATAAAGTAATAGAGTTTTCAAAACCTACTGAGGGTCAGACTGCAGTCATTCTTAGGTAAAGGAAAGTCATTACAGGCCACAAACCACCAGCAGAGAAATCTCCAATTCTCGAATGTTCAGAATACAATCTCTAGCTACAAGCCTCGTGGCAATTCAAAGCACGATCTAGCTCTTTCTATTTTCAAATTAAAATGAGCTTCTGATGAATCTACTCTTGTGGGGTTTAAGTTAATTAAAGGATTTGATGGGACAGATAGATATAACCTATTTATTCACGGTGGGGAGCTGGTCAAGGACAAGGTGCAGGAGCAGAACTTTGAAATTAGAAAGAGATTGTTCAGGGGCATGTCAGGAAGGAAAGGGGAGTGGTGATCTGAAGCTCTCTCTAAAAAAGCTATTGAGCCTAGGCGTGGGGTGCAGGGTGAGGTCTATTGAACATTTCAAATCTGAGAACGATGAGATTTGCGCTTCAGTGATGTGTAGGCAAAGTTGGGAAATGGAGTTAAACGCAGACTGGGAACATCCTCGAGGGGCTGAATGGGTCCTGGAAATACCTGCATGCATTACAACAGGAACAACAAAAGCAAAAAGCTGTAAAAATTAAGTTCTGAAAGGTTGGAACTGCTGGATGGTTGATGAATGACAAATGTGCAAGTGTAGCTGATATGTTTAATAAGCCATCAATAAACCAGTGAATAGCTAGGTCTCTAATAATTAAAGAACTTGACATTGATCCTTCTTGTCACATGACATCCCTTCCCCTGGCAATGCACACATGCACTTTGCAGGCATAAATCAAATCTTGGAAGCTAGCCTTGGACAGCTACATACCAGAGATGTTTTATTGGTCCACTTAGATAATTTGTGCCTCCTAGAGCTTGATCGTGCCTCACTCCTTAATTTGATTTAAGTACACATTGTAATTCACGGGGTAGAGAGTTCAGCTTCAGGTCTGCAACCTGAAAGTATTATGGGATGCTAAGGGATGATGTCATTCTCATTCTGGAGAGAAGATCTGTTGGCACACTGTGAGCTCAGAATTCCTGACAAGGACAGAAACCGCTACCGCCACTGCTGTGAAGAGAAAGAGACCACAGACATAGCACTTAGGAGCTGGAGCCTGACAACTCTTACATCCAGTTACACCGACTATCAGAGAGTTATTGTATGACTATCAGTTATAAGGGAAATCTGACAGTATTTTACAGTGTTGTCATTAATTACTTGTAGAATTTCAGCCTGTTACCACTGGTTAGTATGCAATCGAAGTCCCTGTCCTCCCTGGCTGTGTGTGTCCTAGCCTGTTCTGTTTCATGCCCTGTTCCTTTCAACTTATTGTTAAATGTTGGCATGCTGTCTGCTCGATCACTGATTTTGATCCATCCTTTTTAGATGGTGCATCTGGCTTATCAACTTTCTCAGAATGCACTGACCCAGACTGGAAGCAAGTCATCTTCCATCCCGAGGGACCCAGCGAAGAAGAAGACAAAGATATATCCTCTGTTCAATCATGCTTCTGCTGCTCTCATCCTGAATTTCAAACCTCTGACATTTCATCCAGTGCCTCTCATGTTACCTTCATCTTGGATCCTTGGAAGAAATATGTTCCTATCTGCTCTGTGGCAATCAATCATGAGTGTAAACATGAGCAAGTCCGTTGTTTGTTGATGGGGGAGTCTGTATGGGAAAGTGAGAAGAACACTGCAGCCTTGAGGTCTGTGCTGAAATGAGCAATGTACATCTGCAGCCATGCTGCAGATCTGGAATTAAGAGTCTAAGATTAAGAGTCTAACGATGACTGTGAATCCTTTGTCGATTGATGGGTTTTTCCACATCAAGCAGATGTTCACCTGCACATCTGCCAATGTGGTCTACTGTATCCGCTGTTCCCTCTATGGCCTCCTCTACATCGGGGAAACTAAGCGGAGGCTTGGGGACGCTTTGTGGAACACCTACGCTCGGTTCGCACTAAACAACTGCACCTCCCATTCGCGAACCATTTCAACTCCCCCTCCCATTCCCCAGACGACATGTCCATCCTGAGCCTCCAGCAGTGCCAGAATGATGCCACCCGAAGGTTGCAGGAACAGCACCTCATATTTCGCTGGGGAACCCTGCAGCCCACAGGTATCAATGTGGACTTCACAAGCTTCAAAATCTCCCCTACTCCTACCGCATCCCGAAACCAGCCCAGCTTGTCCCCACCTCCCTAACCTGTCCTTCCTCCCACCTATCCCCTCCTCCCACCTCAAGCCCCACCCCCATCTCCTACCTACTAACCTCATCCCACCCCCTTGACCTGTCCATCCTCCCTGGACTAACCTATTTCCTCCCTACCTCCCCACCTACACTCACCTATACTGGTTCCATCCCCGCCTCTTTGACTTGTCTGTCTCCTCTCCACCTATCTTCTCCTCTATCCATCTTCTATCCGCTTCTCCCTCTCTCCCTATTTATTTCAGAACCCTCTTCCCCTCCCCCACTTCTGATGAAGGGTCTAGGCCCGAAACGTCAAGTTTTCCTGCTCCTATGATGCTGCTTGACCTGCTGTGTTCATCCAGCCCCATGCTTGTTATCTCCACCTCCCAAGAGATTCCTTTCCTTAGAGGACTTTGCTCTGACTCCAAATTAAAAAATACAGTCCTTTGATCATTTAAAATGAATGGTTAATGCACACAAGTTGCAGACAGAATGCCTCATCATGCTTGCCCATTAATATCAGTCTTTGCTAGGCTCCTTTCTTGTACTTTCATTTATTTAAAAGAACATAGTGAAACTAAGGCACTTAACTCTGTGCAGAGGTTTTTCATTTGACTCCACACAATGCACCTAGACTGCTTACAGCCAGCAATTGGTGTAATATGAAAGGGAAACAGGAAAAGAAAGACTTGCATTTAAATAATAATTTGCATTACCAAAGAGCATCCTCAGATATTTTACAGGCAGCAGTAATGTCATTGGACTAGTTATCCAAAGGGCAAGTTGATGTTCTAGGGGTATGGGTAAAATCCTACCATAGCAATTGGTGGAATTTAAATTCAATTCATATCTGGAATAGTATTGGTAATCATAGGATTCATAGAATCCCTACAGTGCGGAAGCAAGCCATTCGGCCCATCGAATCCTCACCGACCCTCTGAAGAGCATCGTACCCCACTACCCTATCCCTGTAACCCTGCATTTCCCATGGCTAACCCAACTAGCCTGCTCATCTTTGGACCTGGTGGCTACAAAACTGTAATCGTTTGTCATAAAACCCATCTGGTTCACTAATGTACTTTTAGGGAAGGAAATTTGTCACCCTTACCTGATCTAGCCCACATCTAACTCCAGACCCACAGCAATGTGGTTTACTTTGAGCTGCTCCCTGAAATGTCCAGTCAGTACAAGGGTAATTAAAAATAGCCAATAAATGTTGGCTTAGCCAGCGACACATCCCATTAAAAAAGCAGAAAAAATACTTTTGAAGTTTTGTCCATGCAGGAAACACGACAGCCAGACTGCACATAGCAAGCCCCCACAGGCAGCAATGTGATAATGACCAGATAATTTATTTAATTGACATTGGTAGAGGAATAAATATTGACTAGGACACCACACAGAGAACTCTCCTGTACATCCTTGAAATAATTTCTTGGGATTTGTTGTGACCACAGTGGAAGTTCAAAGCAGGTCTCAGAATGGTTGATTCTGGTCTAAATGAAAGCACTTTAATAAAGTAGAGTGCTTTGTTGAAAAATGATGATTCTCTAGTAAATTACCTTACTGACTTGCATAAATTCTCCTTAATGCAATGCAGTGAGCGCCTTGCCGATGAGATCAGCAGCCCCATGGATAGAAAGCCAGAAACAGCAAATTATGAAAGTGATTATCTGGTCATTTTCACATTGCTTTGTTGAATATTTAGTTCATTTAATGCTGGCTTGGAGACAAGTCGAAAGTGAGTTGCATTTGTGTGTCACACTCCGCATCTCTGCAAATCTGCTCTACACCAATGAAATCCTTTTGCAAATGTAGTTACTTGTATATTTAGGAAATGTGGCAGTCATTTTGTGCACAGCAAGGTCTCAGAAATAACAGTGTGATTATGACCATTTTTTAATGATGTGAGGTGAGGGATAAATTTTACCAACTCACTTTCTCTTCCTTCACCGAGACAGTGTACAGAAGCTTAGCTGTACATCTGGTCTCAAAGACTGACAGGTACAGTTAGACTTAAATTTTTGTGCTTAGTTGGAACTTGGACCCACAAGTCTAACACCAAAGCGAGAATGGTACTCACTGAGCCACAGCTGACATCCGGTTAATGTTAGTTATCTTCAATATCTCACATGCACACCCTAATCTGAGCACACTGTAACATGCAATGTGAACTTTTCTCACGAAATGTTGTTTTCTGGCTTCATTGCTCTGTGAAGCAGACTTTTCTTTCCCCACCCAATCTCCAATTGACAGAGAAAAAAATAAACAAGCAAGAACGAACATGACAATCTTTTTCACACTTTGGTGAGCCTTTTGGAAGTCCTGACTGATAAATCACTGTGAAGATTATGCAGAAATGATGTGGTGCGTAACAGAAGATGATGAGGGAGGAAATTCAACTTGTGTCTTTGCTAATGACAGCATCATTCTGGTAGAGGACTCTTTTGCAAGTTAATTTGAAATAAGTACAGTTAACTTTCCTTTTCAGGGCTTCTGTCAGTCTTTATAAAGACCTCCAGTTCTCTCGAACGGTCAGACTAATGAAGGATTTGTGCAGCCACAACTCCTTCTGCAAGTTGTTCACATCAAACACACAAATAATCACGCTCAGACTGATGGACTTATTTATTTTTTTCCCTGACAGTACTGCGGTACTAGAAATTAAATCATGAAAAATGAACCTAAGACCATACATCCAATTACAGGATAGACAAAAGGATAGGTCAATCAACGAATCTTACAATACATCAGAATACCGTTTGGGCTTTATGCCTCGACCATCACTCCGACAGATCTCTCCAATAAGTCCCACATCCCTTGGTCTTTCCCCATTGCCATGCAATTTTCCCTTTTATATGTCTGTCTTCAGCTCCCTACTGAAAGTTGCAATTACATCAGCTCCCACCATTCTTTCAAGTGCTGGATTCCCCACCATAACAATTAACTACATAAACATTTTTCCTCATCTCTCCTATGGGTTCTCTTTTGCAATTTATCTTAAACTCGGCTGTGTTCTCTGGCGACTGAACTTTCAGCTCTTGGAAACAGTTTCTCCACTGAGTCGATCAAAACCCCTCATAATCTGTAACACTTCTATTATCTCTCCGCTTAACATTCTCTTTCTGAGGAGGACAATCTCAGTTTCTGTGGATAAAAAGCTGCTCGTCACTGGTACTACTCTAGTAAGTCTCCTCTGCACCTGGTCCAAGACTTTAACATCCTTCCTATAGTATGAAAGCCAGACGGACACCATACTCCAGCTGAAGACTATTCTGTGATTTTTCACGATTTAGTAAAACACTTTGCTAAGCCAACAACATCTACACTGGCCACATTCATTGAATGGGCGATGGACGTATATGCGGAGACCTTATTCACAATAAACAGGCCGCTAGGCACCTCATGGGTGTCCATATCTCCACTACAAGGGGACACAAGCAAAATATAGAGACAGTGGACATTGACATGATAACTGGGACAGGGCCACTGACAGATGTGACCTCTGGAGGGTGACTATTTGGAACAGCATTGGAAAAACCAAAGTGAATTAAAATGATCTGTTGACGGAGAAGAGGGCCCAAAGGTGACAAGGCCAGCAAGGCATACACCTCCTCAGTCCACTGTCTTCCTCTACTAGAGACGTCCATATTGGGGTGGGACTCCTGAAACACACCAGGCAATACTTAGAGTCCTAGACTCACAGAGATACACAGCACAGAAACAGACCCTTCAGTCCAACTTGTTCATACTGGCCAGATATCCTAAATTAATCTAGTCCCATTTGCCAGAATTTGGCCCATATCCCTCTAAACCCTTCCTATTCATATACCCATTCAGATGCCTTTTAAATATGGTAATTGCACCAGCCTCCACCACCTCCTCTGGCAGCTCATCCCATACACGCGCCACCCTCTGTGTGAAAAAGTTGCCCCTTAGGTCCCTTTTAAACCTGTCCCCTCTCACCTTAAATCTGTGCCCTCTATTTTTGGACTCCTTGACCCTGGGCAAAAGACCTTGGCTAATGACCCTATCCATGCCCCTCATGATTTTATAAACTTCTATAAGGTCACCCCTCAGCCTCAAATGCTCCAGGGAAAATAGCCCCAGCCTGTTCAGCCTCTCCCTATACCTCAAACCCTCCAATGCTGGCAACATTTTGGTAAATCTTTTCTGAACCCTTTCAAGTTCCCCAACATCCTTTCTATAGCAGGGAGACCAGAACTGAATGCAATATTCCAAAATTGGCCTAACCAATGTTCTGTACAGCTGCAACATGACCTCCCAACTCCTACACTCAGTGCATTGACCAATAAAGGCAAGCATTCCAAACGCCACCTTCACTATCCTGCCAACCTGCGAGTCTACTTTCAAGGAATTATGAACCTGCACTCCAAGGTCTCTTTACTTAGCAACACTGCCCAGGTCCTTACCATTAAGTGTATAAGTCCTGCCTTTCCAAAATGCAACACTTCACATTTATCTAAATTAAACTTCATCTGCCAGTCCTCAGCCCATCAGCCGATCTTAACACAGAGTTCGTCACCATGGCCCAAGCCATCATCTTAGGAGTCAGAATGCTGCCACTTCCTTGCATTTGTATTCTATGTCGATATGTATTGTTCAGTGTCTAATCGGCTGCTGTACAAACTCTCACATATGCCTGCTATTCAGACAACAAACTCTCCATGTTCAACAGAGTATTTACTGGAATTGCGTCTATAATCTAAGAGACAGGTCACCACTACAAGCTCAGGTCTATTCAAGCAAAGATTTTGAATTTAACAAGAAGCGATCATTTAAATTGCAATCACAATTGTTAAATCAGGTGTAACAATACAATCGCTATTAGGACGGTATTTGGACTAAGTGGGGTCAGTTCTAGAATAATGCACACCCGCTGATGCAAAGCACATCCGAGTTAAAGCTGTTATAAAGACATGTCAATTTCTATTCTTGGGTGTCTGTGAATCCATCCTATTTCTGAACTTTTGCTTTCATATTTTATCTTTATCGATGTTTATTCAGCCAGCTGCTTCTGCGATGATGAGGGGGATAGAGAACATGATGAAACTGGAAAAGGTGGTGTATAATGATGTCCGCAGAGTTATTCAAGTGAGAACCAAGTCAAATGAAAGAGGAAGTGAAGAGGAAAATAAGACTGGTAAAGAAAGAATATGAGAATAGAATTGCAATCAGCATGAAAGGCAGGGGTGCAGTGATAGTGCCTTTCTCTGGCCTGGGTTCAAATTCCAGTTCCCCTCAAACATCTCCTCACCTTCGAAGTGTGCTGTAACATGTCTAATCATGTTGATTTGAAGTATTTTCCATTACAAGGGAGTCCCAAAGATTTTCTACTGGCATGTATGTAGAGAGCAGGTAGTAAGAGAGAAAGTGATTCCTGTTTGCAACAAAATACAAGCATACAAATTAGGAGCAGGAGTGGACCCTTCAGTCCTTTGAGACTGCTCTGCCGTTTGATAAGATCGTGGCTGACCTGACCATGATCTCGTTGGCTTCCTTGTCCATCAAAAATCTATCCAACACAGCCTTTAAAAGGGAGATACATGCTTAGAGGCACAGTGCAAGTGTGGAACACTCAGAAAGTGCATTATATTGGCATTTACTGCAGAAGGGGAAACTGATGAAATATGGATCGAAGCATAACTGGTAGAATTAATGGATGGGGTGAAACTGAAGAGGGAGGATGTACTGCAAAGTATGAACAAAGGGGCAACTTTTTCAGGGTGGTGTGTCTATGGAATGAGCTGCCAGTGGAAATGGTGGAGGCTGGTACAATTACAACATTTAATAGGTATCTGGATAGGAAGGGTTTACAGGGATATGGTCCAAATGCTGACAAATGGGATTAGATTAATTTAGGATATCTGGCAGGCATGGACGAGTTGCACAGAAGGGTCTGTTTTTGTAATCTACATCTTTATGACTCTGCAGGCTTATGGTGGATAAGTTGCAGGTGTGGATGGCTTGCATCCAAGTTTGCAAAAAGGAAGTGGAGCTGGAGATAGCAGAAGTGCTGACCATAATCTTTCAACCTTTCATAGATATGGGGAAGACGCCAGAGGATTGGACAGTCACAAATGTGGCATCATTATTCTAAAAAGGATTTAAGGATAGTTGCAGTAACTAGGGGCTAACCAGAGGTGGTAGACTCTTCCAATCTTGTGTACACACACTTCTCTAGTTCCGCCCACACTATGCTATTTAAGCCCGGGGGGCGGGGGACTAGCTCCGTGATATCATCGCAGGGTTGCTCCAGCCCTAACAGAATATCCCTCTTCAAGCTTTATTTCCCCATTACAAATGGTGCATAGTCTTTCTATACTTAATCAAATGAGTTAACTAAATTACTTTGTCCGTCAGATCCCTCGCCGTGACTTTGAATGCTCCATTTGTGGATGGGCCAGGAAAGTCAACAACAAGGTACAGAAAAACAGGAGGTAAAATTGGTGAGATTCCCTTTTCTCTGCTGGTTTCTACTCGAGTAGAGATTTCACCAATCCTGTGGCCTGACCACATGCCCTGGACAGGTAGTGCATTTCTGAGGGATTTTACATAACGGTAATTGTGAGGGGTAGTTAGATTCTTTATTCTTTGTCATCAATACTGTAAAGACCTACCTTTCTTTTCTGTACTTTTTGATTGTGGGCTGAGATGGAAAAGGGATTGTTGAAGGATTGTTGCGCATTACTAAAGCAGGTAGCCTGACACTCATTGCAAGTGCCGTTGACAAAGTTGCTTGTTCATGCAGTAAACAGAAGTCTGGTTAAAGGGCTCTTTGGCACAATGATAAGTGTCCCTGTCTTTGAGCCAGGAGGCATGGGTTCAAGTCACAGTGGTGTCCTACAACATCCCTGAACAGGTTGATTTAGCCAACATCTACAGATATGCTGGAGCTTTCTGTTTCTGAATGGAGCTTTGCCAGCAAGTAACTGATCGGTCTATGGACCTGTTACCGACGACATAGGCCATGTGCATATTCCACAACCATCTAACTGGTTAAAGACCAATGCTGTATATCAGGAACAAAAACAGAAGTTGCTGGAAAAGCTCAGTAGGTCTGGCAGCATCTGTGAAGGAAAAAACAGAGTTAACGTTTTGGGTCTGGTGACCCTTTCTCTGATTGGTTCCTCGGGTCACTCAGCAGGTTGGGCGTGTGAATGAGATAGTGAGAAAAACCAATGGATCTCTACAAGATCAGGAGCAACCTCTTTTCTCTGCAGTAAAGACCACCTCCAGCCTGAAGAAAGCCAGTTTATTTTTCCTTCAGCAGTTGCTGTAAGCAGTGGCTCTTAACCGGTAAAGCCAGAGACTCTAAAAATGTAAAACCAGCCACCCTGTAACTTCTGCAAGCAAACAAAAGCGTGTGGAGAAGGCGAGACAAGAAGCACCATATCCTGACAAACCAAAAGGACCATCTCATCCCTCTGCCCTGACTATGCCTGTCTGTGTGTGCGTGTGCGTGTGCGTGTGTGTGTGTGTGTGAGTGTGTGTGTGTGTGTGTGTGTGTGAGTGAGTAGAGGGGTGTCTATAAGTGGCACTGAGTTTTAGCTAGGAGGGTTATTTGCTGACACTTCATAGTTATTTACCTATAACTTGAGACCCTCTACTTGTAAATAACAAGTCATTTTTGTTATATACAAAAACCTGGTCCATTCCTTTTGTCAGACTGAATGTAAAATACAGGCAAATATAAAAATCTTTAACTTTTGGATGACTCGGGGAGTCGCGGAATTTGATTTCCCGCGCAGTGAGCTGTAACATAACATTTAGACAAAATGATAGTTTTGCTTCTTGGAGAAAAGCATGAAGGTGTGTGTAATGTACAGAAACTTGTTTCATTGCAGTATTAACCTGACCTTCAATTCTGTTCTGCAGAGCATGAATACACATGTCAGCTTTGCAACAATTTGGCTTGATGCTTGACCCGTTCTTTAGTCTGTAACACATCTTTGAGAAGGGATTTGTTTTCCTACAATTAATATTTTGTTAATTTGTTAATTTGTTCAACCTTTGTTGAGTCCCTGCAGTAGACTTCAGTTCTAAGATATTCTATCATAGGAGCTGGCCAGTAACATGGCTCTTCTGGCTGCTGGCTGGACTGAAAGCTGCACCAATGATTTTTGGAAGAATGATGTTTTTCAGTTCTTTCCTTCTCCAAATGTTCTGTTCCCTGATTTTCGCCCTCTTCCAGGCAGTCAGTTCCACCACTGCCACAATCTTTTGTTGTTTGGTTTCACGCCAACACCAAAGAATTTAAGTTTACAATGGACTGGTCAAAGAGAAGGCAAGGTCAAGGACTGTCTTAAGGTCTAGGCTCCTTTACAATGTGTTTTATTGTATACCAATCCTGACTTTTATTATATGTGGTAATCCAAGATATACCAGGCTCCAATCTTACTGTTAGATTATTGAAAGAATATTCTCTGTGTCTGATTTACCTTTCATCTTGATTCACACACCCAACCTCACACACCCACACACACACACAGCTCTCTCACTGTATCCACACTGTGGTATTTATGCCCCCGGTGTGGACTAGCTCTGTGACATCATCCAAAGGTAGCTCCGAGGGCCTACAGGCCTTACAGAACAATATATACAGACCATCCCTAACTTCCCATGAAAAGGTGGCTGTGACTCTCATTCTTGAACACGTGCGCCGAAGCAGCTTTCACTGGAGGTTATTGGACTTTCGATTCCGTTGAGTTTGAGCTTGAGTGTTGAGAATTTGATTTGAGGAAGGAAGGAGAATTGCTATTATATTGTGAAATTTGCTGAAGTTAGTCGATATTTTGGAACTAACATGACACATTAGATTACCTCACAACCTCACAAAAGACTTTGCCACGGTGTCTAAATTGCCATTAAATCACATGATTCAACGCTGTACTTTGGACTGATGTATAATCTCAGCTCAGCTCACTGGCAACCTCCCATTCAAAGATCCCATTCTCTGTTGAACCAGTGTCTTGGCTCAGATCTGGTGGTGCGATAACACCAAGACGGAAGCTGTGGTGGGTTGTTTGGGGGCGAGGTTTGAAGTGGTTGGTGGATGCTGAGGTGACTGATATACTCCGAGTGTGGTTTAATGATAAATAGCTCAATTATGTGTCACAGTTAATTTACAGTGTAGGAAAAAGCTGTTCTTCAACTGATCTGTGTTGGTGTTAATGCATCAAACTAGCCCTTATCTCTCCGTCTATTCCTTTTCTTCCCTGTTTGCTTATCCAGTTTTGCTTTAATCAGATCTGCACTACTCACCTACATTATACCTTGTGGTAGTATATTCCACATTCTAACAATTCTCAGTAAAGATGTCTCTTATGAAACGCCTCTTGAAATTTTCCAATTTAAACCTTTTTTGAGACGTGTGAACAATTATTTGACAGTCAACTCCATCTGTTAACAGACTCATTGAGTGTGGTCCAGAACAAACAGGCCAATACAATCAGCAGTTTGGGAGATTTTGTTAGCAAGAAAAGTTACTGCTCTTCTTTAAAAGCTCATGCAAAAGTAACCAACACCGTAATCCCCCGTACTTCTCCGAAGCATTAAACTTTTTTCCATATCTCTTACTGTCTGATCCAAAGGATTTTAGTCCCCTCAAAATGTCCAGCCTCAGCACTGAGCTACCCTCTGGCATAATGGTAGTAGAGCATGCTGTCTGAATCTTGCAGCTAGATGTTGAAGGCCCATAGTGTGCACCATTGAAGGAGGATTTGTAATGGGAGGGCACAGATTTAAGTGAACTGGCAAAGTAAGATTGGGGAAGATGAATCGACTTGCTGGACCACAATATGTTGTCAGAAACACACTGATGTCGCCCATGAGGTTCAGTAGTAACCTCCCCAAAGGGAAATGGAAAAGTACTTGAAAAGGAAACATTTGTAAAGCTTGGGGAAAAGAGCAGGCAGAGTGCGACCCATTGTGTAACTCTTTCAAAGAGCCAACCCAAACACAGTGGGTTGAATGGCCTTTTTATTTTACAAGAACAATTTGAATTAGCTTTATTGTCACATGTACCCAGAGGAGTACGGTGAAAAGTGTACAAGTCGCCACTTATGGCGCCATCTTAGGTACCCAGGTACTGATTCTTAAGTACAGGTTCTTGGGGAAAAAATTAGAAAAATAAAGAAATTAAAAATCCATCAATAAATTAGAAAAAGAGAAATGAGAGTTCAGAATAACAGTCTTTCCAACCCAGACTGTACCAAGCTTCACCTTGAGGCCAGAATACCAGGTGTCCAGTCCACACCGAGGCCAGGATTTTGAGTCCACATTGAGGCCAAGAATTTGAGTCCACGCTGAGGCTGCATGTCCAAGTCCGCGTTGAGGCCAGGGATTCAGGTCCATGCTGAGGCCGGTAGTTTGAATCCGCACTGAGGCCTGGAGTCCAAGTCCACTCTGAGGCCTGGAGTCCGAGTCCGCGCTGAGGCCTGGAGTCCAAGTCTGCCCTGAAGCCTGGAGTCTGAGTCCTCGCTGAGGCCTGGAGTCCAAGTCCGCGCTGAGGCCTGGAGCCCAAGTCCGCGCTGAGGCCTGGAGCCCGAGTCTGCGCTGAGCCCTGGAGTCCGTGCTGGCTTTCACTCTGGACATCGCTGATGCTACCCAAGTGTGAATAGGTGTGGCGGCCCCCTATATTCATGTCAACGCTTTACTCAGTGACAGAAAGCCAACAAGGAGGTCATCCACCGTTACTAGGGTCAGAAAATTTGGTCACCTTTGCTACTCAGATTGGCCCTTCGACAATGTCAACTCTAAAAGAATAAGTTTTCAATCAGCTGAACTGGAGATTCTTGTATCTGTGAGTTTATGCTCATCAAACAAGCTTCCACCTTGAACTGACAACCACTTTGCTTCTTAATTTAACAGTGTTTCCCCTAAACTCCAAACTAAATAACTAACCGCAGTGCCTACTGGTTAGTGCTGCCAACCATCAGGCTGATGCTGATGTTCGAGTGGGAGGGGGTCTGATCCTTGACTCTCACTCAGACCAATCACTCCGGTGATGTTGACTAGGGCTGTAGGTTACTGACGATAGCCAACATTTATCTGTGCCTCCTCCTCCTCCGGTGCTGATGGACTGGGAAATGGGAGAAGGCCCATTTGGAGATGTGTACTGCCCTGTTTATTGCACATTTGATTTTCCTCAGAGCAATGCAGAGATGGCTGTAGTTTCTTAGCATTCAACAGATTTTATTTACAACTCATGGAAAACATCTCTGCAGTGAAAGGAAAGTCAACGTCCCCGAGCTAATCCCGGCTCAGACCTCTTCTAGTAGCCTCTCTGTTTGTGCAGGCTCTGAGGAATTGCCCGGATTTATCCAATCACGCGCTGTGAGCACGGGTCATTTATCAGGCTAATATAATTATACAAAATAAAAAAACAACCAGACACTGCTCTCAGGTCAGTGTTGGATGAAATCGGATTAGCTTCAGTCTCTGGCAACCTTTGTTACAATAAATGCTCAAAGCAGAAGCAGAGACATTGAGAACAAGGAGCACCAGGCAAAGGCAATGGGAGGTATGCATGCTGGCAGAATTTCCCAGGTCCCTGTGTGCCGTGGACAATAGCAAGGCAGTTGGTAAAATATGGTGAGATCAAATAAATAAGACTCTGGCGCGGAGGTACCAATGCTTAGATTGGCGTTTGAATGTATGCCATTGGTACCACGTCTCATCTCAGTGGTAAGCAGCTTCCTAAGCTCCCACACATCGGATGGTGATGGGTTCCCGATATAACAGACAGAGCAGATACCCAGTGACTCCAGCTCACCGTTTGCTACTCTGGCCCTCTGTCAGTCACCAACATCTCAGGGTACAACTCATGGGCCGCGACCACCTACACCCAGTGCCCGCAGAGGTTGGGATCAAACACGCACCAGCCCCACCGCGTTATTTCGGCACATCTCTGGCCGAATCGCAATACTGCTGCCCACTTCCACTTTGGGGCACACTGCACCTTTCATGGAGTCTCTACAGCACGGAAACAGAAACAGTCCCTTTGGTCCGACCAGTCCATGCCGAACCATAATCCCAAACTCCCACCTGCGTTCTGAGGAAGGGACCCGAAACGTTAACTCTGTTTTTTTCCTTCACAGATGCTGCCAGACCTGCTGGGCTTTTCCAGCAACTTCTGTTTTTACTCCCACCTGCCTGCACCTGGCCCATACCCCTCTAAACCTTTCCTATTCGTGTGCTGGTCCAAATGTCCTTTTAACATTGTAACTGTGCCCACATCCACCACTTCCTCAAGAAGTTCATTCCACAAGCAAACCACTCTCTGTGTGAAAAAAATGCCCCTCATGTCTTTTTTAAATCTCTCTCCTCTCGCTTTGAAAATGTGCCCCATAGCCTTCCCGTTAATCTTCATTTCCTCAGTGTGGACCACCATGGTCAGTTCTGTTGGTCCAATGCAACCATAAAGTCATAGAATAATACAGCTTGAAACAGGCCTTTCGGTCCAAACTAGGCCATGCTGACCATGGTACCCACACAGCTAGTTCCAGTTGCCTGCATTTGGTCCATATCCCTCTTAAACCCTTCTCATCCATATACCTATGCAAATGGTTTTTTAAAATATTGCTATTGTACCTGCCTCATCCAATTTCTCCAGCAGCCCATTCCATATACGCAACACTCTCTGCATGAAGTAGCTGCCCCTGTGTCCTTCTTAAATCTATCCCCTCTCAGCTTAAACCTATGCCCCTCTAGTTTTCAACTCCCCATCCCTGGGAAAAAGACTGTATGTATTCATCCTATCTATGCCCCTCATGATTTTATACACCTCAACAAGGTCACCCCTCATTCTCCTACGTTTCAAGGAATAAAGTCCTATCCTGGCCAACCTCTCCCTATGACTCAGGCCTACCAGTCCTGGCAACATCTTCATAAATCTTCTTTATACATTTTCCAGTTTAACTATGTCTTTCCTATAACAGGGTGACTGAAACTGTACACAATACTCCAAGTGCTGCCTCATCAACGACTTATACAACTGTAACATAACATCCCAACTCCTGTACGCAATGCCTTGACCGATGAAGGCCAGCATGCTAAATGCCTTCTTCACCACCCTGTCTACCCGTGACACCGCTTTCATAAACCACATACTTGTACCCCTAGGTCCCTCTGTTCCACAACACTCCTCAGGACCTTACCATTTACTGTACAAGTCTTACCTTGGTTTGACTTTCCAAAGTGCAACACTCACACTTATCTGTATTGTACTGAATTGCATTTGCCAATCCTCAGCCCACTTCCCCATCTGATCAAGATCCCTCTGTAAATTTTGATAACTTTCCTCGTTATCAATGATACCTCCTAACTTTGTATCATCCGCAAACTTACTGATCATGCCTTGTACATTCACATCCAGATCAATTATGTAAATAACAAATATTTACATTTCCAAAGATCCCTGTGGCACACCACCAGTCACAGGCCTCCAGTCCGAGAAACAACCTTCAACCATCACCCTCTGCATCCTACCATCGAGCCAATTTTGAATCCGAGTAGCCAGCTCTCCCCGGATCCCATGCGACCTAGCCTTCATGACTAGCCTGCCATGTGGGACCTTGTCAAAGGCCTTACTAATGGCCATACAGACAACATCCACTGTCCTACCATCATCTATCCTCTTGGTTACCTCTTTAAAAAACTCTAAAAGATTTGTCAGACGTGACTTCCCGCACACAAATCCACGCTGACTATCCCTAATCAGACCTTGACTATCCAAATGTTGGTTGATCCTGTCCCTCAGTATCCGTTTCAATAAATTGCCTACCACTGATGTCAGGCCTATAGTTACCTGGCTTGTCTTTGCTACCTTTCTTAAACAACGGAACAACATCAGCCGCCTTCCAGTTTTCTGGAACTTCACCAGTGGCTAAAGATGAAGCAAAAATCTCTGCAAGGGCCTCTGCAATTTCTTCCCGAGCCTCCCACAATGTCTGAGGATGGACTTGATCAGACCCATTTATCCAGCTTAATGCGCTTTAAGGCTGCAAACACCCCCTCTCTGGTAATAAGTATGCCGTCTGAGGATTAGTAGTAAGTTAGCTGGGGAGCTACACACAAAGATCAGTCTGGGGTCTAGCCCCTCCCGATCAGGCAGGAGGGGTGGGGGAGGGGCCGCAGCCATCCGAGGGGCCTACTCGGTGAAAATAATGGTGGGGTTATCGGGGGATGCTGCTGTAGCAGAGATGCTGAGGAAATCATTTGCAAGGTGGGAAATCATTGGGAAAGACAGCGCAACAAAATATAAGCAGGGAGACGGCAGTACATTGGAAGACGTGGGTTACTGCAGGAGAGGATATCTTCGACGGTCGAAGGAGGGGCACTGCAGCACACAAAGTTTGGCGCGACTACGCTGGGGCTCAGTGGCTAATGTGGGGAGACGAAGATGTAAAGGAAGAAACTGTATGCAAGCTCTGTGCTCTTGGGGTCGACGGGAAGGGCAAGGAAGAAAGAAACTTGGAGATTTGGGGAGGCACCTTCACTACCAGGCTGAGCATGTGACTCACTCAACCAGGCCCAATCTGCATTGCCTTCCACCCTTGTGAAAATCGTAAATACACAATGGTAATGGAAACGCACCCGATGTGGTCAAGGTATATGTTTTTCTCAGGAAGTGTCACATTGACTCTGATTTCTCTCCACAGATGCTACTAGACCTGTTGAGCTTCTCCAGCAATTGCCGTCTTCGTTTCTGATTTACAGCATCCGCGGCTCTTTGGGTTTTTATTCACGTGTTTTTCTTTCAGTCTGAATGAACAAGCTCGACTTGTGAGGGATTTATTTTTGTTAGTTGGCGAGATGTGGGTGCCACTGGCTGTGCCAATGTTTACCGCCCGGCCCATGTTGTCCCTGTTTCCCACCCCCTAGTTGTCCTTGTCCCCCATCCTGAGGAAGCTAGTCAGAAAGGGAATCAAGTGAGGAATCAGGAGGTGAATCTCTCGGTGTGCACGGATTTGTGGAGCTAGGGGAGAAACTAGAGAGATGGATAGAAAGAGAGAGTGGATTGAGCTCTGGAGTAGTTCCATGTTAACCTGTTGTAAACTATTAATGGTTCAAGACCTTCTGTTTTGTGTCACGTAAAATGAATTTACATTTGTGTGAGGGAGGCAAATGTTACTTACTCTTATGTACTTGGTTTCCCAGACCTTGCACTAACAAGGGTACATAGAAATTGCATTTTTAGGGCGTGACTTTTACAACTTTAGGATATCCCATATTGCCAATGAAGTACTTTTGAAGTGTAGGTTGCTATTGTCAGTGCAAGAAACCCGGCTGCCAAATTGTATACAGCAAGATCCCACACAAAGCCACGTGATAAGGAGCAGTGATGTTGATTGAGGGATAAACAAAGGCCACGTCCCCGGGAGTAACTCCCCTGCACTTAAATGGAAATAGCAGCAAGGGATCCTCAAGCATCCACCTCTGCGTGAAAACAGCGAGACAGTTTAACATCTGGTCTGAAAGGTGGCTCTCCTGACAGGGCACTCCCTCTGCACCTTGCCGGAGATTCAACCTGGATCTTTGATGTCAAGTCTCTGGGGCGGGATTTGAGCCCATAACCTTCTGAGTCAGAGGTGGGGATGTTACCACCGGAGGGCAATGGCTTTTAAAAAGCTCTAAGGACATCAGTGCACAGTTTGTGTAAACTTTATCTCACCTCACAGTCAAATGGCAACTTCAATGTCTGAACGCCTTTTCCCTCCTGGTTAAGCAGGCTGGCTGAATGTTAAATGTGACACTCGATGATATTTTGGATTCTTCCTTTTGGAATATTGCTGAAGTTAGCTCCATCCCTACCATGCAGTGATGCACTGAGGGAATGTTTTGCTGTTGGATGTACTGTCCTTCCAGTGAGATATTAGTCTGCATTCTCAGGCACTTCACTTTAAGAAGTTAATTCATTGTCTGTTAAGCTGCGTGGAACATTTGAGGTCATGGAAGGTGCTGTATAAATAATCAGCTTTCTTTTCTTTTTAAAGGTATCCCAACTGAATTTGCTCAGAAATGCAATTAGTCCAGTGAAGTGCTTCAAGCGGAATTGATTTTCAAGCTAATGTTTCAGCCTTGTGAGTAAGGGATTTCTCTCAGATTTCTCCAAACCCACCGCAGTAGAAATATTTTATAGATTCCAGAGGGGGCAAAAAAAATCACCAGTTGTTCTCCGTCTCACATCCGCGGCAATTTTCTGCTGCATTCTTTTTGCTTACACTCAGTCGATTTAAACAGGCAGTGCTCACTGAGCAGTTATCCGACTGGGCTTCCACTCTGCCTCACATCATTGCAAAGGAGACGCGTGGATTTTATAGCACCTTTCATACCACAGGATGTCGTCAAATGCCTTACAGCTGATGAAATACTTTCTGAAGTGTTGTCACTGGTGTAATATGGGAGAAACTGCAACCAGTTTGCACTCAGCAAGCTCCGACAGACAGCAATGCAACAATGACCAGATTATCTGTGGTTTTTTGAGCAGTTTTTTCATGCATTTGTACAGCACAGAAACAAACCCTTCGTCCATGCTGATCAAATATTCTAAATTAATCTTGTCCTATTTGCCAGCATTTGGCCCACATCCCTCTAAACCATTCCCATTCATATACCCATCCAGATGCCTTTTAAGTGTTGTAATTGTACCCACCTCCACCACTTCCTCTGGCAGATCATTCCATACACGCACCACCCTCTGCGTGAGAAAGTGCCCCTCAGGTCCCCCTTAAATTTTTCCTCTCACACCTTAAACCTATGCCCTCTAGCTTTAGGGAAAAGGTTTTGGGATGTGGGCATTGTTGGCAGGCTGAGTTAATGACAGGGCAATTTGCCATGCACACACGTGCGTGTGTGAGTGTGTGTGAGTGAGTGTCTGTATGAGTGTGTGTATGTGAGTGTGTTTGTGTGTGTGT
>JAHRHZ010000144.1:11630027-11679027 GCA_024137785.1 Ginglymostoma cirratum | reverse complement strand
TGTGTGTGTGTGTGTGTATGTAACAAACCCCTCTGATGAGAATATTGATGGTAAACTGCTCTTGTTGAAGTGATGAAGAAAGCTCGTTGGCATTTCATCTGACATCTGCCCTAAAAAAAAGGCCATCAGAAAGGCTGGAGACACTTCAGCATGAGTGCTCCACTGCATACAGTGGAAATTTCTCTGCCGCACTCGAAGTGTTGTTCCTGTTCAGTACAACCTGCTTGTTTGAAGCTCAGCAAAGAAAGCAACGAAATCAAAGTACTGAGCCACAATGGACATTGAACATGACAGCTTGCGTGCTTGTACAAGATTTCTCCACATTGTGACCAAGTTATTGCTCAGGGGCAAGTCTCACATTAAGAAGATGGAACACACATACTGTTAAAAATATGTTTGATTGTTTCACTAGTTTTTAGACAGGAAAATCCATGCACTGTGTTTACATGGAGTTTAGAATGTAGGAGGCAAAGAAAAACATTTAGAACTTGTGCGTTAAAGAACAACGATTGGCCAGAACACCTTCTTGCAGAAGGTTGTGAACGCAGCCCAGTCCATCGCGCAAGCCAACCTTCCACCCATTGACTCCATCAATACTTCTTGCTGCCTCAGGAAGGCAGCCAACATCATCAAAGACCCCTCCCACCCCGGTTATATTCTCTTCCAGCCTCTTCCATTGGGCAAAAGATATAAAAGCTTAAACACACGTACCAACAGATTCAAGAACAGCTTCTTCCCTGCTGTCATTAGACTTCTGAACGGACCTCTCAAATTTCAAATTTACTGCTGTTTTCGCTCTCTGTGCACCTTCTCTGCAGCTGTAACATTGTATTCCTCACTCTGCTATATTACCCTAATGCATTTTGTATGGTATGATCTGCCTGTACTGCACACAAAACAAAACTTTTCACTGTACCTAGGTACGTGTGACATTAATAAAGCAAATCAGATCAATAGTTTTGTGGATTCCTTTGCACACACTCGAAGGGACGGACAAAGTCTTAGTTAAGATCTTACTTGAAAGATTGTAGCACCAACAAGGTAGCACTCCCTCGGTACTGCATCGGAGTGTCAGCCAGAGGAGATATCCAGGTCTTTGGATTGGGATTATGGACCCAGAATAAGGCCGCTCTGCCGCAGCTGATGTCTTAGTCACAGTGTGGAAGGTGGGATGAGTCAGCTGACTGACAGGCACTGAGGTCAAGAGCAAAGGGGACCTCCTCCTTCCTCACAGGCAGGCCCTGGTGATCGAGGGGGACCTGATCCCATCCCAAGTCGATGGGTTCCGCAGTGGCGAATAAGTCCAATGTGTGAGCTGCCGACTCTGCAACACGCAGGATGGGTGGAGCTTGAAGGGTTGGACAGACGGGTTGCTTGGAGATTCTGACATTTTGACTTCGCTTCTGCGTGATCTCGATTAAGTCTGTTGTTGTGTTTGGCTCTTTGCTGAACGAACCTTTGTGATTCTGGTCAGTCACAAGCTGTAAGTCGACAGGAATGTGTGACCTCTTCCATGTTACTTTGAGGACATCCCTAAAGCATTTCCACTCTTGTCCTTGGAGTTTTCATCCATGACCAAGAGCCGAGAGGGGCTGCTGCATTGGAAGTTTGGCAAATGAGTCCCAGCTTTGAGACTTTTGGCACTAGGCACATTGGGAGAGGGTGCTGCTGTTGGACTTTGTCTAAAGGATGGTGGGATCCAAGGCTCATTTGGCCTTGGACCTTGTTTCAATCAAGCTAGCAAAGTGGGAATACGAGGTGCAGAGCTGGATGAACACAGCAGGCCAAGCGGCATCAGAGGAGCAGGAAGGCTTCTGTGTTCATCCAGCTCCACACCTTGTTATCTCAGATTCTCCAGCATCGGCAGCTCCTACTATCTCTGAAGCAAAGTGGGAATATTAGTTGTGATGCTTGAGTGGTTATTGCTGGTTCCAGCCTGTCGCAGGATGAAGATGTAACCTCCTGGTTCTCTCTCAAAGTACCTGTGAATCTTCTGAGCTATGATGGGTACAGGTCCTCGTGAAATTAAAGGAAGATTTATCTTTATAGGGTGTCTTTCACAATGTCGCAAAGCACCTTATTCCCAAAGAAGTACTTCTGACATGCAGCCATGGATTAATGTGGGAAATGCAGTGTTTAATCTGTACATAGCAAGATCCCAGGGGCAACAATGTGACCAGACTGTGTGTTTTCAATGATCTTGGCTTGGACATGGGTGGGGCTGTGGCGTAGGGGTGGTAAGCTCCCTGGTTCTTCTTCAAGATTGCTTCATGAGATCTTTTGCGGCTACCTGAGAGGGTAAAAATGGAGCTTCGTTCTCGAGGCACCTTTGACAGAGTCTGCAAGCTTCGGACTCAGGGGTAAGGATGCTGGCACCGTGCCAAGTACAGTACTCGGAGAGAGGGTGAGAAGGAGGAGAGAAAAGAAACAATCTATGCCTACTCTCTGCTGACGATAAAACCCTGGGCATTGTTCAAGCAGTAGGCATAGTGAGAGACTACCCTGTGCAACATTGGTCTTAGGTAGTTCAATTAGATTGACTTAATATCACCTCATGCAACCTTGTCCCAGACCTTCCTTGAATTAGATAAGCACCAACATATATTTATAAAGCATTTTTAATGTTATAATGCATCCCAAGGCACCCCATAGGTCTATGATAACATAAAACAAAGGCATCAATTGATTTAAAATAAATAAAAGTCAGATTAAATTTCACAGGATGGTATTAAAGGGATGTTTGCACAGTTCAATGTTAACCCAACTGTGTTATTTGACAGTGAATAAATATTGCCATAGGCTGAATATAGACAATGCTTCCATCGTGCGCAAACAGGCCAGAAACAAACAGCCTGTACCATGGGCGGGGATCGAAAAGTGTTTATCAGTGGACACTCGCCTTAGCGAACATTGATTGACTTTATTCTGCTTCATACGTCATAACTTAAATGCTTTTGAAAAGGGAGACATTTCTTTGCCTTGCACTTGTCAGGACAGCTTCAAGAATTGCAAGTTTCAAAAGATCACAGCTTATGCTTGTTTGAAATTTGGCGTTCTCGGGTTGGGCCCAGTGAGTGCAAGAAGAAAAGCTTTGGCAAGAATATAATTTGCCTGAGAAACAGCTCAGAATCCCTCTCGCTTAAGATTGAGTGACTAGGATTAAGTATCCATTGAGGTTTCAAGGATCGAGAGCTGATCTTATTGGAGTGCATGAGATCCTGATAGGATGGATACCGAGGGGATATTTTCTCTCGCGGGAGAGACAAGAATGATGGTGACACGGTTTGAAAATGAGGGCTCTTCCCTTTGAAGACCAAAATGAGGAGAAATCATACTTTCTCATCGGGTTCATTAACCTGTGGTATTCCCTTCCCCAGAGAACAGTGGGGACCGGCTCATTTGACTTACTTGAAGGCTGGGTTAGATTTTTCAGTGGCAATGGAGTCAAGGGGGCTGAAAAAATATGGGGTTGAATGATGCAGCAGGTTTAAAGGTCTACTCCTTCTTCTAAGTCACATGTTCAATGTTCTCAACGTGTTTATCTTTTCAGAAATATCTGTCCCTGCTTCATGATCGACGAGTGCAAGGCATGCAAATAGCGGTAATGGCGATCAACAACCGTGTGAGGGCAGCAGCGGCACATCTTTTGTTGTGACTGGTTAAAGTGAGAAGCCTATCTCCTAAGGCCCAGTCAATAGAAATTGGAGTATCTGGACTTGATCTCCTTTAGGCGTGCCCCAGGCTGCAAGGGGCAAAATAGAAAAGTGACATAACATATGCAGACCTTTCTATTTGACAATCATCCTGGGAACTCTTCAGTTTTGATAAAATAAAGATGGAATTCCCACAGATTAAAAGGACTTCGCTCAAAGGCTTTATGAAACGCGCGAGTGTTTGAGAAGGCCAAAGCTGAAGCGTAATTGCACATGGAAGAAGAACAGTCTAAAAACCTCTGATGTGCAGAGGTGGCTCGGAAAAATCGCAAAGTCAAAACTGCATCCGTAAGAGTTCCTTGGGAAAATAGATAAACGCACAGAACCAGACCAGAATTAGAAGCCAGGCTAAAGAAAACCTCGGCAAGTCAAAATGAAAAGAAGCAATGTCACAACATCTAAAGCTAAATTTCCTTCCTTCTGCTGAGCAGAGTAATTTCTGAGCACAGAAGTTCTTCTGAATACACAGACATCCAGCTCAGACTGAACCAAAAAATGAATGAAAAGGGAAAACGATAGCCTAGTGGTATTATCCTGGACTATTAATCCAGAAAATCAGCTAATATGCTGGGGATTCTGGTTCAAATTTCGTCACATGGTGGTCAATTACGGATGGCATGGTGGCACAGAGGTTAGCAATGCTGCTTAACAGTGCCAGGGAACTTTGGTTCAAGTTCACCCTCGGGTGACCATCATGTGTGTGGAGTTGGCACATTCTCCCTGTGTCTGTGCAGGTTTCCTCCGAGTGCTGTGGTTTCCTCCTATAGGCTAAACTGCGCAGGGTTCAGCATGTTGGTCGTTGTAAATGGGGTAAGTCTGGGTGGGATACTCTTCAAAGGGTCAGTGCAGACTCGATGGGCCGAATGGCCTCTATCTGCACTGTAGGGATTCTGTAAACTTGCATTCCTATTGTGCCTCTTACCACCTCAAAGAATTTTACCGTCAACTAAGTCCTTTATGAAGTCCAGCCACTGCTGCATGTTGGGACACCAGACAGCCAAATACTACAAGCTGTCAGCAACAACAGTGACCAGATATTTCGTTTTAATGATGTTGGTTGATGAACACATGTTGGTGCCAAGAAACAGGATGAGTTTCTCTGGCCCTTCTTCACAATAGTGCCATCGCAGTTTAAAACCCTACCCGGAGGGTACAACGATGGACATTGTGGGACCGAAACCGGCTACTACAAATTGATCAGCACCACTCACACACATCCAGACCTGACCTGCCGGCGATGGAACATTCTGGAAGGGCCCAATGGTTGAGTTGCCCTCCCCTGTACCAGGTTAGACCAGCCGCTCCGGATCAGGGCAAGAGGTAACATCCCAGTGAAAACAATGCATTAAGGAGACAGGATGGATATGAAACCGGAGCAGGCCTGAGGAGTCAAAAGGCCTGCTCCACCATTCAACAAGGGCGTGGTCAATCTGTCGGTGACCTTAACTTCACTTTCCTGTCTATTCCCTGTAACTTCATTTACTTATAGATTTTAAAAATCTGTCTAACCCATCCTTGAGTACGTACAATGATCCACTGTTATGCGGGTGCTTCTTTTGCAACCAGGAATTATATACCACCTAAACAAATGGTAAATCTGAACAGGAACACTCTATTGACAATGCCCACACTTCCACAGTTGGTTCTAGGTTGCTCCAAAGCTCCGACCCGCTGGGTCACCTGCCTAGTTCCTTAAAAGGGCAGCACCCTCAACTACTTACATAACATCCCCTACCGCTGCTCTCTGAGAAAAAGAGAATTCAAAAGACTAAAGACTGAGAGAAACAAATATCGTTCTCAACTCCATCTTAAATAAAAGACCCGCAGTGCTGAAAACCTGCTCCTTAATTCAAAAGGATTAGAGAGGAAATGGCCTCTCAGCATCTCCCCTCTCAAGCCTCCTCAGAATCTAACATGTTTCGGTAAGATCAGAGAGTCATAGAGCTGTACAGCATGGAAACAGACCCATTGGTCCAACTCGTCCATGCTGACCAGATATCCCAATTCAATCTAGTCCCATTTGCCAGCATTTGGCCCATATACCCCTAAACTCTTCCTATTCATATCCCCTTCCAGATGCCTTTTAAATGTTGTAATTGTACCAGCTTCCACCTCTTCCTCTGGCAGTTCATTCCATACACGCACCACCCTCTGTGTGAAAAAAGTTGCTTCTTAGGTCCCTTTTAAATTTTTCCCCTCTCATCTTAGACCTATGCCCTCTAGTTTCAGACTCCCCTATCCTGGGAAGAAGACCTTGGCTATTCATCCTATCCATGCCCCTCATGATTTTATAAACCTTTATAAGGTCACCCATCAGCCCCTGACACTCCAGGGAAAAAAGCCCCAGCCTAATCAGCCTTCCCTATAGCTCAAACCCTCCAATCATAGCAACATCCTTGTAAATCTTTACTGAACCCTTTCAAGTCTCACAACATCGCTCCTATAGCAGTGAGGTCAAAATCGCATGCAGTATTCCAAAAGTGGCCGAACCAACGTCCTTTACACTGCAACATGACCTCCCAACTCCTACACTGAATGCACTGACCAGTAAAGTCAAGCATATCAAATGCTTTCTTCACTATCCTGACTACCTCGACTCTACTTTCAAGGAACTAATGAACCTGCACTCCAAAGTCTCTTTGTTCAGCAACAGGATCTTACCATTAAGTGTATCAGTCCTGCCCTGATTTGCCTTTCCAAAATGCAGCAGCTCACATTTATCTAAATTAAACTCCATCTGCCACTCCTTGGCCCATTGGCCCATCTGATCAAGATCCCATTATACTCTGAGGTAACCTTCTTTGCTGTCCACGACACCTCCAAATTTGGTGTCATCTGCAAACTTACTAACCACATCTCTTATGCTCACATCCAAATCAATTATATAAATGATGAAAAGGAGTGGACCCAGCACCAATCCTTGTGGCAGACCCTTGGTCACAGACCTCCAGTCTGAAAAGCAACCTTTCACCACCACCCTTTGTCTTCTACCTTTGTGCCAGTTCTGTATCCAAATGGCTACTTCTCCCTGTATTCCATGCAATCCAAACTTGCTAACTAGTCTACCATGAGGAACCTCGTTGAATGCCTTACTGAGGTCCGTATAGATCATGTCCACCGCTCTGCCATCATCAATCCTCTTTGTTACTTCTTCAAAAAATTCAATCGAGTTCGTGAGACACAATTTCCCATGCACAAAGCCATGTTGACGATCCCTAAACAGTCTTTGCCTTTCCAAATACATGTAAATCCTGTCCCTCAGGATTCCTTCCAACAACTTGCCCACCACCAATGTCAGGCTCACTGGTCTATAGTTCCCTGGCTTTTCCTTACCTCCCTTCTTAAATAGCAGCGTCACGCTAGCCAACCTGCAGTCTTCCAGCACTTCACCTGTGGCTGTCGATGATACAAATATCTCAGCAAGGGGCCCAGCAATCACTTCCCTAGCTTCCCACAGAGTTCTAGGGTACACCTGATCAGGTCCCGCGGGATTATCCACCTTTATGCATTTTAAGACATTCAGCACCACCACCTCTGGTAATATGGACATTTTTCAAGATGGCGCTACTTATTTCTCCACCTTCTCTATCTTCTCTATCTGATTGAGATCAGTTCTCAATCCTCCAAAGTCCAATAGATGTTGACCCAACTTGCTCAACCTTTCCTCAGAAGCCAATTGCATGAAGAGGAAAGATTGCAGAGCGAACAGGCCTGTACCTTTAAGACAGTTGCATCACCTTGTAACATGTGACATTTCAGCACGAAGGAACGTGCTTCACCTTCAGTGACTGTCTCAGTGTAATGGAGTCAGTCACTTATGTGTGGGTAATGCACATTACCATTGGTAAGCACAGAACTGTGTGGGTAATGCTGTGAAAGTGTATCATTGTAAACAGTTAGCGTTGTAAATAATCTTTCAACATATCTGACTCATCAGCAACCCAGCCTTCATAGTATATGGACGACCAATTAGAAAACCACAAAATGCATCCCTCATTCCAGGAATCAACTTCACGACCCTTGATTGATTGGTTTATTGTTGCCGAGACACAGTGAAAAGTGTTGTTTTGCGTGCTCTACGGGCAGATTGTGATCTACTCTGAGCTGCTTCCAATGCAAGTACATCCCTCCTTAAATAAGATGAACTCGGATCGATTGGATTAGCTGCTCGTGAGTATGAAACAGTTCAACTGGTGTTATACTCACTGCATTCATATAGCACCTCTTATGGCCTCAAAGCTTTTTACTGTCCAACAGTGTGGTCAGATGCTGCCCATAATGCGCTGGAGGCAAGGGTTTGTGATTAAAAACCGAGCAGTATAAACAAAATAAACGCTGAACTAGGTCGAGAGAAATCAATGCAAAGTAATGATAGAGAGAAGAATGAAACTGGGTGAATTGTGTGCAAACAAAATGGCCACTGTTGCAGCAAGTAAATGTACCATTTCAGCCCGGGTTTGAATTGGTTTGAGGCAGGTTCGAAGTTGTAGTGGTATTTGAGACATTTAAACAAAAGAGCACATTGACATTCTGTATGAAATAACTCCACACAGACCAGAATCCCGTCACCCTTTATTTACACTTGGCACTGATCCAGCTCCCTCAGAGCCAACTCTCAGAGTGAACAGAACCTCTGACACAACAAGGCGTGGGGCTGGATGAACACAGCAGGCCAAGCAGCATCATTAGGAGCAGGAAAACTTGACGTTTCGGGCCTAAACCCTTCATCAGAAATGGGGGAGGGGAAGAGGGTTCTGAAATAAATAGGGAGAGAGGGGGAGGCGGATAGAGGATGGATGGAGGAGAGGATAGGTGGAGAGGAGGCAGACAAGTCGAAGAGGCGGGGATGGAGCCAGTAAAGGTGAGTGTAGGTAGGGGGGTGAGGAGGAGATAGGTCAGTCCGAGGAGGATGGACAGGTCAAGGGGGCGGGATGATGTTAGTAGATAGGAAATGGGGATGTGGCTGGAGGTGAGAGGAAAAACAGGTTAGGGAGGTGGAGATGAGCTGGGCTGGTTTTGGGATGCGGTTGGGGGAGGGGAGATTTTGAAGCTTGTGAAATCCACATTGATGCCATTGGGCTGCAGGGTTCCCAGGCTGAATATGATTTGCTGTTCCTGCAGCCTTCGGGTGGCATCACTGTGGCATTGCAGGAGGCCCAGGATGGACATGTCATCTGAGGAATGGGAGGGGGAGTTGAAATGGTTCGCGACTGGGAGGTGCAGTTGTTTGTTGCGAACTAAGCGCAGGTGTTCTGCAAAGCAGTCCCCAAGCCTCCGCTTGGTTTCCCCGATGTAGAGGAAGCCACAACGGGTACAGCGGATGCAGTATACCACATTGGCAGATGTGCAGGTGAACATCTGCCTGATGTGGAAAGTCTTCTTGGGGCCTGGGATTGGGGTGAAGGAGGAGGTGTGGGGGCAGGTGTAGCACTTCCTGCGGTTACAAGGAACAGTGCCGGGTGTGGTGGGGCTGGAGGGGAGTGTGGAGCGGACAAGGGAGTCGCGGAGGGAGTGGTCCCTGCGGAAGGCAGATAAGGGTGGGGAGGGAAAAATGTCTTTGGTGGTGGGGTCTGATTGCAGATGGCGGAAGTGTCGGAGGATGATGCGTTGGATCCGGAGGTTGGTGGGGTGGTATGTGAGGATGAGGGGGATTCTTTTTTGGTTATTATTGCAGGGACGGGGCGTGAGGGATGTGTTCTGGGAAATGCGGGAGACACGGTCAAGGGCGTTCTCGACCACTGTGGGGGGAAAGTTGCGGTCCTTGAAGAATGAGGACATTTGAGATGTACGGGAGTGGAATGTCTCATCCTGGGAGCAGATGCGGCGGAGGCGAAGGAATTGGGAATAGGGGATGGCATTTTTGCAGGAGGGTGGGTGGGAGGAGGTGTATTCATCCAGCCCCATGCTTGTTATCTCGGATTCTCCAGCATCTGCAGTACCTTTTATCTCAGAACCTCTGACACTCCTGTTTATATCTGTCAGCCAGGGCTCCCTGATTGAACCAGGTTACCAGCCTTAAGAGGACCACCTGGTTGAACTCATTACAATCACTCCACTGTAGTTTTTTCTTTAAAAAGGCACTGGTGAGATGGAAAGATTGATCATTTGGTATCTTTCGATCTTAGACCAGACTGGCAACATTATGGTATAATCTGGTTACTTTTCACTTTTTACTGTTAAAGTAGTTCAAAAGGTGAGTTCCAGGGGATTTACTAAGAGAACAAAGCCACAAGACTCAACTGATTTGAAGAAACAATAATACTCTACAAGTTAGGGCAGTGATACAATCTACAATACATGTCCAATATATTTCTAACACCTGGAATTAAAATGTGGTAAGCATGGGGTGATGTACTGTGATCAAACACCTTATAACTTGCATCAAAATGGTAAATGCAATCAGGACAAATCCCATAGATTTCTCAGCAGATCCCCCCAGATGGTAATGACATGGTGGGTCATCAAATGTCACTGAATTTCACAGGAAGTTACAATTCTTCATTTTTGCTGATCCAGCCTTTCCACTGCCTCTCAAGAGCTGTACGTCATGGACTGACTCAACAACTGCTGCTGTTCTGGTTGACCATCTTTCTACCCTGTGTTCACTCTTTCCTGGAGCCCAGCACTCATTCACAAGCAAGGCTTCAGCTCTGCAGTGACAGCTCATGTTTTTCTCTGAACCAGTCCTGCCTCTGGATTTTGTTTCCCTGAGCTCCAATCTTGTTCAGTTGCATCAAACAAATACTGCTTGCAAACTTTTCAACCCTCACACTCAGCACTGAAATTTAATGCGTGCAGGCTTCTTACATATTTCCCAACACACAGACAGTGGTATTTGCACTTTCTCAGTTCCAGAGGACTTCTTCAGAGTCCTGAATCCAGGTCTTAGACACCAACTAATTCCTAAAACTTACTCGAGGTTTTTTATTCTCTAATGGCACAGAGCCACCCAACTGCTCTTGACTTCTCATTGAGTCCCCTCACACAGAGGGGGTTTTAGTAGTTTAGCTGCCTTCCCAGCAATACAGCTATGTGCCCCATCCCTAGTCTACATCTCCCTCTGTCTCCAACAAAATATATTCTTTGAACTCTTCTTCAGTGGCCCATAACTGTGCCGAGTGACTGATTTGAAAATCTTGCAATAAGCACCATTCCTATAACTGGTTGTAATTGAGTGTTGCCACATAAAAGCTTTTGGAATTGCATGTGCTCCGAATGCTACCATTCTCAGAGACTGAAGGCTTGCATAGTACAAAGAAAATGGATACTTCTAGTCTGTGTCATCACAACATCTCCTTGGAAGAAAGAAAGCTTAGCTATGGTAAAGTTTTCTTTACAGTGGCTTTCAAAATATAACAAACATTTATTATTAGATTCTAACTTTTTGCAGACTTTTAAGTTACCAATTGCCTTAACATGCTTACATATATCATGTTTTAAAAAATATATTTGCCTAACTCACACAAAAGCAAGTACATGTAAAAAATAGAATTGGTAGAATTTAAACAGTACAGCACAGGAACAAACCCTTTTACCTGTATATGGTCCATATCTCTCCATTCTCTACTTATTCATGTATCTGTCAAGATGCCTCTTAAATGTTGCTATTGTATCTGCTTCTACCACCTCCTCTGACAGTGCGCACCACCCTCTTTGTAAAAAACTTGCTTTTAAACTTTCCCCCTTTTATCTTAAACCCATGACTCCTAGTAATTGAAATTTCTACCCTGGGATAAAAGCCTCTGACTATCCTTTCTGTCCATGCCTCGCATAATTTTATAAACTTCTATCAGGTTGCCCCTCAGCCTCTGATGGTCACATGAAGTAAGATTCTAACACAGTGTTAACATTGACACTTCTTTTTCTTATGTTCTTCCTTGAACTGTGCAAAGAACAGTTTTCAGTTAATTCCTCAGCCCAAGTATCACTCTTTTCACTAGCTATAGGTATAATTGCATGTTTAAGTCCATTTTTCAAACTCAGCTGGGATAACTTCTCATTTTGAGACAAGAATGTCAAATGGCTTCTTTGTGTGCCACCAATTCATTCTCTTTCACGATTAAAATCCCTTTTGGTCTTTTTCAAGAATGTTATTGAGATACATTTTGTGTTCTACTGCAAATCTGTTCTAACCTTCCAAATTTGATCTCTGCACAGTGAGATCTTTCGCTTTCTCCTGACACCATTCCAAACAAGCCTTTTTGAATTAACTTTGAGTAGAGTCCATATCTTCCTCATTCTGGACTTTGGTTTCCCTTTTCCAACACTTCTAAGTCTCCCATGCAAATTACAAATCGCATTACGAAATTGTCTTCGGTTTTTAAATGGTCTGTTGGGAATTGCTGACTTGCCTGGATTCCTGCTGTTGTAATCTGTATCTTTAGACAGGCAGGACCTTCTGATTCAGGGTCAAGTGCCATTGACCCTTGGAGGTCACTTTGTGATCTCAGTTCTTTCAATCGAATTATCTTATCTGGCAATTCTACAAGCCCTTCTATTGATTTGATTTGTTGTTACCACATGTGCCTAAGTACAGTGAAAAGTTTTGTTTCGCGTGCCATTCAGGTAGATCATAACATACCAGGGCATACTGATCATAGGGTGATTGAACAGACCGAGGCGCACAAAAATTATGGCTGCTCAGGACGTGTACAAAAGCAAGATCAACATTAGTTTTGAAATATGGTCTCTCTACCATCCATTACTGATGTCAACATGTCAGTACTTCTGCTTGAACCAATTATTTGCTTAACTGGATTACAATTAGGTAAGGACACACAGAAACAATTTCAGAACTGCCCCCGCTTGCCCACCCCCCCACCACACCCTTTCCCATTTTGTGAAGAAGCCATTGAACCTGCTACATTATGTCGAAATATAAAATCTGTATTTTTAATCAGCAATTTATAAGTGATAACACCCACGTAAGATCCCATTATCCAAGCACAATTTCAATTTATTTCATGAAACGGGATTGGCATAAGTCTCCCTTCAACACGCTGTACTAATATATTTGATTCAGAAAGCTTTTGGAAGAAAGGTCCAAATTTTTGCTGACATTAAGCTGTCCAGTATATCTCAGGATAATTACCTTTGTAAGCTTTTTTTTGGACAAAAATGGATTGACATCACCTCCAAATATTAACCCTTAAAATCCTTGGCAAAGCTATCTATTCCCACTGTAAAAACATTAGATGCAATAGGCTCCTTCCCTCATTCACTTTCTGATGCAACTTTTTTTGTCCTATTCATCCAGGGCTTATGGGTGTTGCTGGTTGGGCCAACATTTGTTGCCCGTCTCTAGTTTCCCTTCAGAAGGTGGTGGTGAGCTGCCTTCTTGAGCTGCTGCGGTCCATTTGCATCACAATGCCATTAGTGAGGGGATTCCAGGATTTGAGCAGTGCTGAAGGAACAGCGATTATTTTTCCAAAACTTGAAATGGTGGCTTGAAGGTGAATTTTCAGGTGGAGGGGTTCCCATGTGTCTGTTCCCCATGTCCTTCTAGATGATAGAAGTCACAAGTTTGGAAGTTGTTGTCTAAGGACCCTGAGAGAATTTCTCACGTGCATCTTGTAGATGGTGCACACTGCTGCTGCTGAGCATTGGTGGTGGAGGAAGTAAATCTTTGTGGATGTGGTGTCAAACTTCTTGAGTGTTGTTGGAACTACACTCATCCAGGCAAGTGGGGAGTATTCCATCACGCTCCTGACTTGCGCCTTGTAGATGGTGGACAGCCTTCTGGGGAGTCAGGAGGTGAGTTATTCACTGCAGGATTCCTAGCCTCTGACCTGTGCTTGTAGCTGCAGTATTTATATTCTCCGACAAGAGAGAAATTAATTGTTGTGCTTTGACAATCACAGGCATTAGCAAAGCTGCATTCCTGATTACCAGCATCCTGGGAGTTACCATTAACTAGAAACTGAATTGAATTGCCATATAGATACAAATAAATAAATGGTGATGTCATAGGACAGTGAAAATGAAAGTATAAATACAAATATTGTATTGGTCTGTAAGCAGTGATGTTTCTTAATGGTGTCAATGGAGAACAAGGTTAGATGTATTTATGGGCATATGTTCCTAGCTCACATCTTGATGTGGGGAAACAGTATGCTTGGCGTATTGATAAAACAGCCATTACCTTGAAAGTACAACACAGAAATGTGTAGTTTGGCCTTTGGTTCATAACAATGTTTATCCTCCACATAAGCCTCCTCTTATCTAACCCTATCTTAGTATCCTTTGATTCTTTTCTCTCTTTTGTGTTTGTTTAGCTTCCCCTGAAATGCTTCTGTTCAGTTCGCCTCAACGATGCCATGTGACAGCGATTTCCACATTCTAACCACGTTGTTGGCAAAGAGACTGCTGAATGGATCTCTCACATTTTAAGTTTAATGTTGATCTCACCTTTTGTGCACCTTCTCTGGAGCCGTAACATTGTATGTTTCGTGGCATAATCAGTGACATACTGATGAAGTGTTCTCTTTGGAGGTAAGTGGAGAAAATTGAAGAAGAAATGTATACAGAAAGGAACAGTGTAGAAATGGAGTGAAAAAACTTGGCTGAATGGCCACAGGTGCTTGGGTCCCATCAAGGATACAGTCTGGACCATCTTTAGGGAGGGAATGGACTAATGTACAGAGAAAGGAATATTTAGTTTCCTCTTTTTGTTACTTTGCAAGTATGGTATATTTTATCTGTGCTGAAGCATCTGTTTCAACTTGAGGTGTGAACTTGAGGTATTAGTAAAGTTGATGAACTGTTCAAGCTCATCATGGGAGCATGAGGCAGCGCCGATACAGTCATCGATATAACGGAGGAAGAGGTGGGTCATGGGGCCAATGTAGCTGCGGAAGAGGGACTGTTCCGTGTATCCTATAAAGAGGCAGGCATAGCTTGGGCCCATGCGGGTACCCATGGCCACCCCATTAGACTGTAGGAAGTGGGAGGAGTTAAAGGAGAAGTTGTTCAGGGTAAGGACAAGTTCTACTAATCGGATGAGGGTGTCGGTGGACAGAGACTGTTTGAGCCTGCGGGAGAGGAAGAAGCGGAGGGTTTTTAGGCAATCTGCGTGGGGGATACAAGTATATAGGGACCAGATAAGCATAGTGAAGGTGAGGCATTGGAGGCCAGGGAATTGGAAGTCTTGGAGGAGGTGGAGGGTGTGGGTGGTGTCCCGGACGTAGGTGGGGAGTTCCTGGATCGGTGGGAGGCGAAAATAGAGTCAAGGTAAGCGGAGAATAGTTTGTTGGGGCAGGAACAGGCAAAGACAATGGGTTGACCAGGGCAGTCGGGTTTGTGGATTTTGGGAAGGAGATAGAAACGGGCGGTGCGGGGTTGGGGAACGATGAGGTTGGAGGCTGTGGGTGGGAGGTCACCTGAGGTGCTGAGGTTGTGAATGGTTTGAGAGATGATGTTTTGGTGGTCGGGGGTGGGGTCGTGGTCGAGGGGGCGGTAGTAGGAGGTGTCAGAGAGTTGGCACCTGGCCTCGGTGATGTAGACGTCAGTGCGCCATACCACAACTGCGCCTCCGTTGTCCATGGGTTTGATGGTGAGAGCGGAGGGAGTGGAGGGCTGCACGTTCCGTGGGGGAAAGGGTGGAGTGAGTGAGAGGGGTGGAGAGGTTGAGGTAAAACTGAAGCACACAAGTCTTGAATGAATTCCTTCTATTTCCAGGGAATGAGTCCGTCTCTATGAACTGTATGTCACTTCTAGCAAACGTAAATGAGCCAGTTTATGAGCTTGACTGACACCCTTAAGTTGGTTGTTATGGTAACTGTTAGCATTGTCAGTATCATTCAGCAAATGCTACCCCATTGCAGAATCACAGAATTACATTGAACAGTTGAAGTTTTGAGCAAGCCTTCGATCATTTGCCTTACCATCTTCTCCTGCAGGTGTCAGTTTATGTCTGATATTGATTGTTGAAATGGGATGTCCTACATTGAAGGAACTACATAAAAGTAAGCCGTTGGTTTGACTCCCCTAACTCCCCAGTGATAGACGGCACAGGCTCGCGCTTTGTTCAGGCTGACACATGAACAATATTCCCCTGGGTAAGAAGACTCCTCTGCTCTATAACAGCATTGGGCGAACTGCATGCAAAACCTCAGGCTCGAAGCAGAGAGAGAAAACACTGAGGGACCGAAGGGGAAACCCCAAACAAAATGTAAGACATTTAAAATGTGAGACTTTTCGCAAACTCAGTTGTAAAATTCCCCAAAAGCCACAGCCAACACCACGAAGTTACAACTTTCAGGCAAATTTAAGTACGCAGCAGAACTTGAAAAGAGAAATGCAGGAGGTGACCTCATGGATGTATTCAAATTTGGAAGGAATTCAGGAGAGGTACAATAATGTAGGAAATACATTTCTATATGCACATCCATATATATTATTTGAAAAATGAAAATATATGTGTTTGTGGCGGGTTATAGGTCACTCAAGGATTCTGAGTTGCTGTGTCAACATTCACTTTTACGAGAATGTTGTAGTCTGGAAATATGAACAGTGATGGTAGAGGCTCCTATTTCTTTCCTTCACACAGCTGACCGGCAATCTCTCCCACTCTTATTGTATGCCAAATTGGCTTCTGTCAGAAGAAATTCCATATTGATACTCAACCTGTTACAAATGTTGCCTGTCAGCTCCTGGAATCCTTGAAGCCAGAGCTTCTGGTTCAGAGTCAGACACACTGTCTGCTGCACCACCACGAGACCCTTCCCCCCCACCTTTCCATTTCTCAGGGAGGCTAAACATGAGTCCATTAACAACCACCCATGCAGCTTATTCAACACAACAAAATATCCCAATGTGCCTCACAGGAGCATTATAAGGCAAACTTTGTTGCCCAGCCACATAAGGACGCAGGAGAAGTAAAAATGCGGAAAGGTTTAGGAGTGGAATTCAGAACTACTGGAGACATGGCCACAACTGACTAAAATTCAGAATCCTCAGGAGGGGCACAGTTCGAGAAAATTTGGAGGGTATTACAGAAGTGGGGAAGAATGAGGGACATAACAAGGTGTGGAGCTGGATGAACACAGCAGGCCTCTAACTCCCCAGTGATAGACGGCACAGGCTCGCACTTTGTTCAGGCTGACACATGAACAATATTCCCCTGGGTTAGAAGACTCCTCTGCTCTATAACAGCATTGGGTGAACTGCATGCAAAACCTCAGGCTCCAAGCAGAGAGAGTCAACAGAATGAGGGACATGAAGGGATTTGAGAACTGGGATTAGAATTTTAAAATTCAAGATGTTGCTTTACAGGGATCCAATGTAGGTCAGTGAGCATGGGGGGAGGGATGGGACTGTTAAGACATGGGCAACAGAATGGGAGAAAGCCAACAAGGAATTCAGTTAAAAAGTAATGTAAGGTGCTTTTTTTTCTCTCTCAGAGAATGGTTAGGACATGGAAGTCACCGACACATGGGGTCTGAATGTTCCCGTTTGCAGTACAAAGTGTCTGATGAGTGAATTTCGTGCGAGCAAAGCGTGCAATGGCCCAGGGCGAATTTCCTCGCATGATCTGCTTTTCACCTCATTCGTTACCCAACCAACCGTGTTTCTCAGGTAATCGTGTGGTCAATGATGTGAAGGGGCCGCTCGCTGACAGCACGTTTCAAATTCAGCTGCACACTACGTCAGTCGCTGCCTCAAACCTGCCGTGCTCCAGAGGAAAGATAGACTCGCTGCCTGCTTTGTGGACAGGACCACGGCAGGGCTGGGCAATAGCTGCGCAGAGGAGGTGTAGGTTTCTGCTTTGCAATCGGTTCTTTTCTGATCTTTAAGCGGTTTCTGGACACTGGATTTATTTAGGGAATGCGAAATGGCAAGGAAGCAGACGGATGTTTTAAGGCTGAAGAATTTCTGCGTTTATTTAAAATGCAAAAGGTAATTATGATACAAGAAAATAGGTAATGCAATAAATCAAGCAAATTGATGTAATCAACTATACAGGAGGACAGTAGTATATTAAATACACGATTAAGTAGATTAACAGTATTGGAATATAATTCAACTGATACACACACACACACACAAAACAACAGTGTTTAATTGCAGAACCTTTAATCAGAATCCCTACTCTGGGGTCCCAATGCACTGTCACCACCAACCTTTCCCTCTCTGCTAGCTCGGTCAGAACTTTGGGATCTCGGGAGTTTGTGCTCACCGCTCAGAAACACAGTTTCGAAGCGTCGCCTGGCTGTTCCCACATGCTGTACCCAGACCCTGGACGAAGACTTTGGGCTGCGTGGGGCTCTTCATTTTAGGTTGATGTGATAAGGTGCACGTTGGATCTATCGGGTAAGTATCCGGTATTCTTCAGTCTCCGCTGGCTTGGCGAGCTCGGTTTTGCCCCTCAAGTCGTGTCTGAGGCCTCGCGGTGTTTGAGTTGTCGGGGTCTTTAGATTCTACTGGCCGTGGTCAGTCGTTGAGGTTCTCGCCGTCGGTTCTCTTGGCTCGAAACAGGCCGTGCCTGGTAGCTGTTGTTCGGATGGTTCTGGTTGGCCGCCCACTCTCGGACGTCTTTTGTTCCAACGAAGTCCTCGGTTTGCCTTCCCTGTTCTTGGTTCAGCCTCTGCGGTTCGAGGTTCTGAAGCTGTTTGTGCAGACAGCTTGGTGTTGAAAAGGCCAACCACACCACATGAGATGGTTATCTCTTGATGTTCTCTTCTGAAGTCTGTTGGCTTTCCACTGGTTAGAGTACGTGTGAAAGGGTTTTGTTTGAGGTTGAACGACCGGTATCTCTGTACAGCTGGATGAACACAGCAGGCCGAGCAGGAAGGCTGATGTTTCGGGCCTAGACCCTTGCCTGCTGTGTTCATCTAGCTCTACACCTTGTCATCTCAGTACCTCTGCAGGCTGTGCACCCCGAGGTGTCAACGCTGTCTCGGGCTAGGGTCTGTTGGTTTTGGTTGATGGTCCTTTATTTAGAGAGGCGGTGTAATTTAGGATTGCAGGCTAAACAATAGTCCCAGACTAGCGACATCCGTTCTCCAGCTTGTGTTGTGTATTCCCACAGTCCGGCTGTCCCTTCTCTTCTCGAGTTTTGAATCCAGGATTCTGTCCGTATGCTTTGACACGGGGGATTTTTGCTCAGTCTTAGAGCGGGTAGTGCTCACTGCCAAAGGAGGCCACAGCACTAGGACAGTCAGCCTGGACAAGAGTTGTTTGCAGCAGGGGTCAGTGTTGTGTCCTGAGTCCGGAAGAACCTCCATCCGTGCCTCAGGAAGGTCGCTGACCTACCGTAAAGGCACGTGCTACCACCATCTCTCTGCCACCTCCCTCGCACTGACAAACGCAGCGCACTGCACACGGACCACAACACCCACTATTGCAAACACCATGCCCACGTTGCCATTCTCGCCTGTCTCACCCGGCCGGATTACTAATCCTTCCTGGCCTCGCTCACTGGGGTAGCTCCTCCACCTTTTTCTGCTCGCGTCTGACCTCTGTGCCCATTTCTATTATGTACTCAATCCCTCCCTTTCCTTCATTGGAGGAAGGAATGGCCCACACACCCCAGACTGATGTCTCCACAGCACTCTTGACTGACCCACCTGTGACCTTTGGATTTGCTTGTACCTGAGCTGCAGTGACTACCCATGGCCTTCCCCTGTGGTGTAATCAGACTGACTGTGGTACACACTGACTGTAGTCCCGTTTCACCTCTCGGTGGACTCTTCCCCTCTGACTTTCACGTGTTGCCACTTGGTTGAAGCAGTGGGTTTGCCAATTGAGCTGCTGGCATGTGCCATGCAGTGACACTTCCAGACCCTGCCCAGTGCTCCCGACTGTCATAAACTGTTTGCCTCACCCTCTGTGCTAAAGGGCGAGCTAAAATGGCAGAGGCTGGCGGCTTGTAACTCAGTGAGTCAACGCTAAGAAAGCGAGCAAACTAAAGAGCCCTAAGATGCATGTGTCCCTGTCATGCCGGGTAAAACGGTCCGACAGAAGCATGCAAGTTGGAGATGTCTTAATCTCCAGAAGAAAGCGCTGAAGGCCAGCATGTGGCTCAGAGGTATGGTGAAGTCATACAGCACGGAAACAGACCCTTCGGCCCAATTTGTCCATGCTGACCAGGTTTCCTAAACTGAACTAGTTCCCACTTGCCTGTATTTGGCCCCAAATCCCTCTAAACCTTTCCTATCCATGTACCTGTCCAAATGTCTCTAAATGTTGTAATTGTACCTACCTCCACCCTAATCATTCATACCCCTCACCAGAGAGGGACAGTCACACCGTGTTGTTCAGGCAAGTAACATCGATATTTTTTAAAAAACTGAACAAAAAAGAGGGAGAAAGATGGAAAAGGGTGGGTGGAGATACATGCAAAGCATGAACTTGAGCACAGACTAGTTGGATCAAATGGCTAGTTCCTGTGCGACACATTCTTTCTGATATGGCAATTGGTGAACTAAAAATTAAATAACACCTTCCCCTTTAAAACCGCAGCTGTCTGAAAACCCTTGGACGTGTTATGAATAAGACCTCTCTTCTTACATTTTGCAGCGGGAAGCCGCCTTGTATATTTGCCTGTTGGAGCTGACATATCCTGCCGATAACACGTGTTTGGAGGATTGGGGCGCGATTTCAATCCACAGGGCTCCAGTAACAGCGCTTTCAATGTTTGAGGATCTGCTTAAATCATTTGTGCAGCTCTTCTGGACTTCAGTTCCACCAAACCTGATGTGAATGTGTTGTGATTGAAAGGCCATATGGGTTAATGTATTATCGTGGCAAAACTACAGTTTGAGGTATTCCCTTTCCAGGTCTCTTCTCTGACTCTGCTCATTCCCTATTGAGCAAAAAACACTAAGTGCAAAGACCTGCATTTATGTGGCACCAGTTACGCCTCCAGGACCAGAGCATGCACAGGAAGTTCTCTCAATGAACACTGACACTGTAGTTTAGAAATTAGGAACTTGACCTTTGCTGAGAAAATTTTGAAGCTCTGTGTCTTGCAGTCATCAGGGCAATTCATCAGAAATACCAAAGTAAAGGGAAAAACAACATTTATGCTGTGAGAGGAGACTGCTGATTTTGTTGTCAAGTGGATTATGATTGATAGAGGCATTGCTGTGGAGAATGCACCTGTTGATGATGACTGACAGTTAACTGGCAGACTGCTTACACTTCAAACAAGGCAGGTTGACATTGGTCAAGGAATTGCCTTTAGTTCTTTAAAGGTGTTCTTTTTACGCATAGTCAGTCCAAAAGAATGTGGCCCAATTTCCTTAAGCTGGTCCCCCTTGGAAATCTTGCAGTGGGCTCGTGATCTGGGCATTAGGTCTAGACAGCTCTCTTACCAGCAAGAGAAGTTTTTGCTCAGGTCTGACAGCTGTGGCACTGTCAATGTGCCAATGGTGGCCAAGGGACTGAAACAGACAATTTTAAAGGGACCTTTTACTAGACCGGAGGAAGGTGAGTAGTGTGGTCCTCAACAGGGCTGCCCTTTGCTCAGGGCTGGGGGGGGTGGGGGTAGTGGTTGTGATGGGGGTTGGGGGGGCAATAATTCCACTGCTGTTCCCATTCAATGGAAAACAACCCCATAGCCTGAACCACATGTCTGCAGGTTCGAAGGTTCAACTCCCAGTAAATCCTTGTTAGTCACTGCCACAAGACTTGTGACAGATAAACGACAGATGATAGGTGAGAGGAAATACTGCTCCTAAGCCAGAAAGCTTTGGCTGGTGTTGTCTGGGCTCCCCTTAAAACAATTTAGACAACTCCGACCAGAATGTTATGAAATAACTTGCCCAGGTGTCCCACAATACCAAAGCAGTTAAATCATCAGCACAAGCTGGTACCAATATAACAGTCCCAACTTTATTAGGAACAATTACAATAAATAACCTTTAATACTAAACATATTATCTCTATTCCTACGTGGCTCCTTAAGGTTACAATACTATCAGAGTCTCTTGTAGATTGACACAGTCATGGTCTCTCTGGCTCTGTTTCTTGGTCTGCATAGCTGCTTTCTTCCTCTCTCTCTGGATGGTCACCTGGTCTCCTCTGAAGGCTTCAGATGATTCCAAGAGAAAGGACTGCAAGTGAACCCTGTTTTTATACCTTTTAGATAGTTCTGGCCAGTCAGGGAGATACACTGTGTGTCATTTGGATGGCATGCTACTGTTAGTTTTTGTGTAGCAGGAGCTGGTGCCTTTCTGTCTGGGCTGTCCTTTCTTTAGTGGATCAGTTGTTGGGGAATGCCTGTCTGGGACAACTGCAGGCCAGGCAGCATTAGAGGAGCAGGAAAGTTGACGTTTCGGGTCAGGACCCTTCTTCCCAACCCGAAACATCGGCTTTCCTGTTCCTTTGCTGCCTGGTCTGCTGTGCTCCTCCAGCCCCACATGGTGTTGTCTCTGACTCCAGCATCTGCAGTTCTTGCTATCACCATCCAGGGTAGCTGTTGCCTTTTATGTTATGCTAATGTCATTAGCATCTGGTTGCAGGGTATACAGTGTGTCTGGTGTGAGTTTTGTGATTTCCAAGTTTTACTTGGCCAATGTACCCAGCATCCCTTACTGTTTGGCCAAGTTAGCAATCTGAGTACCAGCCTAAACCAATGGAATTACAGACTTCAATGGTGTTGAGTCTTGAGGGAGATACATACCAAAGGAGCACCCTCCACATTATCCACTTTATACTGTATACAAAGTCAAAACAGTTCCCCTTGACATGTTCTCCAGTCAAAGTTAGCCCAGTTCAGCTCTGACCACCTCACAATTTATTAAATGAGAAAGGCAATGAAGCATGTTTTATTGAGATCCACTGCTACTTGTTCCTCTTGCAGTTAACCCTGGGTTAACTCTGCTTGTTAAATTCACAGATCAAACCATAACAGGCAGGCAGGTGCATTGCAAAGAAAGCATTAGGAAGTTGCAGATGGATACAAATTTAAATGGGCAAAATCTTTTGATTTGACTCACTATTGTCACATCTACCAAGATAGTGAAAAGTATTGTTTTTGCTTGCTAACTAGACAAATACCTTTTTTATATACCTTACCTAAGTACATCCTGACAAACCTCATTTGTCCTGAAGAATGAAGAAACAGGATTACTTAAATGGAGAATGAATAGGGAATTGCAAGGTGCAGAGGAATCTTGGTGTTCTGGCACATGAGCCATAAAAGCTTACTAAGCTGGCGTGACAGGCAGGAAAACAGGGCTATTGCATTGCTCTTTTTGTAAGCCCACTGGCAGCCATGTTTCCTGCATTACAAATACCTTTCAAAAGTACTAACCCCTTCACAAAGCACTTTGGGATGGCATTACATTGTGTGAGGTGCTGCTTAAACGCAAATCTTTCGTTCACATCATTGCATGCACATAACTCCAAGTTTCTCTCAAACTAAGGAAGGTCCATAGAGCCCTGTCCATCTCTTGATGGACTGCAACCACAAAACCATTTTAGCTCCGAGGATGGTGGCTCAAAAAAAAACGTGCTGGACTTTTTGCCTAATTTCATTATAAGTTCTCACTGTCGCCGAGGTCACAGTAAGGGTAACCATAAGCATTAAAAAATCCTGGTGAGATGTCTCAGCTGGATCTCAAGCACATTCTTGAAAATACTTTTTTGAAGCTTCAGAAATGTTGGCAGTGACTACTGTTTTGCTTTTCACTCCCCATCCACCATTGCAACCCCCAAAGGAATGGTGCTTCAATACTGGCTTGTGGTGGATTTAGACAGCCTTCAACTTTTGAGGTCCATTTAATTTGCATGTTGCATTTGCTCAACTAAAAGCAAGAAAGAACCCAGAACTTGCAGGACTGAAACAATGATCCAGTTTTCTCCAGTGTTGTTTTGTGGGAGTTTGTTGTACACAATTCAGCTGTCGTGCTTCTCTACATTATAATCGTGACTTTTATTATAATATAAATACTTTAGGAGTGCCAGTTCAACTGAAAACTCAGACCTGAGAGAGTTAACTCTGTTTCTCCCTCTCCCCAGGTGCTGTATGACCTGTTGAGTATTTCCCAGTCTTGAGGTTGTGGTAGGCACCATGAAAATGCAGGTTCTTTCAATACGTGCTTGACACAGCATTGCAGTTAATCTGTAGGTATACGTGCTTTGAGAGGGTTTGGTCTCAAAAATTGGGTTAAAATCAGTTATTCAACAAAAAAGTCTATATTTGTCTCTTCACACAGTCTAGTCAACTGCGTTCACTGCTCTCAATGTGGTCTCCTCTACATTGGGGAAACGAAGCGTAGACTGGGTGACCACTTTACAGAATATCTACATCCTGCCCACAGAAAAGACAGAGTTTACAGTTGAAAACAAATGTTGGGGATCACAGTGGCTCAGACAGCATCCATTGAGAGAGCAAGCTAACGTTTCAAATCTAGATGACACTTCATCAGAGCTAATGTTGCCTGACACTTTAACACACCATACCTGTTCCCTCGCCAACATCTCTGTCTCGGGCTTGCTGCAGTGTTCCAGTGAAGCTCAGTGCAAGCTGGAAGAACCACACCCCCTTTTCTGCTTGGGGACCCTGCAGCCCTCCAGACTCAACATCGAGTTCAATAATTTTAGGGCCTGAAGTCTCCATGTCCTAGCTCCCTATCTCGCACACCAGGCCTTGTTACCACATAGCCTGCCATTACACATCACCTAGTGTTAGTCACTAATAACTATTCACCCTCCTAGCCTGATCGTTACCAACTCCTTTGTCTGTCCAACTGCTCTTCTCTCACTTTGGGCTCTATCCCCACCTATCATTTACTTCTTAGCCCCTTTTCTGCATGTAAATCAACATTTTCCCAACTACCATCAGTTCTGAGGAAGGGTTACTGGACCTGAAATGTTAACTGATTTCTGTTTAGAGGATGCCAGACCTGAGCTTTTCCAGCAACTTGTGTTTTTTGCCATATTTGTCTCTCTCTCCTTTCCACGTGAGTTGATTGAATGACTTTACTGGGGTGGGGGGAGGGGGAGCTGTATAACTGAGCTTGGTGTCTCTCAGGAACAGGTTCGGAGAGTTTGTCTGGTCTGATCTGAACCCACCCAGCAAGTGTCTGACTCTTAGTGCTGTCAAAAGGAATTGTGTTAAATGGTCCTTCTCCCAATAACTGCAACTGTTCCTAATATTAAAGCCTTCACGCAGTACTGGCATGCCAAGTTCTGGCAGTCTCACTGCTTGCCTGATGGTCCCAAATGGGAAGAGTCTCCAGTTCTGCATTTTCGCGCACGGTGGATATTATCAAGTGTATTATCAAGCTCGGCTTGTGGATGCTGTGGCTGGTTGGCTCGCTAAGCTTAGTTCGTTAGTTCGCAGACATTTCGTTATCCTGCTGGGTAACAAACACAGAAAAAAACTGTTCTAATACGTGGACTCAACTACAACCACAGACGTTAACAGGACAGAGTTTCTAGCCACACTAGAAGCCAGACTGAAGACCAACGACTTCAGTGAGGAAACACAACAAGCCATAAGTCAGACAGTGGTGTCGACATTGATCAGAGGGAATCAACTTGACACTTTCAACACATCAGAAAGAAAGGCCCTAGAAGGTCTGAAAAAAGACAAAAACATCACAATCCTACCAGCGGACAGAGGGCGCATGACAGTAATAATAACCAAATGGGACTACCTCACTGAAGCACGTACACTACCAGCAGATGTGAACACATACCAGGAAGTGTAAATAGACCCGACACAGCAACTAGGTAATAAAATAGTCAGCACACTAAAGGGACTCAAACAGACCGGACAAATCAAGAAGCCGGCAACCAGAAGGGACAAACGCCCCGATTCTATGGCCTCCCAAAGGTACACAAACCGGAAGTACCCTCAGAGCCATAGTTTCCCTCTCAGGCACACCAACAGATAGGTTAGCCAAGGAGTTACAACGAAGGCTAAAGCCCCTCGTCAGCAAGTCACCCCACTCAATCCACTCAGCCCAGGAGTTCCTCTAATCCGTCAAGGACATAAAGAACAGACTATGGCGAGACCATGGTGTCATTTGAAGTTACCGCCCTAGTCACATCAATTGACGGACCACTGGCAAGAGAAACACTAGCAACACCGCTAAAAGAACAAGACCCAAGTGACACCATCTCCACAGACAACATGCTGAAACTACTGGACCTATATCTCATGACTGATTTTACCTTCAATGGCCAAATCTGCGAACAGATCAACAGGACACCCGTGGGGTCACCTATCTCTGGACTAATAGCTGAAGCGGTGATGCAGAGACTCAAAAGCATAGCCCTTCTGCTATTCCAACCCAAACTTTGGATCCAATATGTGGACGACACCTTAATTATTATTAAACGGATCAAACTAGAGGAGACACACCACTAACAAACAACACACTCCCTGGGATCAAATTCACTAGGGAAGAGGAAAAGAACAAACAACTCCCATTCCTAGACAACACTGCAGAACGCAGGACCAATGGGGAACTCATGACGACAGTTCACAGAAAAGCCCCACACACTGTCTAGGTACTGAACTTCAACAGCAACCACCCTAATACCCTAAAACAAAGTTGCATAAAAAATGCTATTTAAATGAGCAACAACACACTGCAGGAACCACGCAAAGAAGAGGAGTACCTCCTCCAAGTATTCAAGGACAAATGATATCCCAACAGCTGGATCAGACAATGTCTATTACACAAACAACAACAGGAAGGCACTGCACATCCTAACACACTCATCAGACTACCATATATCAAGAACATATGTGAACTGACCACAAGACTCCTACGACCACTGGGAATCAAAGCAGCACACATACCCAAATCAACCCTACGCCAGCTGCTAAGCTGAACCAAAGACCCGTTACCCACTAGAGACAGAACCGATGTCATATACAAGATTCCTTGCAGAGACTGTGACAAACATTACATTAGACAGACAGGAAGAAAATTAGCCACAAGAGTACATGAACACCAACTTGCAACAAAAAGACACGACCAATTCTCTCATCTCCAACTACACGGATAAGGAAAACCACCAGTTTGATTAGGACAACACCAGGATCCTGGGACAGACCAAGCAGAGACAAACACGGGAATTCCTAGAGGCCTGGTTATCCACTTAAAAAGGCCATCAACAAACACAGAACAAGACCCTATATATACACCCCACTGTAAAGGAAAACCAGAAGTGAGGTAATCAAATTCACGGATACCAGAGTTTTAAATACCAGGTGGGAAAACACAACAACGCTTCATCAGAGGCTGCCCTGATGATGTTACCCAGCAGGCTAATGAAACGTCTGCAAACTAACGAACCAGCTCGGCGAGTGAACCAACCACAGCAATGGATGATAGCTGAATCAGAATCTCTACAATGTGGAAGCAGGCCATTGAGTCCACACTGACCCTCTGAAGTACATCCCACCCAGACCCAACACCCTACCCCACCTCTCTGTAACCGTGCATTTCCACCGAGCCTGCACATTCCCTGGACACTATGGGCAATTTCCCATGGCCAATCCACCTAACCTGCACATCTTTGGACTGTGGGAGGAAACCAGAGGAAACCCACATTGACACGGGGAGAACGTGCAAACTCCGTACGTTCACCCGAGGATGGAATTGAACCCAGGTCCCTGGCGCTGTGAGGTGGTACTGCGAGCCACTGTGCCACTCTGTAAATATTGTAACTATCAGGCAAGGTCGGGGCTCTTTTCTAGAAAAAGAAAGAGGGCTAGAAGATGATGTGACAACAGTCTTGAAAATTGCAAAGCCGTTTCTTACAGAAGATATCGGGAAGACGTTTCCACTTGTGCATGTTTGTTTGTGTATGGGTAGAAGGATATAGATAAGCTCAGGCCAGTCTATGGGGAGTTCTGTCAAGAAATCTTTATCTACATGAGGATATGACCACAAGCCTTTGAAGCCTGGAGCTTCCCTACACACAGCCTTCCTACAGTGAGCTTAAATTCCAAGGGCATTCAAAGATATTTTTTGAACTAAATATTCAGAAATGTAATACATGCTTCAGCAGCAGCTGGGACTTAGTGTCCTTACCTTTGAGATGAACCATCACTGCACCACAAGACTTTATTGGTCAGTGCATTGAGTATAGGATTTAGGAGGTTATGTTGCAGCTGTACAGGATATTGGTTAGGCCACTTTTGGAATACCAGGTTCAATTCTGGTCTCCCTGCTATAGGAAAGATGTTGTGAAACTTGAAAGGGTGCAGGAAAGATTTACCAGGATGTTGCCAGGGTTGGAGGGTTTGAGCTATAGGGAGGGGCAGAATAGGCTGGGGCTATTTTCCCTGGAGGCTGAGGGGTGACCTTATAGCGGTTTGCAAAATCATGAGGGGCATTGGTAGGATGAATAGCCAAGGTCTTTTCCCCAGGGTAGGGAAGTCCAAAACTAGAGGGCATAGGTTTAAGGTGAGAGGGGAAAGATTTAAAAGGGACCTAAGGGGCAACTTTTTCATGCAGATGGTCATGCGTGTATGGAATGAGCTGCCAGAGGAAGTGGTGGAGGCTGGTACAGTTACAACATTTAAAAGGCATCTGGATGGGTATATGAATAGGAAGGGTTTAGAGGGATACGGGCCAAATGCTGGCAAAATGGGACTAGATTAATTTAGGATATATGGTCAGCATGGATGAGTTGGACTGAAGGGTCTGTTTCCATGTTGTACAACTCTGACTATGACTCTATGACCGTCTATAGGCATTCACTTATTTTTTCCACAAGAGGGCCTTATGGGTCTACTTTTTTAAAATTTATTTTTAATTTAACCTATTTTTCTAATCAATCTGTTCAGAGGTGTTATTATGCACTGCTGCAGCAGCTAGGACTTGGACCCAGGCCTCCTGGTCCAGGAGTATGGACACTGCCACAAGCCCTCCCGTAGGCCTTCAATGTTATGAAATCTCTGGAGTAGGTGGGTCCTGAACCCAGGACTCCGGGATCAGAGGTAGGGACACTGTTACCATGCCACCAGGAGTACCCCCCCCCATAGGCATTCAACCTATTTTATTTTTCTAATCAACCTGTTCAGAGATGTTATTGCACAGCTCTGGAGTAGGTGGGATTTAGAACCCTGGAATCCCAGGTCAGGGGTTGGGGCGTTATCTCTGCACCACAACAGTGCCCACCACAGGCATGCAAATGAATTCCCATTTAATGCCCATCTACATACAATTAAACTGTAATCATTATAGAAATGACAGAGGAGCCTCTTGTGCCACGGTGAGAATGGACATGGGAAGCCCCGGTTCAAGTCCCACCTGCTCCAGCAGTGTGTAATAACATTACCAAATGGATTGATTCAGAAAATAGGTTAAATAATACAACAGAAGTGACAGGGCTTTCTCACGGCACAGCAGTTGTGTCCCCACGCCTGGACTGTGAGGCCCTGGCTCATGTCCCACCTGCTCCAGAAGTGTGTTATATGAGCAGGTTGATTAGGAAAATAGGAATCACTTCTCTCTTTACAACCTCAGACTCATTGGGCAGAATGTAATGAAGTCCCCAAGGCAGCAGAGAGCATTCAGTTTTGCGACAGTGTGATAGGTAGGGATCCCATTCGCTTTCCTGTATATGCCTCAGGTAAGTCTGCTGTTGGGGAGCCTTGTCAATGGCACTCCTGGATCCATCACCAATTGAGACCTTTAAGTAAATAGGTAGTGATACTTAAGGGCCTTATCCAGCCACTGCTTAAAGCAAGTTGGGAAGGCTGTTGTGGTGCAGTGGTAGTGTCCTTACCTCTGAGCTAGGAGGCATCAGTTCAAACCCTACCTGCTTCAGAGGTGTGTTGTAACATCAGTGATCAGGCCAACTACACAGCATGTAAAGTGGGGAGCTGTGGAAAATCTGTCTTCTCAGGTGGGGTCTTGAGCTACTGGTGAGGGTCCACTCTAAGTGAGGATCGCTGTCAAACCAGGCCACTTCTGGGCAGTCGACGGGCTGAATAAACTAGAGTGGCCACTCAAACACCCCAGTCCCAGGCACCACCACCTCCACAATCAAGCAACTTTGAAATTTATTTTCAAACTTTTAAGAAGACAGAACAGAGCTAATTTTCATCACAGCTTTTTGTGCTGTTGAGGACAATTTGTCTCATTTAGCAGTTGAGCCTGACTGAATGAACAGTTCAGCTCTGACCTGTTTGGGCATGAGGCTGACTTTGATCTCGCTGCTTTATAAAGGGGAGGTGACATTCTGCAAAGCGACTCAGAAACAGCGGCTGAAAGATGGTGTGACTAGTCACGTTCGGGAATGTTTACCAGACCAAACTTTTTCGATTCAACGAGAGGGTTGGTGTCACCCTCAGCCCTCCTTACATTCTCCAAGCTGTCTGTCCATTGAGATACCAGGCCATGGCTGTATCTGTCTCTCTGATGGACGTTGCAGGTCCAAAAGAACTATTTTCAAGGGTCTTTCTGGTGTTCTGGAGCCGAAATAATCCCTCAACTCACATCACTAAAGAAATTTAGCTATTTGTTATTGCATTGCTATTTGTGGGGGTCTTACTGTGCAGACCTTGCTGTGTTACGACAGTGCCTGTCCTTCAAAAGTACCTCATAGGCTGTAAAGCATCTGGGGACCATCCAGAGGCCACAAAAATTTAATTAGCTTGCTCTTTCTCAATGGATGCTGTCTGACCCGCTGTGATCCCCAGCATTTGTTGTTTTCTCTACATAAGTGCAAGTCTTTTCCTTGCTTTCTTTGAAACCAATCAATCTCCAACTTCCATGCCCACCTTAACAAGGGAAAATGATCATCATTTTAAATGTATTCATGATCATAACGTTCCTTAATTCCCCCAGTTGCCTCATGGGAAAGCTTACACTCTGCAGCAGCCCAGAGCCAGAGAGAGGACAAGGTCATAATTCTGATGAGTAGCTTGCATTCACCAAAGACAGGAATAATGTGATCATTTATCTAGTTTTGTATCAGACGGTTGGGTTTTCAATGGACTGGTCACCAGATGGGCCTAAGTCCAGTATTTTGTGCCTTAATCCAATTACCTCAGTGAAACAGCAGCGAAGGTTTTATTCCCTTGTTTCTTCTTGTTTTTTTGCCCTGGGTGCACTGCCTGAATGAGATGGACACGTAGGAAACCAGGTAGGGTTTTGCTACTTTTTTTTTCCCATTGCCACCCTCCCTGTGCCATGCCACCTCTCACTTACCTGCATTTAGGACTGTTCCTATCTCAAACCACAATGGATCTCTGTTTGCAACAGCTTTGTCTCTGTCTTAAATAAGATGGCACCCCTCCTCTCTCTCTCTTTCCCTGCTTCCCCCCCCCACCACCAGGGAAAACAGCATTGTCCTAGTGCATGATGGTATCACCCCACTTCTGTGATGACATCAACCCCCACACATGGCACTAGTGCCTGATATTACTGAGTTCAGATCACGGTCACCCATAGGCGGGAGACGGCAATACTAAAATTGTCCTCAGTACCTTGATCCAAGGAAGGCAATAGATCTTCCATGCTCGATCCTGATTTTTGCAACGTGACATTGCTCCCTGTTTCCTCATCCCACCCAATTCCAGAAAATTCCATTGTATGAAATCTGAATTGTACTGGTCTCAAGTTCTTTAGCCCACTGAGCATTGTTACTTGAGTGAGTTATTGTTTGGGACATAGCAATTAGGTAATTGCTTAAGTCATAGTCAGAGAGCCGTACAGCACGGAAACAGACCCTTCGGTCCAACTTGTCCATGTCAACCAGATATCCTAGATAAATCTAGTCCCATTTGCCAGCAACTGGCCCATATCCCTCTAAACCCTTCCTGTTCATACATTTTGTTATTGTCCTAGGGAATGTGAGCATTGCTGTCTGGGCTAGCATCTGCTGCCCATTGCGAATTGCCCTGTAGAAGACAGTAGTGAAGCTGCCGCCTTAAACCACTGCTGTCCATTTCTTGTAACCAGATCCATGAGTTTTTGGTACAATGCTGTGAGGGAGGGAGTTCCAGGATTTTGACTCAGCGACACTGAAGGATCGACAATATATTCAATATATTTCCAAGTCAGGATAACGTACCATGCAGAGGGGAACTTGCAGGTGGTGGTGTTCCTGTGCATCTGCTGCCAGTGTCCTCTTAGTTAGTAGAGATTGTGGGTTGGAAGGTGCTGTCAAAGGAACTTTGGAGAATTTCTGTGGTGCACCTTGCAGATGGTACACATTGCTGCTGCTGCTGTGCGTCTGCGTTTTGGAAGGAATGAGTCTTGAAGATGCTGGAGGGTTACCAATCAAGTGGGCTGCCTTGTCCTGGATGGTGTTGAATGTAACTTGCCATTTATAAGCCCAAGTCTAGACTTTGTCTAGGTCTTGTTGTATTTGGGCTTGGACTCTTTCAATATCTGAGGAGTCTTGAATGGTGCTGAACATTGTATAGTCATCCGCAAACATCCCTGTTCTGTTGACCTTATGTTGAAGAGAAGGTCATTGATGAAGGAGCTGAAGATGGTTGGACTGAGGACATTACCCTGAGAAACACCTGCAGTGGGGCCAAAATGATTGACCCGAGCAACCACAATCGCTGAGCTTTGTGCGAGGAATGGCTCCAGTGTGGAGGTAAATGCAGGAATTAGCAAACAGAACTCTGTCGTCGAGATGAAATAGGAAAAGACAAACTTGTGTTTCAATAGGATCTATCACAAGCCTAGGCAGACTATTACAGCCCAGGGAGTATCTTTGATGTGTAGTTATTGTTGTACTTGGGGGATACCTGTTATGCACAGTAAGCTCCCAGCAACAGCAAAGTGATAATGGCCAGACAATCTGTTTGTGATGTTGGTGGAGTGTTAAACATTAGAGAACACACTGGCAGCAATGCTCTTGAACAGTTCAGTCAATGGGTTGAGGAGTGGCAGATAGAGTTTAATTTGGATAAATGCGAGATATTGCATTTTGCTAAAACAAACAAGGGAAGGACTCATACAACTAAAAGTAGGGCCTTGCATAGTGCTGGAAAACAAAGAGACCGAGGGGGTTCTGGTACATAATGCTTTGAGGTTTGCATCATATGTAGACAGGATGGTTAAGAAGATATTTAGCATGCTTGCCTTCATTGTTCAGTCCTTTGTGTATAGCAGTTGGTACATGTTGAGGTTGCACAGGACATTGGTGAGGCCTCTTCTGGAGTACTGTGTGCAGTTATGGTCGCCCTGTCATAGGATGGATATTATTAAACTGGAGAGTGCTCGGAAGAGATTTACCAAGATGTTGCCACGAATAATGGCTTTAAGTTATAAGGAGAGGCTGGATAGGCTGGGACGTTTTTCACTGGTGTAGGAGGCTAAGGGATGACCTTTTATAGAGGCTTTTGAAATCATGAGGTGTATGGATAAGGTGAATGGCAGGTGTCTTTTCCCTAGCGTGGGAGATTTCAAAACTAGGGGGTGTACTTTTAAAGGTGAGAGGAGAAAGATTTAAAAAGGACATGAGGGGCAACTTTTTTTACACAGTGGTTCCTGTGTAGAATGAACTTCCAGAGGGAGTGGACGATGCAGGTACAGTTGCACCATTTAAAAGTCATTTGGGTCGGTAAATGAAGAAGAAAAGTTTGGAGTGATATGGGCCAAGCACAGGCAGTGGGCCTAGTTTAGTTGGGGATTACGGTCAGGATGGACTGGTTGGGCCGAAGGGTCTGTTTCTGTGCTGTATGCCTCTATGACTGGAGGAAAACAAAGTAGAAAAGCTTAGTCTCTTGTCCAAAAGGCAGTGTCTCTGTCAGTGCAGTGCTCCCGCAGTGCAATACTGCATTGTGATGCCAGCCTGTTTAAACCCTAAACAGCTGATTGGCTTATATTCACGTATTGTTGAATATTTATCTCTGAAACAAGTGGCAACTATTTACTCTTCCTGTTAGTCTGTGTTTTAATTGCTTGCCATTGAGAGCACAGTCCAAGTAGGCAGCTCTGACCTGTGTGTATCAATTTCCTCATGGTCACATTTCCAGTGTGAGGCCTGAGAGTGAGCATTTAATGGACAGGCAGTGAGGGTCATCACAGAGGAGCCCTGACCCTGCCTTCGCCTGAGATCACACTACCTCCTCCGCCGTCATGGTAGACCTGGATTTCTCAGTAGTCCATTCTCAGGATGTGAGCCAACCTTTATTGCCCAATCCCTTGGAAGCCTCCATCCTGAACCCCTGTGCGTTGCAAGCGCTGGTCAGTGGGGAGTTCCAGGATTTAGGCTCAGCGACGCTGAAGGAATGGGAACGGAGTCAGAATAGTGCGCGGCTCAGATAAGAATGTGTGGGCGATGGTACCTGAGTGTGCTTGCTGGCCTTTTAGGTGGGAGAGGTGACATGGTTGGGTGATGCAATGTTAGAACATGATGTGGGTTCTTTATGCTCACCCTGCAGACAACTTATCTGTGCAGGGAACCCTTGTCAATCTGCACCAGGAGGAGCAAATGGGTTCATCAACCCATTCTACTTACTGACCATTTCCTAACTGCTCTGTCTCAGTCAGCTGACTGCAGTCGCTATTTCTAGTCACGAATGCTTGAAGAAAGATTGGTGGCTGTTTACAGACCTAGCCAACCCATAAAGTAAATCCATTCACATCAAACCGCGGAAACAGAAAGCACTTGTACCAATGGCCATTTCGACTAAATTTCAGAGACTCTAAGCTGCAACTGGCGGACGAAGTATGGGAAAGAATGATTTTTGTCTTCTCATAGTGATGCACTATATTTACACAAGTCTTGGGAAGCTGATGTTATTAATCTGGTAAAAATGTAGCAAAATATGTAGAAACTAAACAAGGTCCAGCAAAAACGCAAACTGCAGGATAACAAAAATCTGTTTTCTTTCCCTGTCTGGCTGTTCCAGGCAAGTCTGCAGACTAAAATAGATGAGGCAACGAGAGCAAGTTAAACTCCCTAACTCCCCCTGGTCTGTGGCAACAAAGTAGGAAAGCCATTTCTGCTCGTTCAATGTCATTCAGTGACAGCAGAGCAAAATGTTTTCCTTCACAGAAAGAGAGGAATGTTTTGGATAGTTGTCTGAAAGAGCGTCTTCAGGCAAGAAGCGACCCACATTTAGAAAGGTCATCATAACCCACATGTAGCTTTTAAAACCCTGTGACATCGCTGCGATCTTCCAATGCTGGCCTCTTGACATGCCCCGAAGTTTCATCACTCCACCAACAGTCAGTCCAACCAAGAATGGGCTTGGCACCACTTGCGTCGACAACTCGACCGGGTCTGATTGCCAGTAGAAACACTTAAGATCTTGTGTTTTGGGCATCCTAGTTAACAGTCGGAAAGTTCAGAAGACCGTGGTTATCAAGACTTGACACGGCGATGACATGATGACGACAACGCCTTTGGCTCGCAAAGCTGAGTTCTGCAGCTCTATTGTTAATCCTCTCCAACAAATTGCCAGAGTGGCACAGGGTAGCACAGTGGCTCAGTGGTTAGCGCTGCTGCCTCACGGTGCCAGGGACCCGGTTCAATTCCACCCTCGGGCGACTGTCTGTGTGGAGTTTGCATGTTAGAACGTAGTACGTAGAACAGTACAGGCCCTTCGGCCCATGCTGTTGTGCTGAACTTTTACCTTAAACCTAAGGTTGATCTAACCTCCACCCTTACCTTTATACTATCATCCATATGCCTATCTAATAGCTGCTTAAATGCCCCCAATGAGACCGACTCCACTACCCTCTCTGGCAATGCTTTTCACACCCCTACCACTCTGAGTAAAGAACCTACCTCTGACGTCTCCCCTATATCTATCTCCACTCACTTTAAAACTATGCCCCCTCCTTATAGCTACCTCTACCCTAGGAAAAAGTCTCTGGTTGTCCACTCTATTTATACCTCTGATTATTTTGTACACCTCTATCAAGTCACCTCTCATCCTTCGTCATTCTGAAGAGAAAAGCCCTAGCTCTCTCAACCTTTCCTCATAAGACCTTCCCTCCATTCCAGGCAACATCCTGGTAAATCTCCTCTGTACCTTTTCTAACGCTTCCACATCTTTCCTGTAATGAGGTGACCAGAACTGGACACAATACTCCAGATGTGGCCGAACCAGGCTTTTGTATAGCTGGAGCATAACTTCACGGCTCTTGAACTCAGTCCCTCTATTAATGAAAGCTAACGCACCATACGCCTTCTTAACAACCTGGGTGGCAGCTTTCAGGGAACTGGACATGAACCCCAAGACCCCTCTGCTCCTCCACACTGCTGAGAATCTTTCTGTTAACCCTATATTCTGTTTTCAAGTTCGTCCTTCCAAAGTGAATCACCTCACACTTTTCAGGGTTAAACTCCATCTGCCACTTCTCAGCCCAGCTCTACATCCTATCAATGTCCCTTTGAAACCTAGAACAGCCCTCCATACTTTCCACAACTCGACCCACCTTCGTATTGTCTGCGAACTTACTAATCCACCCTTCCACTCCTTCATCCAAATCATTTGCAAAAATTGCAAATAGAAGAGGACCCAGAACTGATCCTTGTGGTACACCACTAGTAACTGAGCACCATGTTGAATATTTTTCCATCCACATTTTCCCCGTGTCTGCATGGGTTTCCTCTGGGTGCACCAGCTTCCTCCCACAGTCCAAAGATGTGCAGGCTAGGTATATTGGCCATGCTAAATTTCCCATAGTGTTCATGGATGTGTAGCTTAGGTGGGTTATAGGGGGATGGGTCTGGGTGGGAAGCTCCAAGGGTTGGTATGGACGTGTTAGGTTGAAGGGCCTGTTTCCACACTGTATGGATTCTACTTTCTATGAAACTCAACAGGTCTGGCAGCATCTGCGGATGGAGAAGCAGTGTTAACATTTCCAGTCCGCAACACAGTCCAGTCCTGGAGAAGAGTTACATCGAGCTCAACTCTATTTCTCACTCCCCACAGATGCTGCCAGACACGCTGAGCTTCTCCAGCATTTTCTTACATTTGTTTCAGATTTCCAGCATCCACAGTATTTCAGTTTCACTTAAATCATTTTAGTTTCACTTAAATCCTCTCTACCTCTGTCTTTCTGCTCCTTTCGGACGACTGTTAAAACCTGCCTCTTTCACTGAGTATTCTATCACCGTCTCTAACATTTCATTCTTTCGCTCAGCATCGATTTGTTTTTCCTGGTCATATTTCTGTTAGGCACCTTGGATGCTGCCCCTGTTATTTTCTGAGTAGTTACTCGATAGTTTGTCACATGCATCTCGGAGGTGGATTTCTCCACTCGATTTCTGTGAATGAATGGGATGTATCAGAGTGTTGCCTGTTGACATTGAGACCTGCTTGGAGCCTGTATCATTCTTCAGATTCTCCCTCCAACCCACCGTGGTATACAGTGTAAATGGTTAATAATGATGGGACATGAGGACAGACTCGCCTCTCTCTAAATGCTCCGTCTGATCTACATGTGGGTTTCTCTGGGCACGATGCATGAGTCTCCAACTCTGTTTGATGCTTACCCATTTCGGACAGTATTGCAGTTAAGTCTAATTGTCCTGGGTGCATTATCCACAGACAGAACCAGAAGGAACCACTAATAATCTCGTCTCTCTCCCCTCTCACCCCAGGGACGGAACCTTAATTTTCCACAAGAAAGTGCTCCCAATATTTCCTGACGACTACTCCCGGTGGATCAAATTCAGGAGGTTCCAGGGCCCTGCACTCGCTGCAGTTGTGGCTGGACTCTAGCACGTTGTTATCACTCATGGCTTCCTGCGTGAGGTGCTCTCAATTAATAGCCCAGCATTTGTCAGCCCCCCCGCCTCTGTTTTAATTCAATCATAAAGCCAAAGGGTTTCAGCATGTTGCCTTGATATCCACACGCTGGTGGGGAGACAGAGAAAGGAGTCCATATGATCAAGGCCCTACATTTGCTCACACATTTGCTCGCTGTCGCTGATCAGGTCAAAGTATGCTCTGTGGAGAACCACCTTTGCAAAAATCAGCCATCATTGACAACAAATCCCATTTGTTAGCAGAGTGGGACTTTTCAGAAGGAAACACTAGTAAAACTGGCAAATCAGGCACATTGGTCCAGCTTGTCTAGTGGACTTCGGAATGAAGATTCACTATGACCAGTATGTTCTTTTCCAAATCTTATGCTCGTATTTGTTTTTAAACTCGTTTTACACTCTGGGTTAGTTATTGTCCAAAATTTCAGCAGTGACAAAGCTTCAGAAGTATTTAATTGGCTGTAAAGGTTGTGTCCTATAAGCTTTTCTTTCTTGTGACAGCTGTTGAGTTTGGAGCTGGTGTGTATATCTACATAGAGGGAAATTACCTAAAACTCAAAGAAAAAGATCTTTTGAAAGGCAGGGGCATAGGGTCTTGCCGGTTCAATGATGGAGCTGCCAGCTCAGCTAGTCCACTAGGTGGCATGCTAAACTGCCAGGTGCTGAGCTTCCATTCTGTTCGTTTGCTTCTCTTGGAAGTTGATCAAACCTCAAAATTCCCAAAGTTTCTCCAGGATTCCCATGGTTTTTCTCCCATGGTTTTTCTCCCATGCATGGAACACTCCAAATCACAGATTGGTCCCAGTTGTCTCATGCCTGCGCTGTTTCCTGTTTTCATGGTTAAAAGATGGAATGCTGCGCATTCCTTACAGGAGGAGTGAAGTCCAAAATGGACACTCCCTGTGATCCAGAGACTCCTGCTCTGCTGAGTGGCCAGCTTGCCAAGTGGAGCACGCCAACGGCCAGGAGATATCTGGACTGTTCCCCATTTCATCAATGGTGCTAGCCATTGGACTTTCTCATAACACTATCTTGGGGAGCAAAGAAAATGTTATTATCTGTTGAATAGTCATGCCCTACCACCACCACAAAGTCCAGGCAATGGGCAGTGTTTTCATAGCCATGACCACTTGTGACCTGGACATGAGTTGGGTAGATCACTGGACAAACACTGGATAATGATAGCAGAAGAGGAACAGCAGCCCATCCCGTTCAAGTGTCTCACTGTTCCTTGACTTATTCCAATGAAGCTTATGCCTCCACTACCCACATATGCCACACTAGACAGAATTACAGCTAGTGTACAACACAGGAGGTCCTTCAGTCCATCTGATCCATGTTAAAGTCTATGCTCCACACCAGCCTCTCCTTGCCCAACTTCTTCAAACCTTGTCAGCATTTCCCCCTTCTATAACTTCCTCACCTACTTTACTGAACTTCTCATTAAATGCAACAATTACTTTGTGTTAAAATGCTTGCAATTTGAAATATATTCCTCATGGAGTTTAAGTCTGTGCCCTCTTGCCTTACGATTGTGTTTAGTTAGCAGCAACCTTACCTTTTCATAGAATCACTACAGTGTGGCAGCAGGCCATTCGGCCTATTGAGTCTGCACTGACCCTCCAAGGGGCATCCCACCCAGACCCACACTCTACCCCTGTAACCCTGCATATCCATGGCAATGCACCTAACCTGCACATCCTTGGACATTATGGGGGCAATTTAGCGTGGCCAATCCACCCTACCCTGCACATCTTTGGACTGTGGGAAGAAACCAGGGTACCTAAAGGAAACCCACACAGACACAGGGAGGATGTGCAAACTCCACACAGTCACCTGAGGGTGGAATCGAACTTGGGCACATGACACTGTGAGGCAGCAGTGCTAACCACTGAGCCACCGTGCCCACTTGGCCCACTTGGGACAATGTCAAGAAGGAACACCTCTGAATTGGTTCCAATTAAAGACAAACAAAGAACTCTTTTCAACTCAGACCTCAGTAGGCAATCTTACTGTCCTGGATTGAAGGTTTCAATCTTTGCCATTTTTTTACTTGCCACATGTAATGTCCAACAAACCAAATGGATGATGGTAGCACTGCTGTCAATTACGGTAGTCGTACTTTGAAAACTTAGACTGATTAAGATGGTGTACTGCAGGGAATGCTACGCTTTCGAATGAGGTATTAATCAAACCCCTATACATCTTTGCTATTCACCTCAAATACTCTGTTTGGTATTGAGTTCCACATTCTCACTACTCTCTGGGCAAAGAATTTTCTTCTGAATCCCCCAGCGGATTTAGCCTTCTTGAGTTCTCTGCCTGAGGCAAGTGCTCTGTGATATCCATTGAACCAGAGCAAAAATGTGTTGTGTTTTTTTCTATATAGCAAAGAGGCCGGTATCTAGTTTAGCACAACCAGAATGGGGATCAAGCCCTGTGCTGCTGCCTTTAATCTGATATACACACTAGCCTTCTTGGCAAACCTAGCCAAACCCCCTAGAGAGCTCCTTCATATCAATGTCTCCTCTGTTTGGTCTGTTTCACCAGTAGAAACATCTCCATGTCTACCTATCGAGCCCCTTCATAACTTTGAAAGCCTCAGCAGGACACCTGTCAGCCTGCTTTTCTTAAGAAAAATGCCCCAACATGTTCCTGCATGTTCAGTGTCATCTCTCAGTCACCATCATTGCAAATCCTGTTCTGTACAAAGATGTTCTTTTAACAATCCAAGTTGGAGTTCATTAGGGTTGCTGTTCTGTTAGCGTTGTCGTATCATTTTTTGGGTATTATTGTTATCTCCTATTCCAAGAAAACATTGCAGCGTTTGCAAACAAAAGTTGTATTTATTGCCTCTGTATCTCAAGGCCACATGACAGGGCTCCCCTAACATCTGTTCCCAGTGCAATGTTTTAGTACAGAATTAGTTCAATTTAACTTTTAGTTTTGCCTCTGAAAGTTTACTCTCATTTAAGTTTAGACCACAACAAATTCTTTTCTAATCTTAGTTTACTAATTGAAAATCAAACAAATAAAACTCACTTGACAACAACATGAGTCCAGGAACAATGCAGCAATGTTTCCTGTGCAAGGCCTTGATGCTGGAAGCTAAAGAATACACCACGCTCTTGCCCGCACACAGACAGAAGGAAAGACTTGCATTTATGTAGAACCTTTCATGACCTTGGGACTTAGCAGAAAGTGCTTTACAGCTGAGAGAGTTCTTTTGAAGTTTACACTGTGTTGTCATGTAGAAAATTTAGCACAGCAAGCTCCCACAATCATGTTGCTTGAAAAGTAAGTATTGCCCAGGACACCAGACAGCATTGGTCCACCACTGCTTGAAATAAGAACAAAGGAACGGGAGGAGGTCATTCAGCCCTGTGATTATGTTCTGTTATTCTGGCTGGTCAGTGACCTAACTCCAGATACCGCCCTATATCCCTTAATACCTCCCTTAGCAGAAATCTATGCGCAGATTATCACTAATAATTATTAATTAATTAAGAATCATAGACTGCCACTTACGCAGGAAAGTTCCAAATGAAAATGCTGGTGCTTTTTACTGATACTGAAGCCTTCAAAATGTATGCAGGACTAGACATTTTCAGGACAATTTTGTGGTTTAGTTTTCTCATTTATGTTTCGTTGCTGGGCCTCTCAGGAATAATAACACCTTGCAATGGTATATCACCTTTAACTGGGGCAAAACGTCCGAAGAGGGTTCTCAAACACGATTTGACCTCTGTGAGGAGATGTTAGGGCAGACAGCACAAAGGTTTGGTCAAAGATCCAGGTTCTAAGGGGCGTCTTAGAGAAAGAGGGGGACGGCAGAGAGGCTTGGGAAAGGAATTCCAGAACTTAGCGTCCAGGCAGACAAAGGCACCACTGCGAATTGTGGGTTGCATGGCTATCGAGGCTGTGAGCCTTAGACAGTGAACATGGGGGATGGAGCTGGTGAGCAGAGAATGGAGTTTGTCTTGGTGGGGACTGAAGTCAGTCAGACAGCAGCAAGTGTAATATTTGCCCAAAGTAAAGAAATACATATGGACAAAGCATACAGAGGACTGGCAGGCGATGAAAAATGTAGCTCAATAAAGCAGCGCTCAAGGCTGATTAATGCTGATGATCATGCCGAGCTCCCTGTAGTGGACTGGATGTGTAGCGTCTTGTGGGCTGCTGATTGATGGTTAAAAGTGGTGGTCTAACCCCTCCCCCACAGGCTGTGAGGTCTCACATTGTTCAAATATTTGCATTGAACTCACAAACCAGCTGAAAGTGCATTTGCACACACTGTGGGTCAGGGAGTTGACAGGGCCTGTGATCATTTTCTTCTCTGGTGCTGATTTTTTTTCCCTCTCTCCTGTGTCTGGCATTGATGGTGTTGACTAGTTACTGTGGGCACTCGTGTCTTTCCCAGGTGAGGTCTAAGCTTTTACAATGTCAGACAGCATGACCAAGCCCAATTCCACTCACACATGCAAATGCGTACACAGACACGAATACAGGCTCTCTCAAAAACATGCACAAACACAAAAAAAGGCACACATACACACACAAATGCAGACACACACACAATTACATAAACATACACACACACACACACACAAAAGTGCATACACATATGCACAGACATGTACAGTTACAAACACACACATGGGCATACAGCCAGACACACCAGATAATTACAGAAACATAATTGTACAGAGAAATACGAGTATGCACACAGAGCCACAAAAATGTATACAGACAAAGCACAGTCACACAGAGTCAATCATACACACACACGCAGACACACACAGTACACATGGACGATAACAGACAAACACAGATGTGTATATAAATTAACATGTGCACGCATGCCTGGGCGAACCAACTCGGACCCCACAATATGGTGAGCAGAAGTGTTAGCTTATTTCTTGATAGCTAATGATCTTGGTGGTAGCAGTTGTCCAGTGGGTAGCCCTTTTGATTCACAATGTCAGATCCCATTTCATTAAGCCCTGGAACCCACAGTCCAGGCTGTCACTGAACAAGTGCTCAGTCTATCCTTTGGCTGGGATGGCCCTGTCTGCTATCCCAACAGGACTTAATGAATCTCCCAGCAATGTTGCAAAGATAACAGGGGAAATTTCCTCAATGTCCTGGGTCAATATTCATCACTCAACCCCAACTCCACTGGGTTACTTAGGGACATGTTGTTTGCGTCAGCTCGCCATGCACAAGTAATTTCTACATTTTCTAATTTCTACAAGTAATTTCGCTGTAATTTCTACATTACAGCAGTGGCTACCCGACAAACCCTGGACGCTGCAGGACGTCCTGAGCTTGTGAACGGTGCTATCGAAATGCAAATCGCTCTTCACCTTTCGCGGACACCGAGCCAGGCAAAGAGTGACCGTCAGCAGAAGTTTTCAAAGGAAGTATGTCCGTGTTCGACTGATACCCCCTGCACATCTGCCTCGCCCTTGCGAGTTCACCTTGCCACACAGGCTCCCTGTGAAAGTGCGATCAAAGCTGAATGGTAAGGAGGCGGACAAACAATAGCTCTTAGTAACAGACCGGTTCTGAGCAGCTTTTAACAGTGGCGGTGATCTAGTTCAACAGTTTGAGAGCAGCCAGGCTGAAAAGGTCAGGGCATTGGAAAACACTGGAAGCTGTTAGTCATTAACATGCAGGAGTGCCAACTGAGGGACCTAAAAGAAGCCTAAAACCCCAGGAACAATCCATCCTGCAACACCAAGCCCCACCCCCACCCCCAGCAACCTCCAAACTAACCCCAGAAAAGCACCCACATTCCGAGACTGCTGATCTGTGGCATTTCAGTCCAGACGCCCCCTCAGATACCAGTGATCAATTAGTGAATGGCACAAGTCCTGCCTCCGGACGCAGTCTCTCGGCTCGGGGGGCTTTGTGAAGTTTTTATTCCAAAAACTGAGCCTCCCACACAAAGGACTTTCAAATACAGTGGCAAGAACTGTGTCCAGCAGAATATCTGGGCCGTCTAAAAAAAAAAGTCCACCTTACCTCAAATACATGCAGCTGAGAGGCGTGTTTTTAGCTTTTATAATGAAGCGCCGCTGTTGTAATGGAGGAAATTCAGCGCTCGATTAGTGCACAGCAAGCTCCCACAAAACGCAATGTGGTGACAACTCGACTGTTGTCTGAGTGATATTGGTTAAAGAATAAATATTGACAAGGGCCCTGGGGAGAATGACCAAACTCTAATTCAAGAAGCATCTTTAGGCCCAACTGAGCGAGCAGATGGGCTCTGAATTTACTATCCCTGCTTAAAAATGCCTTTCTCCACCCGCGTAGCAGCCCCTCGGGAATGGTTGGCACAATTTCAGCCTGAGGCTCGTCTCAGGTCTCTGCAACCGGACAACTTTCTGACCAATTTCTTTCCCAACAGGGTGTGGAGGATAATTGCTGTAAAGAGACAGGTAGCCAGAACTATGCATCTTGCACTCATCGGGACATTAAAATTGCCAACTTTTAAACAATCATGACAGTTTATATTAAAGGGGAAATGGATGATGACTAATTGGTAAGTTGACTGTTATTGGCTAAGGCATTGCCAGGAGGGCCACTGAGCTCAGGAGATGGAAAAAATTGCAAGGTGTGACTTGTCATTTTGTATGCTGAGCAGGGACCCCTGAGTTACAGAATTAGAATTAGCTTTGTTGCCACATGTACTCACGAGAGCAGGGAAAAGTTTACAAAGTTGCCACTTATGGCGCTGTCTTGGATACACCTGGGTCCAGGATCCGCGGAATGTGTGTCACTTTGAGCAGGAGGAAGTGAGTCATGTTCTCCACTCAACTGGTTAGCTTTAAACTGGTTGTCAGGCTGACTGTTAACACAGTTGGGACTGTTCAGACATTGCTGAAGCACATCTGATAGCATTTTGTTTGGGCTTAGTAAGTAAGCACAGCCTGGTTGAGTACAGAGATAGTAGGAACTGCAGATGCTGGAGAATCTGAGAGAACAAGGTGTAGAGCTGGATGAACACAGCAGGCCAAGGAGGAGCAGGAAAGCTGACGTTTCGGGCCTAGACCCTACTCAGAAAGGTCTTCAGATTTCTGAAGAAGGGTCTAGGCCCGAAACGTCAGCTTTCCTGCTCCTCTGATGCTGCTTGGCCTGCTCTGTTCATCCAGCTCTACACCTTGTTATCTTAGCTGAAGGAACGTGCTGTTTGCTCCGATCGGCTAATGGCTGAGCGGCTGGGCCCTACTTACCTGTGCCGTTAGAGTAGAACTGAAATCCGTGTATGATGCTGCTGAGTTGAGTGGCCGGCAGAATGTGGAGAGAGGGGTAAAAAGTGAAGAAACGGGGGTTTGAGGAGAGAGTGGTTTCAGAGGGGTGGTCCTGTTGCCCAAAACACCAACATGGACTCTTTTTTCATTCACAGGATGAGGGAGCCACTGGCTAGGCAGCATTTATTGCCCATCCCTAATTGCCCAGAGGGCATTTCAGAGTTAACCACATTGATGTGGGTCTGGAGTCACATGTAGGCCAGACCAGGCAAGGATGACAGTTTCCTTCCCTAAAGGGCATTAGTGAGCCAGATGGGTTTTTTCCAACAATCGACGATAGATTCATGGTCATCATTAGATTCTTAGTTCCAGATATTTTATTGAATTCAAATTCCACCATCTGCAGTGGCGGGATTCAAAACCGGATCCCCAGAATATTAGCTGAGTCTCTGGAGTAAGAGTCCAGTGATAATACCACTAGGCCGTTACCTCCCCTCAGCCCTGTGGTCAGACCTCAGGGAGTCCATTGGAGTTGGTATGCTATTTTCTGAGTGCCATATCCTCTTTCCAGATCCTAACACACACACTTCCTGGAGCATTTCTTTCCAATGTTTAAAAAAAATGTCTTTATCAATGTTTTTAAGGCAAAGAGAGATTTTTGAACAGTAAGGGAATTAAGGGTTACGGTGAGCGGGCGGGTGAGTGGAGCTGAGTCCATTAACCAATCAGCCATGATCTTATTGAATGGTGGAGCAGTCTCGAGGGGCCAGATAGCTTAGTCCTGCTCCTATGTTTCGATCACCCAATTTTAGGCCAAGAATTGCACTTTTGTTGTTTTAAAAGACAAATTCAATCTCAACATCCCTTGCAGAAGCAGGAAATGTGGTTACTGCTTTTTTCTTTTGGAGAAAAGAATGCCTTTGATGTTTGGCGCAAGTGAGTGCCAGCAAATGGACCTTAGGACATCAGCAACCCTGTTGGCGAGAGCACACGCCTTCAGTGGGAGTCAATCTCTCACACACGCGACTAGGCAGCTCACAAATGCTGCAGACGCTGGAAACAGAACATGCTGATGCATCCAGCAGGCCAGGCAGCACCTGCAATGGGAGAAGAAGGATTCAAGCTTCAGATCAACTGGGAGAAGTAGGGAATGGTTCGTAGCGTAACAGGTTTTAAGGCAAAGTAAGAGGGGGCCTCTGGTGGTGGCGGGGAGTGCGTTGCGCGGGTCTAGAGGGGACGTTGATGGAAATGAGGAGATGCATTCACCAATAGTTGCTGTCCGGAGAAAATGTTCCAGCAGAGTTTATGATTTGAAATGGATGAACTCAATGAGTACTCTGGAAGGTCTTAAGTACCTACTCAAAATGGGAGGTCCTATTCCTTAAGTTTCTAATGTGCTTCATTGGAGCAATGTAGAAAGTTGACGATACAATGCTTAGCAAGAGAATCATAGAATCCCTACAGTGTGGAAACAGACCATTCAGCCCAACAATTCCACATTGACCCTCCGAAGAGCATCCATTCCCCTGCAGTTCCTATGTCTAACCCACCCAACCTAAACGATCCCTGGACACTACGGGACATTTAGCATGGCCAATCCACCTACCCTGCACATCTTTGGACTGTGGGAGGAAACCAGAGCACCCAGAGGAAACCCATACAGACACAGGGAGAATGTGCAAACTCCACACAGACAGTCACCCGAGGGTGGAATCAAACCCAGGTCCCTGGTGCTGTGAGGCAGCAATGCTAACCACTGAGCTACTGTGCCACCCCAGGGGATGCTTGAGAATTAAACTCAAGTCTCGGGTCTTTTTTTCTGACTGGAAGCCTCAAAATCACTGCGTCATTCTGCCCGGTATTGGTTTGTGGGGTGGGCAGGGAATGGGGTGGTCTGCATCCTAAGCGTGAATACAAGAATGACCCTGGGGTTGTCGTATGAGGATGGTTGAGGACTCTGGGGTCTGTTCTCGAAGGAGTTTAGAAGGATGAGGAAGGGATCTGATTGAAACTTACAGAACACTGAGAGGCCTGGATAGAGTGGACATGCTGAAGATGATTCCACTACGAGGAGAGACTAGGATCCGAGGGCACAGCCTCAGACTGAAGAGATGACCCGTTAGAACTGAGAGGGCAGATAGTTTTAAGGTGAGAGGGGAACGATTTAAAAGGGACCTAAATGGCAACTTCTTCACGCAGAAGGTGGTGCCTGTATGGAATGAGCTGCCAGATGAAGTGGTGGAGGCTGGTACAATAACAGCATTTAAAAGGCATCTGGATGGGTACGTGAATAGGAAGGGTTTAGAGGGATATGAGCCACATGCTGGCAAATGGACTAGATTAATTTGGGATATCTGGTTGGCATGGACAAATTGGACCGAAGGGTCTGTTTCTGTGCTGTATATCTCTATGACCTGAGTACAAGAATTAAGGCTGACACTCCCAGTACAATGCTGAGGAAGAATAATGCTATCTTTTGACTGAGACTCTAAACTGAGACATCCGCCTGTCCAGGTGGATATAAAGATCTCGTGATACTACTCCAATGTGTTATCCTCCGGTAACCTGCCCAGTACCTATCCCCGGATCTGTTTTTGTGATGTCGGTTATCTGTTCATTCCTACATTTCTGTGCACAGATTGGCTTCCACTTTTCTTACATTACAGTTACCGCACTTCAAAAAGAACATTTATCCATAAAGTGTTTTGAGACTTCTGGTGGCCAGGAATATCATCGATATAAATGCAAGTTTTCCTGTCTTTCTTACTGAACAGCATTGTAATCGGCTGGGAAGTCTGGAGTTCACATTAGCATGAACCTGGAGTCACTTTATAGTTTCCCTGTCTGTCAGTCAACAGCAATGTGTGGGATGCACATCCTCCACCAGTAACATTTGAGACTGTGTTAGGCTTGGCAAGGAAACTGTTTTGTTTAATTTCAGCTGAATAAATCTTCAACTCCGAAGCAAAAGAGATTCACATGCCTATTGTGAAAATAAAATTGCACGTTACTTTCTTTCCCTCTCTCTTTGCCATTTCATCGCAAGCTTCGATCGCAATTGACAAAAAATGATTGCCCTCAACAACCCCAAACTTGAATCACATTGCTGCCCTTAAAACATGAGAACTACAGGGTTTCCTCGCTTAAAGTCAGAGTTATGATCCTGAATGTTGCCAAGTTAAGTGACTTTAAATGAAGCATGGTTTCCCATAGGAATCAATGTTAAAGCGAGAGTTATGTTCCTGAGGAATATTTAGCCCAGAAAGCCAATGTCAAAATTGAATTACAGTGCCATACATGTGTAGCATTGTGTACTCCTGGCTGCACAGGTATTGTAGAGTATAGTATGGCAGATAATTCTTTTCCAAAAAATTAAGTCCAGAGCAGTTCCTCCACCTCAAACAGCAGAGAAACTTATTAAACCAAGGGTTAAAAATGAAGTTTACTTCAGTACCTGAGCAATGAATTCTTTTAAGTGCCAATGATCTTCATTCTAGGGCATGGACACCTTGGTGTCTTGCAGGACAATCTGGCAGCCTTGATGATGTTGACGAGAGGCGCAATGATGTGAGATGCGACCAGGACATTAAAACAGGAGATGGCACTTGTAGCTGTAGAGTGAATAAACATTGTGGGGTTGGGCAGTCTAGGGGCTGTGCATCATGGGTTGCACAGTGTGTGACTATACAGTGTGGGGCTCTACAATGTGTGGCAGAACAGTATAGGAGCTGTACAGTGTGGGGGTGTTATACAGTGTGAGACTGTACAGTGTGTGGGCCTGTACAGTGTGGGATGTTATACAGTGTGAGACTGTACAGTTTGTGAGGTTGTGCAGTGTGAAGTTGCACAGTGTGTTTCTATACAGTGTGGGGCTCTACAATGTGTGGCAGAACAGTATAGGAGCTGTACAGTGTGTGGTGCTGTACAGTATGGGGGTGTTATACAGTGTGAGACTGTGCAGTATGTTGGTCTGTACAGTGTGGGGTGTTATACAGTGTGAGACTGTACAGTGTGTGGGGATGTACAGTGTGGGTATGTTATACAGTGTGAGACTGTACAGTGTGCGGAGCTGTACAGTGTGGGGGTGTTATACAGTGTGAGTCTGTACAGGGTGTTGGGCTGTACAGTGTGGGGGTGTTATACAGTGTGAGTCTGTACAGTGTGTGGGGCTGTGCAGTGTGTGGTGTTATACAGTGTGAGACTGTACAGTGTGTTGGGCTGTACAGTGTGGAGGTGTTATACAGTGTGAGTCTGTACAGTGTGTGGGGCTGTACATTGTGTGGTGTTATACAGTGTGATACTGTACAGTGTGTGAGGTTGTGCAGTGTGGGGGTGTTATACAGTGTGAGACTGTACAGTGTGTGG